>LR990296.1:18870457-19476650 GCA_905147355.2 Apotomis turbidana
ACGCAATCGTACAAAGTTCCATTTCTCCCCACATCTGTCATCCGAGGGACCCTTTCACATTCATCAACTATCACCCGATTCACTCCCAAGTCACGAGTCAATCCTAATCCAAAATGACTTATGTACATTTCAATTTAGAAGTAACATAGGACTTTTTTGATGTGATCGGTATGACGGTTGACAATAAAAAGTAGCATAAATCTAGGATCCCCCTTACCTGAATAGGGGGGTTGAAGAGGGTTTATATACTTGTTATTAATATGTCAAAGTGGATTTTGTTACATAAGTAGCTGTGTGATTTGACGGATTTGTTCTTTGTACGAGATATAACTATCGATGAAAATGGTTTTGATTTTTGTTGACATCGTATACTTAATGTAACAATAGAACATTCTATGAGCAAGTCTAATAATTACTATTATTTTAGTGTTATTTTGAACGACAAGCTTATTTATTTATTGTATTAATCGCTTTACACTCACGTGAAATGATCAGGAACGGCCCGAATAATTAAATATGTCTCACGAAAGTTTTAATAAACCTTTTTATACATTTTTTTTTTCTATTATAATTTGTTAGTTAAAAAAAACAACCTAAGCAAAAAAAATATGCATGCGAAATTTTCGTAGAGCCCAAATATCTTAACGAATCTTTATTAAACGTTATATGTGACATAAAAAACTAAAAATCTACAATTAGAGAAAAATTATCTGAAATTGTACATTTCAGTTATATAAAAGCCATAAGAGATTTTAAAGGGGACTTCATTTGAAATTCTAATTGCGGTCACCCATCCAATAACAGGCCTAAGCAAACGTTGCTTAACCTACGTGATCGAGTGGCCCTTACAAGTAGCGTTCAACCATTCCTTCGAGCGAATCGAAAACTCTTACTCCGAAGATTTTGTGTAATAATTAATAATCACAGTTTCCCAAAAAATTAACGACTGATTATTTTTATTAAAGCAGTAACGTCTGCTACTGTAAAACAATTGTTTGGAATGAAGCAAAAAAAATTAAATATTTAGTTAAATATTAAATTTTTTTTAAATAACAATGTGAACAGTTGTTCAGGCGAGCATCGTTACTATCGATTCTCAACATAATTATGTTGTAGTCTGAATATTTACTGATGCCACCAAGAAGAAGCAACTGATTGAAAAATTTAATGGGTCTCGCATCAGGTTCAGTGGTCCAATAGGAAGGACGCCTGTGTTGGCCTGGAAAGCCGTTGGGATGCAGGTTGGAACCCCGTCTGCGCCATATCATTAATTCGACGCCATCATGCCAAACATGCGCATATTTATATAATTTCGCCGAGAATTTTCACCTTTAGAATAACTTACAAACGAACCCACGTCACTAAAAATAACAAGAGCTACTTCAGGTACGATGTAACCCAAATCCCGTTACATAAGATACGGAAATATTACAAACGGAAGGCGGTAAGTGTGCACGGAGGCCATACATACTTCCGACCTTTTTCTATTGAGCTTGATACGGAACTATCTCATTGTCAAACCAAAGATGGTAAGTGTGTACGTAGATCATACACGCTTCCGACCTTTTTCTATTGAGCTGTTAGTGGATGTGGACTATTCGTGTTGTTACAGACAAAGTTAACAAACCAACATATCAGGCAGGACCTTACCGGAATGACACTAAAGTGTGTTAGGTGCCCTTCAACATCGTTCCCGTGGCAAAAAGTCATAACCCTCTTTTTACTTCTCTGTAGTCGGAAAAAACCTATGCATAACGAGATAGATCAAAACAGTCCAGCGACTAGTTACGTTAGTGTTACGCGCGAGTCATATTTAATAGTCATCGAACGTCACTTATAAATAATTTCATTTGATTTCGTATTTCCTAGACGTGATACTGTACAAATAATGAATAAAAAACAAACGACGAACTGAAAACGTCCTTCTTTGAAGTCAATTAAAAAAACACAACAAGAGTCTTGTTACAAGACTAAAGTATTTCCTGCAGATTTTATTTTATATGGTCGATTTCACACAAATTCACCTAGTTCCAAATAAAGTTTTACTAGCCTCGTGTTATGGATGCTATATGGCACCCATGGTCTAAGAACGAATATTTCAGCTTTTCACAAAAAAATACCTGGGGTGGGGGCCTATGATGGTTGCGTTTATCAGGTAATAAATAAGTGACAAAGCATCTGTCACTCACACTGCCGTGACGAATGCTCTGTCACTTATTTATCGCGTGATAAAAGCTACCATCATAGGCCTCCTGGCCAGGATTCGAACCCAGGACCGCCGGCTTCGCTCGGGGTCGGATCAAATCCGCTAGCGGCCGTCAACCCACCCGTTTGGCCACGCAGTTATTTTCTTTTTGCGAATCGTATCAAAAGGATATAAAAAGTTTATCAATCTCTAATTCAACGATCAAAAGCATCCCTTTTCCAATGCATTCTGTCAATTCTTTGACGTATAGTTACGTTAGTTCGTAAGTGAGCATTTGTTGCTCAACCGAGCAGAAAGTGAGCAAATAACATACGAAAATAGAATGGCCGCGAACAATAAATAAATGTAACCTGTCTATTAGGGCGGCTACACAATATCCGATGTCCGTATCGGCCGGATGTGAAGCTGAACAACGGGCGCCGTGTGCGATACGCCTTAGGCGGTCTTCACACTGGTCACACAATTTCATGTGAATTAGACGCCTAACGCAGGGATGAATTGTATGTGATATTATATTAGCTGGTTTAAGTGCGAAAATGTTTTGAATGAAAATAGAGCATGTTGCAGAGAATGGCCAGAAAAAGGCAAATCGATAACTGAGTTGAACTATACAAATATGTCATGTGACGATTTTCTTGCTTATTTTTAAAAGTGCCGATACATTTTTAGTGGCATTTGAAAGACAATTAAGTTCTTCTTAGGGGGATCAAAACCGAAAATGTTAGGGAAACCGAGTGCGGCGTAAATTGTTCAATACAGGGTTTGAGATTTACTGAAACCGATTTTTCGAGTTTTCAGTTTACTAGATAGGACAGAAAAACAGGGCAAACAGTCTTCTTTTTCAATTTTGTTATTTGGCAACCCTAGAACCCTTAGGTCCGTGTGCGACATGCCTTACGGGCACCTCTTTACACTTTATGTGAATTGGACGCCGGACGCGCGGGTAAATTGTATGTGAAATTATGTAGAGGGTTCCAGATAGGACAGTATGCTAGGATAGTGTGTAACAAGTTTATCTTACTTAATATTATCGATAAAGTGATATTCATGAACCAATTTCTACTGAGCTCTACTAGCATAGTTATGTAACTAGTACTTTTAAATAATACTGAGTGTCTAATTTTTATGTCTTGTATCTTTGGAAAAAATCTTCTCACAGCTTTCCACTATTCTGTTAGCTCAATACTACTATCGCTTAATACGATTTCCCGCATAAGTATAACACTATTTTTCGCCGTTCGCCTCAAGTAGAAAGTATAGTGTTCATCCTGAATTGACGACGCGGTTGGCTAAGTGGCTAAGCAACTACCTACTGAGTCGACGGTCCTGGGTGCGAAACCCGGCAAGGGTAAATATTTGTGTGATGAACTCGAATAGGTATGTGTGCCTGGGTCTGTCTGCCTGTTATTTGTATTTAAGTATATGTTTATCTATATAAGTATGTATATCGTCTTCTAGTGCCCAAAACACAAGCCTACTGAGCTTACTGTGGAACTACATTGACTTGTGTAAGGTTGTCTGATATGTATTATTTATTAGAATAAATACAATTTCACGCAGACGCGTTTTTTTGCCTGGTCCCTTTAGAAATGTCTTAAACGGTTTTAGTGTACCTCGCAGCAGCACACCGGCTGCATACGTGCTAATACAGCGCCTATACAGCTTAAATTAGTTTTAATGGCTTCATAGACTCTTATATCACTAGTTTGCTACTTGGGCTACTTATTACACTTACTACGCACCTACGCGCGCCCGGTTCGATTGATAAACGAAGATGGCCCCCTTTCCCACGACCTTCGCGTTATCGCGAAAGTAGGCCACAGATAGAACATGTGTGGTGCGTTTGGTTCAGTGTGTACGCGATAGCCACAGACTAACAAACAACCGTCATTAGTTTTTGTCATTTTAAACGGTTATGGTTGGTGAGAATGTGGTTATTATTTATTTAAAGACGGTTATCGTGAGTTACGTGCTTGCGCACACCAGTAACGGTACTAATCGCGAATAAATATTATTTAATTAGTTTTCGTAAAATCGTGTGAAATCGTAATTTTTTTTAAGCGTTTATATTCGGAAGGGATTGTTTTGTTCACTCTGTATTGTACTACAAGTCATGTACACCCCCACATACTTATCGTCGAGATCAGTCTAAATTTGTTGAAAACGATCACATTAGTGTAAATAAATACGGTTATTATTGGTTTGCATACGGTTTGGACACGTTAGTTGACTTTTTTAGTGGAAGTGGATTTTTTTACCTAATTCTGTTCTATTGAGCATTACTTACGAGTGGAGATGCGAATAATTTCTTGTTTAGTTTAATTACAGTTATCATTCGGTTCAATTAAACTTATAAGTGCGCCGGGAACTAAAAATGTTTGGAAACCGCTGGTTTAAACATAACTCATATAACACTGAGTAACTATAGACTAGATAAGCCAGAGGAAACGACAAATAGTTAACCGAGTGGAACGCACACCGGACCGCCGGGCCGGACTACCGGACTGCCGGATCCGGAAACAGCGCGCCAGCACGCTCGCGATCGGGCATAATTACTAGACGACAACGAAGGACTTTTAAATTATATTTTATAACACACTAGCCGCGCCCCGCGGTGTTACCTGTTCATCCCACGAACAATACATTTTTCGGAATAAAAAGTAGCCTATGTGTTAATCCAGGGTGTCAGCTACCTCCATACCAAATTTTAAGCAAAATTGGTTAAGCCTGAAAAAGTAACAAAAATACAAACACGCTCACAAATTTTCGCTTTTAATATATTAGTATGATAACTATTTACTAGTATCTGTGGCTTAGTGAAAGTATATTAGGTAATGTAAATTACGTAATTGCGAACATAACTAAACACCTAGGAATAAGTTTATATAGGTACATAGTATCATAAGTGCCCGCGACTTCGTCTGTGCAACCCCTCTTTTATCTTTAGCATATTCTGGTAAAATCCCACCACCTTTGATGGTTCAGCTATCTTTGGAATAAGTTTGGTCAAAATACGTCCAGTCCAGCTATCTTGAACTTGAGTTAAATGAGGTCTAAGTGCTTATAAACTGATAATTATTTAGTGTTTACATGAAAATATATTCCAATAAACTAAATTCTTATGATCGAATAATACCGTCATGTCGTATGACATTTTGTTTATAAATACAGTGCTAAATAGTGCCACAGTTAAAAAATACAGTTAAACGTTAACATATCTTGTGGAAATGGTGCGCCGAAGGTCTCAGAAGAACGAGCAGGACTGCCTACTGGCGCTCCTAGCCTTACTGTGCGACGAAACAAATGCCAAGAAAAGGATAAAGAAAGGTAATTTTCAACAAAGTGTGCTGTTTTAGGTTCATTTAATTGTTAACCCTCTACGAGAAAGAATCCGTAGGTAGATGTAATTAAGGTCAGTCGGGAGCAACCCGCCATACGGGATAAGCGGTACCATAAAATAAATAATAATTAATTAATTAATAAAAATCGGACAACCTCCCACAAATGGATCTAGTCTCACAGTAAGCTCTAGTAGGCTTGTGCTATAGACACTAGACGACGATAAATATACTTAAATAAATAAATGCACACTTAAATACAAATACCATCTATGACCCAGGCACAAATATTCGATTTCAACACACAAATATTTTCCCTTCCCGGGATTCAAACCCAGGAGCACCGGCTCAGTAGGCAGCTGCTATAATCATTGAAAAGTATAGACGTTACACTACTGACGCCATCTTACAACCATCGCAACGCAACTAATTTGTATATCATAGTGTATCATCTGTTCTTTTCGATATTTTTATTAGCAGGCACTTACCCCAAGTGGCGCACTTGTCCCGATCCCGACTTACCTTACTTGTATATATTTTTAGGGAGTTTTTGTATCTGTTTGAATTTTTTTTAATCTTTAAGTGAGAATTTCACAATTGATTTTGTTTACAGCAATGACAAATTAGTAGATAAATACGCATGTAATAAAACGCGTAGCTTAAATTGGGCCAAGGGCCTCCACTACCTTATTTAAGACTGAATTCAGACAATAATATCCCTCTATGTTATCTACTTGTCAATATTTTATGTTATCTACAATGTAGTATAGATATGCGCCATATCGCAGAAACACACTTTGCCAAAGCGTTTAAGATGCTCCGTTATGTAAGTATAGATGAAAAAATAGGCATTTTATTTCATGGGGAATATCAGTTGTCAAGTTACCAACTCTATGTTGTACCTTCCTATCATTCGAAGAAAAGATGGATCTCTAAACAATCTAAGAAAAGCTCAATCTAAAACCACAAATTAAAAATAACCGATACACCGATATTTGCGGATTAGCTAAACTCGTAAAACATAACCTAACATCAGGTGCAATATCACACCTAATTGTTATGGCGCTTATCAATGCGATACCGCGCGCGCTGATAACGCCCCAGTCTATATCCACACGACACCATATTTACTCGCCAGTGAAAACACGGCTTAAAAAATATAAAAAACAAAACGGGTCGCGTTCCATTTTTGAATTTTATTAAAAATGCTGTTCGAATTCGCGCTCCGTAATTTGAATTTCGAATTGTTTTAGTGATGTGACACGTTTTTGTTCTTGCATCGATAAGACTGTAACGTAACAAAGTGTGTGATTAAACAGTTCCTTATTGATGAGTGTACATATAATACTTATGTGGATTTTCCTTGTATCTTTGAACATGCATGTGAATATTGGAAAATAAATTCGATAAAATGAGATCATTTTGGTCTGAATTATTGACTGCGGCAGCGACTCATCCCTTAACAGCGGTGCCTGGAGACTTTTTGGTTCTTTATGATACAGTCGTTGATGAAGACGACGATGAAGATGACAGTTAGTATTATTTCCATGTATTTATCGTAAATATAATACCGATACTACCAAATAAAATATCTAGTGCGACGAATTTTTTGAATATCTACGTTACCTACCCATATAATCTTGTGCTCTTTTTAGTTTTTACTAATCTAATCAAATTATATGAAACTGAAGCAAATTATTCTAGAAAGAAGTCTCCGAAATAAAGCCATACTTACATTATCAGAATGCATCATGGGCTTATGATAACGGTCATCAATATACCAAAGCAACAACTTTTTCATTATGACGACGCAGTTGGCTCGATTTGTAGTACAGCTGCGTACTGAGCCGGCGGTCGTGGGTTCGGATCCCTGCCAGGGCAAATATTTGTGTGATGAATACGATAATGTGTTCCTGGGTCATGGATGTTATCTATTTATGTATTATGTATATTGTCCTCTAGTACCCCTAGTACAAGCTTTGCTTAGTTTGGGACTAGGTCGATTTGTGTAAGATTGTCTCTTAATATTTATTTATTTAAGTAATATTCAGGTGTGAGTGTTTCATGCAGCAAATGATGTATAATCGATCCATTATGTTACTTGTGCTATCAAAACATTTGTTTTCCTTTGACGTTTGCTATCATTATTTAACTATGTAAAGTCAATAAGTACTTGTACTTTACTAATTAGTATTTCGCTTATTATCTCCTCGGCATGTTTTATCGCATTTTTTCATACCTGAAAAATTATAACATAAAATTTAATGAGAATTCGTAAATACTTTCATAAGCCACATTATACATAACACTTCATTATATCAGGTTTCATTTGGAGATGTCAGTACAGTGCGAAACTAACGAATCCTAGGCAAACAAAAGTTTTCGCAGACGTGGTAAGTCAACAAAGGTCTAATAAAATCTTACCGACGTATTGACAATCTGGTAAAGGAGAATAAACAGTGAACCTGACTGCTCTTAAAGTTATTCTTGCGACGGCGGCCGGGCGAGCAGTAAACATTTCATAACAAGTATAGTTCATATAGCTGATATTTGATCTATCGATATGAGTATATGTTAAATTTAGACCGAGGTACAACACTATAATACATGGAATAAACTTTATAAACTAACTGCACAATTAACAGGGGTCGGACTTTCGTTGGCACGGTAGGACTAATGGAGAGCTATAGAGCCGATATTCACATTAAAATACTATTCATACTCATACTCATAAGTGTATTTCATTCGCAATTTTAATTTTATAGTCAAGGACAAATTCAGAAGAATATACAAAGACCTGATTTGTGTAGGCATTGTTTTTTTCGCCACCATAAAATACGTAAATATTTGCAACTTTATCCATGTTTTCTGGAGTAAATCCATTTATGACTAGGAAGTTCATGATATTGAGAATAAATTGAGTTAAATGAGGAGTTCGAAATGTTGTAAAAAAAATATTTTATTAATAATTTTAGTCATTTAATGCTTGGGAATGTTAACCATAATAACCACAAAGGCAGTTTGGAATGAAATAGATGAATAAGTATGAGTATGAGTATGAATTGTATTTTAATGTTAATAACGGCTCCATAGTTCTCCATTAGTCCTACCGTGAAATGAAATGAAATGAAAAATGAAATGAAATATTTATTGCCGAACACATGTAAATATAGATACCTAAGGTCTTAACAATATGGTTGTATCAACATGTTCTGCCTCTGCAGTGCGAAAGAAAGTCCGACCCCTGATAATTAACTATTAGAACTCACTACAAATTAAACAACGCTGAAATTTTTAACCGTTGATTCAATCCTTTTTCATTATATTTATTTAGATACTAACCAGCACTTATCTTTCATTTCGTCAATATGAAAAGCATTGTTGATAGTACAATCTATAGGAGATTATTTTACTTTCAGTATTCACCGCGCCTAGCAGCACCAGCATCGTTATTATAGAATAAACATCAAATAATAAGTATTTCCGTGCGATATTTTCCTTGTAGAATTTATTCTTTAGATGTTCATTTCGTTCCAAAAGCAAATAATATTCACCCAATCGATATCCTTTGTCCTTTTTGTACAATAAAACGAGGACATTTTATAAGTATAAGTAAAGGACAAATCCCTCAGAAGCATCCCCCAAAACACAATGCCACCTGTTATTAAATGTTCACGCACGGCCGAGCTGTTTTAGCGGGACAAAAGACAAACGAATTATACGCTCACCTTCTCAGATAGACGGCGTTGCGCAAACTCGCTATCGTTATCAGTCCAATGCGGCTTATCTACAACGAAAGATAATAACCGGCCAACTACCCACGCAATGTACTTGCTCCATCCAGTCCGCACAACAGCACAGATGAGACAGGGCTTATAACATCTTGTGGCTTATCGATGTATTGAAATCACGCGCAAACGCTATTGGAGACAAATTATCTAATCGTAGAAGGAATGTGAACGACTGCGCGGTGCGAACGTGTGTTTTAAATTTAAAAAATGTAATATTTCGAAGGATAGTGTTGTGAAAGTGTCGATATGCATTTATCGTGGACGCAGACCGCCGAGTCGGTGAAAGAATGTGCAAGGCAGACTTTGTACTGTGGTCTGGATGTGTGCAACACGTTCGCGGCTGCGCACCACCTTCTGGCACAACCCTATCCCCTCTTGGATGTGATCATCGCCGCTCCATCCTATTCGAGGCAATGTTGGTACTCATATATCTTTTATTAACGTATTTAATTAAACCTTGTTGCACAAAATACAAAAGTAAAATTAAAAATGATGCCATAAGGCATCATGCACCGGTCAACTATTGGTCTAAACAGAAAACAGATCTTTTCTTTTCTTTGACGTACACAAATACGCTATAAAATATATATACTTACCTACTTTTACTAAATGAACCTCGTGTAAAATATTAAGTTAACGGTTTTTCGTGTATTGAAACCAAGATATTTGATAATTCGTTTTTCTTTTATTGAAACTGGAAAAGATTTTATTGAATTGAATGCTGCTACGGTGCATTAAAACGCATGAGTATGGAACTCTGATAGGAAACATAAATTTCAAACGCGAAACTTATGAGACAACAATCAGTCTGTGTGTTGTCGGTCAGTCTACTGTCTACCTAGTTCAATGTGCTTAATCAGCTGATACATAGCTAACCTAACTCACTGCTATATATGTGAGCATTATTCAAGTAATCAACTAATTCCGATACATGACAGTTAATCGCTCTATGAGGCAGAAGTTTAGCTGTCAAAACTGTTGCTTTGCAATCCTCGTATTCATACCAAGCAGTCGAAGGTACAGAGTGGGTGGCATAGGTGTATCGTAGAAAAAAACCGTGTCAGCCCTTGTAGCACACTCGTTGTATAAGCACTTATACAGCCCTTAAACAGCTTTAATATGCTGAATAATCTAATGAATGTGTTTACCAGCAACAATGTAACTAAATATATAACCTGGTCTAAAGCTTTCCCTTAAGGAACAATCGTAAATTCACGTGTCGAATATGATTAAGTGTCTAGTAGAGGTTAACACTTCCGCATTTTCACCTCTAATAGACAAACAATCAATAATAGTGAGTCATCTATCGATTTACCATTATCACTGATTAAATCCGCAGATAAGGATAAAATTAATACTCTGCGATTCAAATTGTAACGTGGAAAATATGTAAATTCAATTTTCTCAAACATTCAATGAAATGTCGTCATAACGTGCGTTATAACAGGCTTCGAAGTATTATATTTCGGGCGGAACATCTTGGAAAACTGTAAAGGAATTTCATACAAAATTGAAGGCCTAAGCCGGGAAGTATTTTTTTTTAAATGGCGCCTGTGTTCATGAACAGGCTAAACAGCTGAATTATATTTTTTTAGTGGTGGATTTTTTATTTCACTGCATAATTATGTTTGAGAAAAGCACTATGCCTAGCCGTGAAAAATCGTCCGGAAAAAAGTGGAAATCTCATTTTTTATTTTTCCCCATAACTCACTAACTTGGCGTTTGACCGAACTACGTCTGTCGAGTTGACTAGAATAGAGGCCAAAGATTTAAAATTCGAATTAAGAGGATGGAATAGAGCTCTTGGAGTTTTACTCATTATATCCTAATTGATTACAAGAACTTGATATGCTCTTTTTTCACCTAAAATCATACCTCAATGCCTAAAATATATTTATAATAAACTATTACACAATACGACATAAAATAGTTGAAATTAAAAAGTGGCAATCCTGTATTGTCGTCCCTTTCTAATCAATCTAAGAAAACGGTGACGACACAACAGTATTGCCACTTTTTAATTTAACTACACCTTCTTGTCGGACTGTAATATAATTTGTAAAAAAAAGGTTGTATACAATCTTTATTCAGCACTTATTGTTTATATTGCACCTATACATATGACTCATTCGTTTTATTTTCTCGTACGGGACAACCCTGTGACGATCGTCGAGATCGATAAAATATATTCTCGTGCCTAATCTCCGTGTAGTAACATCTGTTTTTCCGGAGAGATAAAATTTTATCTCGCCGACTACTGAGGCGACTTGGCCCAATAAACTGATCCAAATAAGTCGGAGAATTTTCAGGGTCGAGGAATTTTCTATAGTGAAGATATGTTCGGTACGAACTGTGTTTACTAAGAATGCTTCGATCGGGTTCTAGACAAATATTGTGAGCATTATTTCGATATTAGGTATGAATAACGTCAATATGTGTTGGTTTAAAATGTATATTTAAGCACAGAATAAAGCATTAGAGAAAATTCTCCCTTTTTATCGCCGCCTGAGAACATATTTTATTGTTTGTTTGTGTAAACTGCGATGCAATCGGTCGTGGAACGTGGCGGTATCACCATCTGATGGGCATTCAGAGACGTACGGAAGTGGTTATAGACCCCCTGCCCAAAAAGTGGAAGGCGGAGCCGTACACCATGGTGCGCACTGAGCGCATCGGCTATTAGCGCGGCTCGCGGCGCGTAGTGAGCCTGTCTTGATTTAAATAACCGTTTTATTTTGTACCACTGATACAAAGATCAAAGCACAGAAAAATTTTAATGCGTAACCTAGCGGAAGAGACCGGGAATCGAACACGGTACCTCTGGATTACCGGTCCAGCGTCTTAACCTCTCCACCACCACGCCAAATAAACTAAGCCGTAGCCGTTTTATTACTAAGACTTTAAACTCAGTCAGTGGCGTGCACAAAGTTCTTTGACAGGGTAGGCAGATTTTTTTAAAATTATCTTTTCATAAGAAATTAGGCATACACTCGATTAGGTTACTTTTGTTTTATTACAGAACATGTAACGCTTGTGGCTAACTCAGTTTCATATACCTAACTTATTTTTCACAAAATACAAATACAATGTCATTCAACATTAATATTCGAATCCAAAATTGTTATCCATCGCGCGACAAACGCATCCGCATCGATCACGCATCCATCATCGTTGTCTCCGACACGCCGCGTCAAAATCGTCAACAGCGCATTTCCATGCGGGATGTGGGGTTCCTAATAGAAAATACCACTGGATTTGGCTTAAAAAGCTAGCATCCAGGGCAAACTGGATTTAAAAATCGAATAACGAGTATGCAAGCAGAGATTTTTCAATTTTACTTATTATGCCGTAATTAGGACTTGAATTTTATAGTAGGGTAGGCCACGATGCTAAGTCGGGATTCACTCAAGCGTCCTATTGCGTTGCGAAGCTTAGATGATAAAAAGAAAAAAATGTCATATAAGATATACCTTTTCATCGGTGGGGGAGCGGCAACAGAGTTTCAAAAATGTAAAAAAAAACTGTTGCATGGACATACTCGAGCGCGTCAGATATTGATAGCATCCATGTCCTACACATTTTTAAAGATGTACGCATGTTAAACTGATTGTTTCCATGATGGGGTTGGTCATACTTGAGGGTTGAAAATGAAAAAAAAAAATTTTTCATCGGGCGCGTCAGATTTTCTAAGGGGATGTTAAGTGAACCTAAAAAAAAGCTCTTATATAATAATCTGACGATTTAGATGTGACGCAAACTCGCAGTTATTATTAGAATGTGCAAAAAAAATTCGCCATTTTGAAATACTCAAGCGCGTCAGATTAAGATATATATGGTTCATCTTTATGCCCTAGACGTGCTGTCTCATAATCTGACGATTATCTGGCGGGGTTCGCCTAATCAGACAATAGAAAAAATTAACAGGAACTTGTGACTCAGAGCACTCTCCAGAAACAGGAAAATGTGACTCGGAGCACTCCCCAGAAGCAGGGGCATGTGATTCGGAGCTATTCCCAGAAACTTCCGATGCACTGTCATATTCCATAAGACTTTGCCGCTGTTGTAAATACTTAAAGACTCGCGGTATTTTTATTGCTATAAATAATTTATAGCACTGTGCGTGATTTACTTCATTTAATGAAGATTCTCTCGAAAGTTCAAGATTATCGTATGTTGTTCGGGATTTTCGGAGAACCGGTTCGCTCCGACTATTTATATTCTAAAATATTTACACATTTTTGTTATGTTTCTAATGTAAATTTAATTGTATTTTGTAAAGTAGTTTTACCACAAAATACACACTTTATATTAATATCACTCATAGTACAGCTGCCGGGAAACTTTTAGAGCATAATCTTGACTGTGCAGTAGCTGATTTACGTACAAATTTACATGCACAAATCCGCCATTTTTGTTCTAAAAGTTGCCGGCAACTATAAATATTTAATAGCTTTAGTGTTGTAAACAACATGATCAGCTGTCATGGCGTCATGGCAACAGAAACCAGAGTGGAATACAGGCATCACGTAACTGAACGCATTAAATTTTACGATGAATTTTTGTTACTTCGGCTAGCGGAAATCGTCAGATTATATATTTTCCGTTATCATTGATTCATTCCCTTTTAAATAAATAAAAAAATAGCCACGCTCGAGAATGTCGAGATGAAGTTTTTTTTTTACAACTTTGTAGCCCTCCGCCTTCTTTACGTCACCTTTAAATTGTCAGATTAGAAGAATATACACGTTTTAGCATGTAACTAACTCACCCTACCTTAATCTGACGCGCTCGAGAATTTCAGATGAACAATTTTTTTTTACTAATCTGATCTTTTATCCTTGACGGGCGGCCATACATATGAGGCTCATATTTGGTGGAAGTACTTAACTGGGTACAAGGTATCCCCCTATATATTAATCTGCCGCGCTTTAGGTACTCCCGAAATCCCCTCTTTGGCTCTCCTACTATTATTAGAAAGTATCGATACAATTTCTACTTACTCTTTTTTTCTCAATTTTCGTAATTTTTTAAATGTTATTCTAGTTTTTTTTTTCTTTTCAGCTGGCGGTACAAACCCTAACCAATTGTGACTAAACTACTAGGTGTATTTAGTCGTGTAATAATATAGTATGGAAGTTACGACAAAATTCAAATATAAAACGTAATTTCTATATACAAACACGTTACAACTACATACCTTTAGTTAAATTTTTCAAGGTGCCGTGTGTAGATTACAAAAATGACAGCGAATGTTAAATAGATAATGCAAATGTTAAATGCCGGTTGAAATAATTGCAGCATAAAATAACCAACCGGAAACACGACGACAGCCGGCACCAAGCAGGAATATTGTATTTTAAATCATTTTCCAATTAAAATTTAATGTTGTATATTTTACTAGGGCGCGATTCGGACCGGCTTGCAGCGGTGCGTTCCAATTATAACTTTAGTAAGATTTTCACCGTTTTTTATTGTGAATTCCTTTTACCTGTGAGTTTTTATTGCCTAGATGAAAATTAATTGACGAACTTGATATACCTTCGCTGTTAATTGGAAAATGCTACAGTATTATGAGAAAATTGACGTTTTAATTGAGAATTTAAAAATGAGTCAAGTCACGTTAGCGAGTTAGTGTTTGAAATTGTAACTTATTAACTGAATGGAACTCTTAGAGAATAAGTCGTAGAAAGTCCACGGAAAAGTCTTGAATTTTATCGGATGATGCTAGTTTCTCACGACATTCGTCAGTCGATTAAAACATCTCATTGGTTTCGTTTCGTGTGAAGCGAGTATAAGATTTCATGTGGAACGAGCACATGTTACAAAGTACCTAATACACTCTACAGTCAACAGCAGAAGTATCTAAAAAAAATAAAAATAAAAAAAAAGCATTTATTTCAGACAAATTAATCCATATATTGTTAGTATTACAAAAATAACTTAAATAACTATGTTAGTGCCTAAACTAATGTGTTGAGAGGTCCAGTGCCTGATTAGGGCACTGTCCCATCTCTCCGCCACGACAGTCAGGAGACTGTAGCGGCTGTCGCGCACTCTGAGCTAAGCAGTATAACACTCTCACAATGGTACACCCCTTACTTTCTTGATAATAGAGTCCGTGTGTACATAATACAGTATTTGATGACAGCTCAAATCAGCTTTTCTTGATGAAATTTCAAAAACTACAGATAGTATGGAGTTTCTATGGAGATATTGGCTTGTGACGTCATAAAAAACCGGTCAAGTGCGAGTAGGACTCGCGCACCGAGGGTTCCGTACAAACACTTTCCATCCTTAAGCGGTTAAGTTAACACCTGGTATGTATAGCGCTCCATACAAATGAGGTGCAAAGTTAGCGCAACCAATCCCATTTGTTGTATGGGAGCCCCCCTTAAATATTTATTTTATTTTATTTTTAGTATTTTTTGTTATAGCGGCAATAGAAATGCATCATCTGTGAACATTTCAACTAGCTATCACCGTTCTTGAGATACAGCCTGGTGACAGACGGACGGACAGCGAAGTCTCAGTAATAGGGTCCCGTTTTTACCCTTTGGGTTACGGAACCCTAAAAATAATCAAAACGCGTCTTTCTTTTAATTTTTGTCGAATTAGAAATAGTATAATATTCATAAGTAAATGTTTCCCTGTATTTTTGAATGTGTGTTTAGCAGTTTCAATCATACAATTTATGTTCTCTATAGCCATAGTCAAATGCCGTATTTCGAGCACTTGGCGTGCGTAGCAACTCCTGCTGCTGACTGTACCACTCTATAAACTCCATACTGTTTGCACTGCGAATAAAGTGAAAAAAAGTGGCCAAGGCATTTCGATAATTCCATTAATTGAGCTAATCCCAATGGAGCCGCGATTTATTTGCGCTCCGCAAACAGCATTTGCTTCATTACTGCAAATGATAGTTAATTATACGCCAGCCAGTGAAGCGCCAAGTCTGGTTACTATGTTGCCTAGATTCTGTACATCCTTTGAGAAGCGGGTATTTTCAATCCAATATTAGAATTTTATAATACATGGTATAAATTGTACCCTCAACAAAAAAGCTCGCAGAGAAGAAAAATGACAAATCTTATTATAGACAATAAAAATAGACAGATAAAAAGTTCGTACATCCCTGAGTTTGTCAGTCCTACGATTTATGTAACTGGTAGCTAACATTTGGGCTGTTGACAAATCTTTTTTGTTTTCACTATAATTATGCCCTATCCCTATAGTAAAATAGAGGTATGCGAGGATGCGAACCGAGGGATGAGTTTGTTACGAACCAATGGAATAGCTTCATTCATTTATCCTCGCTCAGCGCAGCTGATTCTATTGGTTAACAAAAACACATCCCTCGTTACGCATCCTCGTACATCTCTGGTGGAAACGCAGCCTAAGACGCCGAGTTGCGGAAAGCCAGCCCACGATAACCTATACTAGTAGGACCATTTAATAACGATCATCGATGTGTATATATGTATATACTTAACTTAAATTAAAGCTTTCCACAAAACCACGAAGTACGACCAAACCACGGTAGCACCCTCCAAAATTTTCGATAGCGTGCTCTTGGCACATACCTAAAAAAAAAATTACGCGGCATTACAGTAATCAAACCAATGCACCGTGAATTACAAAACTACATATAACTTACAAGGAGACGCCGGCCATTTGTAAAAATTGTACTTACTCTTGTTGCAATAATAAATAATTTTGTTTTTTTTTTTTTTTGACATATAAAGAAATTTAAAACTAGTTTGATGTAGGCGACGTAACTGCGAAACATGTATATGTATAATCGTTATATTCCCTAATAGCCTTTTGGAAAAAATACTTACCATAAGTTTTCGTCGATATTGTATTGTCAACAACAACGCGTCTCTTGGGAGTCGCTGGTATACAGCGTTGCCAGAACTACGGAAAAATCCGTAGATCTACGGAATTTAGGCCTTGTGCCCAGACCTACGGAAATTATTGGGGAACCTACGGAATTTCAGACTACTTTTATTTATCACCAAAAACCAACATAATCGAAAAGGAATGTACTTTTTCTGCGAATTAATTGTAATTCTGGCTGAAACACTCGCGGACTAATCATGCACTTTCACTCAGTGGTCCGTTTTTTCATCTTTTTACCAACTCCAAACTATAATATACTATGGACAAGGTGTTTAAAAATAATAGATTTTTGTTTTTCCACCCAAGTTTTTGCAAAAGTTACCAACTTTTAATAACATTTTAAGCTTTAATATAGTCAAATAATGCATTGAAAAAAAATCTGTAGAACTACGGATTTTTCAAGCGACAATCTACGGAATTCTACAGACTTTTATGTCTCACCCTACGGATTTTCATAAATGTCATCTGGAAACACTGCTGGTATACTCAACAAGGGCCTGTGCTTCTAGTAACGTTCATTTATTTATATTCTACGGCTCGGCAGCAAAAAAACCGGCCGAACCGGCGAGTCGGACTCGCGCACCGAGGGTTCCGTATAAACACTTCCCATCTTAACTGGCCGGGTTAAGTTTGCACCTGGTATGTATGGCGCCCATACAAACGAGGTGTAACGTTAATGAAACCGATCACGTTTGTTATATGGGAGCGCCACTAAAATATTTATTTTATTCTGTTTTATTTATGTTTGTTGTTATTTAGTTATAACAGAAATACATCATCTGTGAAAATTTAAAGTGTCTAATTATACGTTTCATGAGATACAGCCTGGTTAAAGACGGACAGACAGACGGACAGTGGGGTCTTAGTAATAGGGTCCCGTTTTTTACCCTTTGGCTACGGAACCCTAAAAAGGCGAACGTGTCAAATAAACAGGGGGTACGTATATACGTAACATCTAAGGTTGTTTACCTGCATTTATTGATTCGGAATTGTATAACGGATAACTTGAACGATAAAACTCTCGAAGGGTTGGAGTTGTCTTCACTTGGAAGAACGTTTTATGGAAGCGAATACATGTCGTAAAATTCCGATGCTTGGGACTGTTACGATAGTTTATTGCCAATATAACGAGCTACTCGATTATGTTTATGAAACTATCCATATATCTATATTAAAGCTTTCTGTAGACACTAGAAGTGTATGCATGTTAGAGTATTTTTGTGTTTAGGAGACGTCGATTTTCCGAAGGCAATAATTTATTCACATTGAAATTTAAAAGCATATAAGTATCTTCTTTTTAATCGACCGTTTTTTTCAAAGAGGGTCTCAATTTGGATGTGCACGTATCTCTAACGCTATTTTTACCTTAGAACTCCATAAACCGATTAGGAAACTTATTTTTTGTTCGAGAAGAGGCATCTCTAGATTCGTCCCTTAAGATTGTTAAAGAACTGGTGACTGTTTGATGAAGAAACTCTTCTAATTTTATACGCATATCTGTAGTGATTTCCGTGTTTTTAGTAACTACTCGGGGGCATAGTGACTGTGTGACAAAACCCCTTTCTAATTAATAAACATAATATATAAAATAAAGTTTGCTGGCTGTCTGTCTGTTCCTAACTATGTATGCTTAGATCGCGAAAACTACGCAACGGTTTTTGATGCGGTTTTTTTAATAGTGATTCAAGAGAATGGTTTATATGTATAATACATGCATAATTTATCAACATTGCGAAGCCGGGACGGGTCGCTAGATATATATGTATATATTGTAACTACTCCTCAGAAATACGATTAATTTTCCTTGAAGTCGGTTTTTTTTTTGTAACAATGTGAATATTCCATTAATTTAACAGCATCGGTGAGCTCTAATCACGATGGCCATTTCATTTGACACCAAAAATACAGTTCAATGAAGTTAATAATCGTTCGTTTTCGAACGGCACTCATCTCGCTGCATAATTCGGTTATTAATCGTGAACTGGCAACATTAACGATGTCCAAATATCGACACCTTCGGCGATTCCAGCAGTTTCCATTGGGAAATTAAATATTTACCCATTCGCACTTCACTGTACAAATTGAATGACTTTTTATATTGATTACGGAATACTTTTAGTTGTTTTTAAAAAGATAGACAAGAGGCCAATTTCGACTGACTTTTACATATAACAGTTTGATTGATGCAATCAAAGCCATGTGACCGTAAATATTGAGCAAAATTGACCGAAATATCGCCATTATAGGCCTATTTTAACGTGGTATGTTGTCTGTATCATACCCCGAAGTTTTCGGTGCACGACTGATTGGACACTTGGCCAACAGTAGACATCAAATAATTCGTGCATGGAAAAACCCGAGATATGGTCTGTACTTACCTTTATATATCAATTTGTTAATTGTTTCAGTACGTACAGTTCGAAAGGAAACATAGATATATTTCCGATATAATGCTATGATAGAGCAAAAGTATTGCTATTGCACATTTGTCTATATCTATTTATTTGTTTTGTTGAAACCTGAACAATGAACATCCACTCTTTGTGGCCGATTAAACTTGTTTTTGTAATTGTGACAACTGAATTAGTCATCTTTGGCGTAATCATTATAATCTACATATTTTATAAAATATATAAGTTCAATGTTCATAGGTAGGTATATTATTTATGCGTAGAGTAAATTTTGTTATTTTTTCGAACGTCACCTCATTTGGGCAATTCCCGGTTAAAATAATAAAGCCTCGTTTTCGAACGAGCCCTCATTTCGGTGCATTAATTCGTATATATTATTAACGAACAGAATGTCCAAACATTGGCCCTGAGGAGTTTCAATTGAAACATTTAATATTCACGGATCCTGTGATATGTGAGTTATTGAAATGAAATTGTTTTAAATCAATTATCGTTATCGTCCGAATCGGTTCATTGCTTCAGCTGTGCGGGCATTGACAGTGCCTAGTTTTAAATTCAATTTTATACTAGAACGACATCCGCGCAGAATAAGTACCCTAATTTTTGCTATCGGAGTCTAGTAAAAATAATGAAATTATCTCAAATGTCCATTGCTCGTGTCGTTTGTCGCTAACTTCTTTATTAACCCTGTCGAAAAGAGGGTTGTTATAAGTTTAAGGCATGCATCTGTTTGTAGTATCGTAGCGCACAAACAAAAGGTTCGATTTGAGTGCGGTTTTATTTAATTGAAGATCTTGTTGTTGTATAAAATCAGTATTCTCCCAGATAGTCAAGAACTTGTGGCGGGGTTTTTTTTTTTAAGTTATTACATCTCAGTAATTTTATTGTGTTCATTCTGTAGTTAATACTTGTGTATCTATGTGCTTGCGCTGACTGCGGCCGAGGACCGTGGAAGGTGGCGCGACATTAGGAGGAAGCTGATCCATTGTGGTTGTCACGACCCTATAGGCAATGACGGTTACGATGCACTAAGCTAAGGGATTTGAAACATTAAAGAATATTCTGAACGGCACTTCATTACGAATAAAACTAAAACCTATCCTAACATTCCTAACACGGTAACCCAAACGGAAAATTACACGCAAACTAATCCTGTTTAATCTGGTTGAACGCATCCACTATACCTTATCATAACGACTGTAAGCGTCACTAAATACGAAATTGTACGTACATAGTAGTTTGAAAACTTCACAAAGGGAACAAACATGCAATTTCGCCACCGTTACATCGGTACACAAAGTTTGGGTTACCGCTACAGTTAATTAAAGTTATTGTCATAGCCAGGGAAAGAGTTGCCAACTACTATTAGCGAAGTTTACCTGCAGCGAACCGCTGAAATAATAAGTTGCTATGCTCCAACTGACTGGAAAGTTGTAAATTTGAATTTAAAATTTAGATTGGTAGCAAGGGATCCTTCGAAATGCAATATTTTGTAGTTTTACTCTACTAGTTACCGTTTCCTTGCATGTTCTTTTATTTCTGGTGCAAATTTACTTAAGTGATCATTTATCTGTAGACAAAGTGTTAGTTTTATCCCCGACATATTAACACTGAAATTTGTGTCATTAATAAAAAATACGCAATAACCATGTTAAAGTGAAATAAAAGAGCACCTGTTTGAAGGTCCTTATAGGAAGGACTATCGGAAAAAAATACAATTCCATTGTCTTCAAAAAACTTTATCTTCCTTATTAAAAGGTAACTTGCGTTACTGTCTGTCGTAGACTTACCCCCAGTACCCTACCAACGAATACCTACTCAATTTAATTTCATGACATATAATCTATAACATATATTATGAACCAAAGCAATTTAAAACTCAAAACTGTCTTTTGTCTAGTTATTTATTAAGTTAGCCCATGCCCTTTATCGTATTAATATGCTTTAGAGACTGTCTACAATCGAACGTGATAAATGGTTATGGCTATGGCCCAAGCGCGGTCGACTTGACACAGACATGGCCCAAACTGCTAGCCACACAGTACTGTTTGATTTATTTACTACTGTTACTAGTGATTCCGTTTCAGCCTACCCAAGTAATATTACAGAGGTCCGGATTTCCCGCAGTTTTCGCCAAAAAGCCGCATTATTCAACCGATTTTCGTGAAATTTTGTTTACAGGTCCAATAATTCGGTATTTGATGACAGCTCAAATCAGCTACTCTTTATGAAATGTCAAAAACGATCTGTTAGTATGAAGCTTCTATGATGATACAGGCATGTGACGTCATAAAAAGCAGTAGTCAAAACACGTCTTCTTTTTAGTTTTTGTACAATTAAAAATAATATAATGTCCAAAAGTTAGTGATAGTTTATTTGGTTACGCGTATTTTTCAATGTGGTTTCCATGCTACAATTTTTATTCACTGTAGTCAAAGACCGTATTGTATAGTTTTTTTAGCTACTCAGTTTTTAGACAAAATTTCAAAATGGCGGAGATAAGGTAAGGTGGGGTATGACTATCACCGGGAGAAGACGGCCACAGTCGAATAACTAACTGTTAGTCTAATCTAACTGTTTATCGTTTCGAACCCCCATAAGGTAAGGTGTACCTTATGGGGGTTCGAAACGATAAAAAATTGCAAAATTCAGGCATTTGGAAGCAAACTCGCGAGCGCATGTGGAAGTTGAGGAGGGCTGTGTCCAGCAGTGGACGTCCTATGGTTGAAATGATGATGGGTAATTACCACCGCTGTATCAACAATTGTAAAAATCCGCCCAGCCTGGTTTTGGGCCGATGAAGCGATAAGCGAGTTAAGCGACATTCAGACTGATGATCTTATAACGGCGCAGCCGCTATCAATCCCGTCTTATGCCAATCGTACATCGCATTTTTGTATACTTACTTGTATCATGATCCTGTCATGGGAGCTAGGTATCATAAGTTAATGATACAAAATAATAGCATGTATTGCAATGTTCGTCGTATAATATGATTCATGGATTGATTACGGTTTGCCAAGTTGGCACCGGCCGCGGTCAACGCGAGCACATGACTGCGAGGCATAACTTGCCAAGTAGGTACCTACAGTTTACTGTAAACTATGCTAGTTGTACGTTCGTATCATGATAATATAAACAAGTCTAACTAACCGCGTAGATGGCCTGTTTGTCGTATAAATATAATGTACTCTACTGTGCTAATTGTACTTATCATGTGATAATCTATTTAACCTAAAATAATCAATATCTATACTTATAGAATTATACAATTCTAGATTTGTATTGAAAATCAGTTTTCTATGGAGAGGGGTCATGATTACAGGAAAAATCTTAATAGCATGATGCAGGATCGTCTTTTGTTTTGTATGGGCGCGGCGTCATGCCAGTCTTGCCAAGGCTTGTAGAATACTTTTTACACTATCTGGTTTAAGAATATAAATCCTTCCTATGTAGTTTTCTCCATTCCCAACGTCATTTCCTTTATCCTTTTAACTAAAAACAACAAACTAAGGCTTTTTGACACCCTCCGCATTGCACTCCCCGCAATTCGAAATATATTGTTCCTAACCTATTTTCCTTTACAATTGAAAAGCTCAACATACCAAGAAACTAAATAAAGAACCGCATTGTTTCCTAACAAGCTTACGTCTGCCACTAACAATATGTTTTCTCGAGACAAAAAAGATACAAAAACACATGGGATTAGTAGCCACATACGCTGTTCTGGGTTAGACAAAGTTTCGCGGGCGATAACATCTTGGCCTAATGGAATCGGGCAAGAAATAGAGGTGCCTTCACACGCTTACGTTTCGCTACAGGAGAAACAGTCGTAAAACTAGATAAGGTTCAATTCAATTAAAGTATGCTTCTGCGAAGCGTGGATTTGCCAAGATGGCGTGACGTGTTTAAGGTACAGAAACGAGGGATGCAGAAAACTGGGGCTTAATTCCATGTGACTAACGATTTTCTGCGAGAGATCACCATAGAGCTATTTGAGTAATGTACCGTCATACATTTGTACTATTAAAGCTACATTAACACTTTCACTACCAGCACCTCTAGCACAACTGTGACACGTGACTCTTTCTCGGACGAGAAATATAACCTGTCTCTTTCTTCGCTGTACTGTGAGAGAGCGACAGGCGATGCTACGTCGAGCGACAAGAGTCGCGAAGCGTAGTTGTGCTAGAAGGGCTGGGGGCGTTTATTACTTGATAACGAACTGAAAAAATGGCTATTGGAAAAGGCCTTCTATGACATCTCGGAATTGTACCTAACTTAACATATTATGCAAGTTTTTTATTTTGTTACTGACACCAAAGATGGATATTTAAAATTATGTAATGACTAATGACATTATTAATCGAATAGGTAGTTACAGAATAATGCTATTAATATTGTACAAAAATCGAATTAACTATTACTATTATTGTAAGTAAACTGACATATAATATAACCACTAACTACATTGTATTTGTACCCTTTTGTAAAATTGACATATAATGTATTTGTGCATTATGAATAAATGAGTATGAGTATGAGTATGAGTAAATAAGTGACAAAACATCTGTCCCTCACACTCGCATTTCGTCAAAACGTGACGGATAGTTTGTCACTTATTTACCGCGTGATAAAAGCTACCATCATAGGGCCCCCAGGAGCCCGGTCCGCGGCCCATTGCTCGTAGCAAGTTTTCGCTACATAATACGAATTAGCTTTCCATATTACTGACTACGCGCGTAGCGCTACGAAGTCGCGGTAGCGAAGTATTAACAAGTAGTACCTACATTCATATCTAAAATATTACAAAACTAGATTTGCACTGAAAGTCTGTTTCTATCAATCCTACGATACGATTGCTTTTTGTTTTGTATGTGCGCGCGACGCCATGCCCTACTGCAGTCGCACATACAACCTTAAAATGATGAACAACAGAGGGCACCAGTCGACGGGTCATAATTTCTTTAACCTCTCACGCCAAAACGGCTGGATGATATTTGACCAATTTTGGTACAGGGTTAGCTAGACATCCAAAGATAGTTATAGAATACTTTTTACCCGATTACTGTAAAGAAAAAAAAATGCGGATGAAGTACCGGGCAGCTTCTAGTTGAATTATGAAGCAGTGGTTATATATTTTGGAAAGACTTTATTAGAATCGAAATCAGCCACAGGTTTCCAACCACAAATCGATCGATCCATCTCCCATCCCAACTATAAAGGCGGTACACACGCTCAGCTATTTGCATGCACGCCATTGTGATCGTGTGTTGACGCCTTTGTTTTGGCCTAAACATCGATTCCGTAATAGAATTTCTTTAACTAGTTTTGTTCGCAAGTTTCCCTGTTAAACTTGGGTAATCGGGGGTCAATTTTTCGATGGTAAGACGGTTACCTTATGGCAGAGCTTTGGGTGATTATTCGGGCGTTATAACCGCCTCATTACCGTGACCACGATATTGACGAACCCCGTACATGATCGAAGGCGCCTATTTATGTTGCCTTGTAGAAGACGTAGATTTTTAAAATTCATATCAAAATTATGTGCAATGGATTTTTTCTTATCGTCATCATAAATTTAAGAGTGGTCGGTGGATCAATTTCCATCCATACCGTTCTTGCGCCTTCTCCTTGACAGCCTGGTACGACACGACGTTCACCTTCTCTTTTATTTGGTCCATGTTAGCTCTCCTTGGTCTTCCTCTCTTTCTCCTCCCTTCATTCTTTCTATTGCATCTATGAGTTGGCCAATATTGCGGTTATGGTAATGAGGCGGTTAAAACGCTCCAAATAATAATCGTTTTTTACACCATGCTCTGTTTTCCAAATGATCATTTTGTGTTATTGTAAGTTTACGAAAGATTATACAAAGTTTTTATATGATGTTTTCACAAACTTTTGATTTACATTATCAACACAGCGACAGGCAGGACCGGGGTGACAGGGTTTTTAAATTTTTCGTTGATATTTTTCTCTTTCTAAAACCTCCCCCGAACTCCAACCTCTTTCCGAAATAAAAATTAGCTAAATTTTTCCTCCGATTCTCGAGTTCTGCGCTTATCAACACATTTTGTGATTCATTTGCCCTACATATGACATAAAAATATATATATATATATATATATATATATAGATTACTAGGTATTTTTTGTTACTCAATTAAGTCTGAGAAAATGCATATGACTCAATGTATTTTCTGGCTTATAGCTTAGTTAGTGCTTATGCCACTTTTAACAGTGCATTGTAAACGCCTCACTTGAAGCAATGAGCCATAAACATTAATCCGGCTTACCTTTCTTTTATAGACAAACATCTCATAGAATGTTTCATTTATTACACGTGTCATTTGATCAAAACCATTTTTCTCTGAAACCATAAAATATTTTGGATTTTTATAAAACAAAACTATAATCTAATGTTAAGATTCATTTTAAAGATGTATGAAAATTTATGAGTTCGGGAGCGAAAACCATCGATGTTTACCTATTTGAATGTTTGTCTAAGTATAAAAAGGGCATTCCACATGCATCCAGATAATTCTGTAAGTTTTTTATCCTAAATGAGTAGGTACAACTGACGTAAAGAATATACAGGGTGGCCCATTTAGATCGGTCTGTATGGGAAAGTCTTAAGCTATAAGAAATACGAAGATCTGTTCTTTAGGAACCATGTCATCGATTTTAATAAAAAGAAAAACTGCATTTATACATTTAAAAAAAAACCTGTACTTAGCGCAGGAATCTAACCCGGATGTTTTGAAAAATAAGTTAAAGAGTATGAAAACAATGTATTTTATTCATTTTTAACCGACTTCAAAAAAAGGAGGGGGTTCTCAGTTTGGTTGTTTGTTTTTTTTTGTTTTTTTCATGTTTGTTACCTCATAACTCCGTCATTTATGAGTCGATTTGGAAAATTCTTTTTAGGTTCATGAATAGACATCTCAAGGTTGGTGCCATAAAATGTTGGTGAAGATCGGATGACGAGATCCATAAGGAATCAAAGGAATTCCTGAAATTTTATAGGCACTCATAATATTTTTCATATATTTTCTAAAACTATTTAAGTATTTGCATATGGTAGTCATCATCTTCCAATGCTGAACTGATGATGGAAGGTACAACTCCTTAACGGTTAGGAGATAATTCAAACGAGATGCATGCCTTCAAGACCTCCGTGATCACCCCGCCATAAGTATTTTATACAAATCACTAAAAAGCAAAAAAAAAATTTTTAACAAATAAAGGAACCGACTTCAGTAAAACTAAAAACTCTAAAAAGCCAAAAATAACCCGTTCAAGTACAGATTACATTTGACTCACCCTTTGAAGTCGGTGCCAAAACGTAAACTTTTATATTTAAATATATAATAACTGAGTGGTTTGGGATCGATTTCAAAGGGTGAGTCAAATGTAATCTGTACTTGAACGGGTTATTTTGGCTTTTTAGTTTTACTGAAGTCGGTTCCTTTTTTTGTTAAAAATTTTTTTTAGACATCGTGTTTCACAGTATAATTAACTGCTTAAGTTAAGACCTACACAATTGATATCTAAGTATAAATAATGTTAGTTTTATTTTTCATTTCGTCCGGGTTCGATTCCCGAGCTGAGCACAGGTTGTATAAATGCAGTTTTTATTTTCATTAAAATCGATGACATGATTCCTAAGAACAGATCTTCGTATTTCTTATAGTTTCAGACTTTCCCATACAGACCGATCTAAATGGGCCACCCTGTATATGTATTATGTGTATCACAAACATTACACACATACATTCTGGGCTAGTGAAGGAAACAGGAACTGTTCAGGAAATTGTACACGAGGAGTTATGGTCAGCACTACTCGCTGAACACTTCCTATTGTTTGTATCGGCATCATTAATTATTGGTACCGGCACAAGCTGGCATTGCTGTAAGCTCAAAATGAAGGACATGTGTTCTGTATTTACATATTCCTTTAAATTATTTACCATTTTTGAGGCTTGAAAGGGATAAAATCAATTTAGGAACCAAAGACTGAAATAAAGTCATACAAGAAGATACTTACCCAAAACTACGTCCACGTAACCTTCATCTTTTCTTTACCGTTATTGTGCAAAAAATATCCTGCAACCATTTTTAGGTAATGAAACTACCTCTTAATCAGATTTGTTAAAATCATTCCTGATTAGCCATTTTGACTGAATAAACGGCAAAGATGTTCCGACCGATCTAAGTCATTGTTATCAATCCCCAAACAAAACAAAAGAATACGTGTATCGTGCTGTGTTGTAGTTTTTATTCCTCAATATTTTTACAAAAGTAGGTGCCAATGTAGTTATGTTTACTCGTATATCATCACTGCCTCCAAATAATTCTGCGGGCGTAAAATTATGCCGTTTCCCATTGGTTGCTCAACCTATAGAACAACTTTGATACGTACAAATATCAAAGTATGTAAAAGAAAAAATTAAATGCGTAACCTGGTGCAAGAGACCGAGAATTGAACCCGGTAGCTCTGAATTACTGATCCAGCAGATCTTTGTATCAATGGTTTAATATAAAAAATTGTGATCCGTACCTACTCATATTAAAAAATAAAAAACCGGCCAAGAGCATGTCGGGCCACGCTCAGTGTAGGGTTCCGTAGTTGCTCATCCTTCACAATAGACTTAAGTTACGAGAAAGATTTCAAGCTCTATAAAAAGGTCGTAAACGTCGGTCGCCAAAGTAACTGTAGTTACTTATTACCTTCTGGAAGTCAACTTACGTCCTTTTAAGAAAATTTTGAAATTTTGCGATAGGTAACTCAAAAACGGCTCGACCGATTTTGTTCAATATAGTTTTCATTGAAAGTACTTAAAAGGCCTCATTTTCATGAATTTTTCCATAATTTGAAACGAAAAAAAAAAATCACCCCCACTTTAGGTGTTCGAGAGGTAACAAAAAAAAAAATTTTTTTGTTTTATTTTACCGTTTTGTTGGCGTGATACATACACATACTCATACCAAATTTCAGCTTTCTAGTACTAATGATCACGGAGCTAAGCCGCGGACGGACAGACGGACATGGCGAAACTATAAGGATTCCTAGTTGACTACGGAACCCTAAAAATGAGACATTACATGTTTCATAAATTAGTTGTTATCTAATTTAGTACTTAAGATTCTAATCTCAAAGCACATTTTGCCCAAAACTGAGATTTCCTTATAAATAAATTAAAGCCTGACCAGAAATATATGAGGATGCGCCATATTGCGGAATTTCACTGGAACTAATTTCTTACACTGGCAATGATATTATGATGGTTTGTCAACAATGTCAACGTCATTCGTGGTGGTTTCTTTAAAAGACAAATGTTTAAAATTATCCAAAGAAAATGCCGAAACCCCTTCACAGTCGTGAACGTAAGATTATAAATAAAGTATACACGCGTTTACTACACGAAAAAGAGTCAGGAAAAGAGTGCATTCCATTAAATGATATTACGAGGTTAACATAGTGGAACTGACAGGTATTTAAAACTAATGTCATTATAGTGGGTTGCGATTGGTTGCAAAATTGTTGCCATGTAAATCTTATAAATTGCGCCCTCTTGACAATCCTCATATATTTCTGGTCAGGCTTTAACTTGAGTTACTTCTTGATATCACGTTGCCAATTTCATGAATCAAATGATAAAAAAAATATCTACTTTCTGGAAAAACAGCTAGTTTTGGAATTAAATGTAAATTTTGAGAATTTTGATTTTATCTTGTTTACTCATTGCACCCGTGCGAAGCCGGGACGGGTCGCTAGTAATTGATAAAAAATAGATCTACCGACGGGAGAAACAGCTACTTTTGGAATTAAATGTAATTTTTGAGGTTAGAATCTTGTTTACTCATTGCACCCGTGCGAAGCCGGGACGAGTCGCTAGTAATTGATAAAAAATGGATCTACTTACGGGAATTAAATGAAAATTTTGAGGTTAGAATCTTGTTTACTCATTAGAACAAATAAAAAAGAATACCTACAAAAGTACAGATAGCAGGCAGCTAGTTTCACCCCGACAAAGATCTGTGGCGCTCGCCGTTTTCCTGCGAGATTGGACTTGACGCGGCCCCCATTGTTTGTCCCGCTCGGGTGAATTTACGTCCATTTATTTACCTTTTGAAGTTTTCACTGTCACTGAAAATAGAGTCCAGGGGTGGGATTAGATTCGGTGCGAGGAATAACATCGATTTTTAATGCATATAGACGTTTGAAGTTTGCTGTTTGATAACGCCTCAGGAAGGTATTGCGGACTAACATTTAAAGCACACTTTAGTTTCGCTGGGCATTTTTCGCAAGTCAACATCCATCGTGCCTATTTTGCGTGAAAAAGCGCTACTCTAACTCCTCCAACTCCTTCACGGAACCCAGCAATGCCTTGAGATTAGTAGTTACGTGTATAAGGTATTTGGAGAAAGAGAAGTTTCTGTTTAAAAAAATATATAAGTATATGAAAAATGTTTTTGCCCGCCTTGTGCGGGCAGCGCAATGGCAAGTTAACCCAAATGATCATATAAACAGTTCTGTTAGGTTTATTTAGGTCATAAGTTTCTTAAGGTTTATTTATATATTAATATTGTTTTTATTTACTTTAATAAAGAATCATTAAAAAAAAATATTAGTAAAATGTAGCTTAGTCATTGCAATTTATAGTATCTTTTCTTTTTTTCTAGGAAATAGGAGGGTTATTCTGACCTATAAACAAAAAATCTTGTTCTTTTTTTATTTCGTACTTTCCCCATTGTTCGTTTTACCTCTCCGATTGCACGGCTGACCACGCTCCCACTATATTAATTCGGAGTGTTTGTACGTTATTATATATACGCGCGTAAACATTTGTCCAATAATTCCCGTTTGCCATACGTGCTATCCGGCGACGAACGCGTTCGTATACCTTTTGTTTTGGCACGAACATTGCGAGCGGAAAATTGTTCCCGTTTTATCATATTCGTAGTATTATTGTACACAATAACAAGTTAAAAATACATGCCTTAGTGTAAGCATTCGATGTCATTAAAAAATATATATCGAACAAAATAGGTCTTAAAGAAACCTCGTAGAGCTAAGCAGTACCCTGACCTCACGGTAAATGTAGTTATGTGTAAATAATTTGCTAATAGTGGGCGGCGTTCACGATATATACGGCATTTGCTGATCAGAAGGTTTCCTTTGGCAAGATGAACCTTCTGAACCCTAAGAACCCTAACTCCTTACTGCACTAAAATTCAAGATGGCTCTTCTTAAAAATTTCTTAGGGTTCAGAAGGTTCATCACGCCAAAGGAAACCTACTGATCATCAAATGCCGTATATTTAAGCAAACACCGCTATACGACATATTTTCGATGCCGCGATTGAAATAAACACAAAACACGACTTCCATTCCACCTTTGCCGGCTAAAACAAACTTTGTTTTGCATTTAAATTCATCCACTGATCATCAAATGCCGTATATTTAAGCAAACACCGCTATACGACATATTTTCGATGCCTCGACTGAAAAAAATACAAAACACGACTTCCATTCCACCTTTGCCGGCTAAAACAAACTTTGTTTCGCATTTAAATTTATCCACTTTTTGCAAACTTGTCAATTTATTCATGCCGCGTCTGCCGAATCACCTGAAGTTGGGAACTCGTCAATAAGTAACCCCGGATACGGGGCCCATGCAGATTGCAAGGGAAATGTGTTTCAGGAAAAAGTACATGACATGTTACTTAGGTATAGATAGGTATAATTCGACGGGACATTGCGATATCCCTAAATTAACAATATCTATACTATTATAGACTTCTAAAATTGTATTGAGTATTCCATGGAGAGGGATGGGTCGTTTTATTTTAGGAAAAAATATTACAGCGCGATGCATGATTTGTAGAGGCGCGCGGCGCCAACCGTACAGCTCCCTCCGCTGGTACAACATATTTGTACAGAGCTAGCGGAACATATAAAAATGATTATAAGATACTTTTTACCGGACTACGGTGAAGAAAAAACGAGGAAAGTTACTCGGTACTGTATTATAATGAAAGTAGCTATTTATGCATATTGTGTGGAAAATGCGGTGCGCGAGTTCGCCTTGCACTTGGGCACTTGACCGGTTTTAATATCTAAAACAAAGTAAAAATATCTTAGGAAATTTTTACACAAAACTGGATTTAATCCAAATACTTAAATAACAAGTTTTTATCTGTTGTACAAGCACTTCTTTTCTATATTATCATGGCTATAATGGCTACAGGCAGTTTTCAGAGTGGCTTTCATAATGTGACTCGGGATACTTCGTTCATATTTTTGTGGGTTAATCAGATTGTATTAGTCCGTACCGGACTTGATAGTATCAAATTGGTATGAGCGATAAAATAGTATATATGTGTAAAAAGTTGCCCCACTGGGGACAAACAAATTTCTACTTTCCATAAATGGCTAGAGGTAACCAGGGAGATATCCAAGATGGCTACTACTAAAGTTCTTATTGACGAACTTTTTTGCTGACTTGGACTGGGGAAGCTATTGACATTGACGCGTGACGTATTAACAACGAACATGTTTTAACTATATAGATTTAAATTCTACCCGCTTAGTCGTGGGCAAATATTATGGAAAAATTCAGCCAGATTTACCCACAAGGCCGTGGTTCTTTACCCGGAGGCGGGTACCGAAAAATGTCACTTCTACTATCATCCGTCTACGCCTCGGCCACTTTTCACCGGTCTTTTTAAATCAAATACGTGTTCGAGACCACTCTCTGTGCGAGTGTGGTCTGGCCGAAGGTACCCTTGAACATATGTTCTTCGACTGCAACCGTATCGTCACTCCTCTATATGATGTCCTCCCCCCTAATATCCCCCGTCCCTTAAACATCCCGTATCTTTTGACTCTTGTTAACTCCCCTTTTGTGTATGTCCTCAGCCAATTCATCAAAATTAATAACCTGTTTTTATAGTAAGTAGATAGTTTAACAATAAATGTTTGTTTTGTCCTTTGTTCTAGATTCTTCTCTAAGCGATCCTGGCATCAAATTACACCGGCCAAATTCTAAATCATAAACACGTGTCTTCCTTAACCTCGACATTGGCGGAATCATCGATGGTATCGATGGAGCCATAAACAACAAAAATTGAATTGAATATATTTAAATTTTTCTTCGGGTTTCGCGAGTGTCACACATTTAAATAAAATAATTTAATTGAGCCTACCTGACGTTTCAGTAACTATTACAGATATCGCTGCCAAACGTTGACCGAAAAAAACACATTTTTTTCTGTCAAATAATGAATATACGCAATATAATCCGTTTATTTTTTTAAATTATTATTGGAATTAATTATTAAATAATATATATTTATTAATTCATTAACTAAGGTAAAAAAAATCGCTTAAGTCTTTTTGGCGTGGGTCCGGTGAGTCTACAACTATTTTTCCCGTTCCTTAAGATGGCAGCGTCTCAACGACCAATGAGAACGCCGGGTTTAAAATGGGAAAAACAAGGTTGTTCTCTGTTTGAACTCGCCGGTCGTCTTTTGTTTTCTTGCTGTGGTACACTTTTAATTGAGTTGATTGGAAAAAATTGGGGGTTTGTGTAAATGTTGTTTTTCTGTGGAAACTTAATGATTTTTTAATATTTCATTAAATACGCGCTTATTTTCACTGTAGCTTTATCGCACATATTAACTCCTCTAACAGGTTCATATGTAGCAGTCACAATGACTTTCACGAGTCAATTTGACTGTTATGCATACACACTGTTGCCCATGAAAGATGAATAAAACGTCCACATGCAATTTTGACAAATCACGGTCCATACATATTATAATCATCATCATCATCGTCATAGCCAGCCGAAAGATGTCCACTCGTGCACAAAGGCCTTCCCCAAGGTTCTCCACACACGCCCATTACTTTTAAAAGATCACAATCAACTACTTTCGACCATTAAACACAACATCCAAACTTAGGTTAGGTTTTGTTCTCTGTTTGCAACTTTAAATCCAAAACAATAAATATACCTAAATACAACAGTAATTGAAGCCAAGCTCAACTGTTTTCTTTTTCCTCAAAAAGAAAGCACTTAATGCAATTTTCGAATTACAAACTTTTTCTTTGTTGGCAAGTCGTCCACTTCGGTGCATTAGTTGATTCGGGCTTAGAATGTTTTAAAAAGTTCCTCATTTGCTGGGAATACTTTTTAGTGTTTTTTTTACTCTTCCAGTCTTTGTAGTTATTCTGAGCCATTTAATAGAATAGAATAGAATAGAAATGTTTTATTTGCTAGAATACTACAAAACATGTGGTACAAGGTCTAAAGGTACATCAGTAAAGTATTCTGTCGAGGAACGACATGCAAAAATGTGTTAATTCTGGACTCAGTCACCGAATCCTTACTCGCGCCTTGCGGATGACATTGGAACTATTATTTACTGCTTACCGTTAGTTTTTTTTTTTCAGATATACTCCCATATAAGATTTTGCTCCTTTTACTTCTATACTCCATAATGGGATAATGTATCTACTTACTGCCTATATTTACAAACGTTCCCACAGTAAACTAAAACGCGTACCTTTTTGACCATTATTATTAGGGATCGGAAATTCAGGTAGATATTTACCTAAAGTTGACAAAATCCTATTGCTATCTCACTCATACCTCACAACTACACAACAAAGCCGCCGCCAAAGTTTAGATATAAAAGCATCCGATTTACCGATGGCTAGTTATTATCATTGTGACAAGAGTGAAAATAGTTCGCGTTTCAATTTACTTGACTGTAAGTCGCATAATAATAAATATTGATATTGAAGCAGCGAATAAGAATGGGTTGGACCCGTTTGTCATTTCGTATATGGAATAATTGCCAGCGATTCAAGCTCTCTGAGGCTTTACACGGTCAAACGATAATCAAAATCATTCGTTATTACGTAGTCAGAAGCTACAAGTAAAAGCTTGAAATTCCACACAGAAGAATATGATTCGTAACGGAATTACGAATGGACGCTCAAAGGAATGGAATTTAAGAGCATATTCCACATTCAGTATACTTTCGCTATTTTCCATTTTTAAATACGCAAAGAGCGGTTGCACGAAGCAAACATGAAACTCCATTAAAACAGTTATTCCAAAAAGTACGTCCCGTCCGTAAACGTTCCCTCTCAATATTCGATATTTCCAGGAGGCCTGTGGAAAGATAATTTACAGGAACTCGTTTCAATTTTGCATAGGTATGTGAATTTGAACTTTAGTCGAATGGGAATGCTCATCGTTTTGTATCTGCATTATTTTAATATAGGTCCTTGCGAAGCTTACGTATTATTTGTGCATCGAGTTTGTTTGGATGGGGATGTTTTGGAACTACAGTCGCCGGCCGGTATGAGAACTAGTTTAAAAAAAGTTTCGTTCGAAATTGGAAATTATGTTTGAGTATGCATTTGTTTTCGTTGGCTCGGCCGCTCTGCGTAAATGTTTTTGAGAATGAATTTTTAAATTACGAAGCAATTTGAAATCGGAACTTTTCATTACATCGCGATAGTGAGATTTATTCGAAATTGGAAATTTCTGTTTCAGTTTCGTTTTGCAATGCGATGTTTTCGTGATTGAATTTTTACATTTACATTTGTTTGATCATTCATTATTATTCAATAGAAAACATTTTTTGTACTATATTTTACTTAAAATAAAAGTTAATTTTTAGAAACCGATCGATCTCCGGAATTTATATTGGCTAGCTAATGTATGTTGACACTTGGTTTTTGACACGATTGTCAAATGGTATCGGGCCTTGGTATATGAAATATACAAATGATGAAACTCGGAAATTAATTACTAAATTCAATGCACCTCGAATAAATGGAAATATGACCTATACAATACTGAAATAAAGCCGAGATATTGTTCAATTTGGTTTAATGCTAGGCCTCGTCGAATAATAGGTCAGTAGTAGCACATTTATCTCTAAATGGAATTAGACAAACCGTTATATGTCGTTGATACAACTGGCCTTTTAGGTATTTTTATTAAAACAACATTGTATAACTGACAGAAAAATCAAAGTCACTAAAATCTTTACTGCTAACTGGAATTACACTAGGGTAAGCCAAGCCAAACCCGGTCCTTTGAAATGTAAGCACTGTTGTGCTTGTTGTGGCGAGTGTCGGTCCCATTTCCAATGGCCGGGACGCGAAATCTCTTCTTTCCGGACAGAATGCAATTTCGTCGGGAATAAGGGAATTGCCGGACGTTTGTTCGCTTTTGTCGTTTCGTTTAAACTAATCATTACTACACGAACACGAGCAGTGAGAGAAAATGTATTTTTCACTTCAGCAGCGCAAACATGTAAGTTTTGCTGCGAGAAAATAGTGAGCAAAAGTGGTTGAACAGCGCACATCGCTAAAATAGAAATATAGCGAAGATATCTAATAGGGTAGTATTTCAGAGACTGGACATTTACCTATAAATATGTCTTATTAAAAAATATCATACAAAAATTGTAGAAAAACCAAAGTTGATCTCCTCCGCTGCAAACTGAATTACAGTAGGATCTTATGTCAAACCCAACCCGACACTAACCGATCCTTTAAAATATAAGCGCCACAGGCTCGTGTCCGTTCCATTTTCAAAGGCTGAGGCGGACACGAAATCTCTTCTTTCCGGACAGAATGCAATTTCGTCGAAAATAACGGAATTGCCAGACGTTTGCTCGCTTTTGTTGGTTCGTTTAAAGTAATCATTACTACACGAGCACTGAGAGAAGATATTTTTGCGCCGTCGGATATTAAGTTAAGGAATGTATTTTCCTTGCTTTTCCTACTGAATTAACGAACTGATTCGTACTAGTTAGTCACGGAAATGTTTTAAAACAGGTTGCTCTAATTTAATTTCTTAATAGTATTAAATTCATGCTTCGATGCGGCTTTTTAAATTGTTGTCGCACTGTGGCAAGTTTATAACATTTAGACGTTGTTTTATTAGATTTTATCGTACGACATATTAAAGTACTGTCTTAGGAAGAATAACTTTCAATTGATGGCGATACTATCGTCTAGCACTCTCAATTTAAATCTCAATTTTAATTTTGTAAATAATCATTCATTATTATTGATAATTAACAATTTGTAACGCCATCTACTGGCATTGTTCTTCCTGTAAATGGGTACATATTCTTTCATAGATAGATCCAAATGGGTTTCTTTAATCCACAATTGGAATTATAAGGACCAACTCAGCAGCACTACAGATCTTGAATACCGAACCTCCTCTAAATGACGCAACAAAAAGACTTTCAAAGCTTTGTCTCATCATTGAAATTTTAGCGTCATTAAACGACATTGGCATCAGGGGCGCAATTTTATGATGACGTGATTTGCCGTCATTGGCGCTAAGCGAACACTTGAAGCCACTAAGTATATACTCGTAATACCGCTATCCTAAGGCTATTTTCCACATTTCTGATGTCTATAAGTAGTCAAATTAGTCCCCAATCGGTTTGATGTTGGTGTTACTGGCCCTTAAAGTGTTTCCTGCCGATAAATCATGTGTGAAACCGGTAATCGATAAAAAATATCTACGGCTAAGCGACAAATACTAAGCTCTCCCTAACTGAACATTAGTATTGTTTTCTAACCTAGTTTGTTTTGTTGCAGTGTTCCCGAATGTGCCGCCGGCGCCGGGCATGTCATGCGCGGGCGAGGACCGTAAGTAATCCCTCCTATTTATGCTTATGGGTCATTATTCGAGCGTTTGTTCCGAATCACTTTCGTGGTCACATTTTTGTAGAAGTTAGGTATCTAAGTTTACCGGACATGTAACAACTATCCGAAAATGGCATCAAAATCTACGCCCTATTCTTCCAAAATATGTCCACGAAAGTGAGGCGGATGAAACGCTCGAATAATGACCCTTATAAAACTCTTACACAGCTATAATAACCTGAATAACGACTGTATAAGCTATTATGCAGCATGTGTGCTACGTGGGTTTGGACGAATGAGAGGTTATCTCTCTGGAATGACTTATATCTCTCTATAATGAGATACGTTATTTTGTGTACGTGGATATACACGGTTATCGTGGACGAGGAATGTATCTCACTAGAATTTCTTAAAAGGAAGTAGCACTGCTAATTTTTTCATGCAAATCGAGGTTTTGTTCTCGTCTGTCTCCTACTCTCGAAACCTCGATTTGTATAACCCAGTTACGTTAAGTTTAGATCTCATTTGTATCCGAGGATATAGTTATCACGTGCAAACTACTACTACTACTATTTACGCCACTATCTAGAGGAGGGCTCTACCATCTGTAACCATTTAGATGAAAAAGAGTTTATCTCACTAAGAAATGGGACTAAAGGGCAATTTTAGAGAACTCTCTTACTTAGATAATATCAAAATAAATCAAATCGGAGCCGGGCAGTTGTAAGTAATAGGTATAAAAGTAGATACTAATCGCGCAATATCCATACAAATTTAAAAGCTTCTCATTTATCATAGTCGGTTGGAAGCGAAAAACGTCCACAAAAACATTTCCGATCCATTGTTTATTTACCATTTATGTCCCTGGGTCAATCTAAAATTCGTTGCAGATAAACTTGTCCCAACGAAAAAAAAATTGTTTTTATAAAATTAGTTCAAATATATGTAAAATTTATAATAATAATAATAAAAATAATAATAGCCTTTATTCATGCAAATAAACTTGCTACAATACAATTCATTACATTACAATTAATTATTAAATAAATTAAGTAAATCACAATGACATAAAAATCGAACAATTTTGTAAATATTAACTATGATAATTATAACATGTCATATCAGGTTGAATCTATATCTAATCCTACGTTGTGTGAATGCGTGGCGCCTTGTGCGCAAAAGGCCTCCCCCAACCTTTCCCATTCTTTCCTATCTTGGGCCGATCTCCACCAATATTTATCAATTTTTTTCAGTTCATCCGTCCATCTAAGTCTAGGTCTGCCTCTCTTTCTTACTTTGTCTCTTGGCTGCCATTCTGTTGTTATTTTTGTCCACCTGTCATTGGGCAGTCTACATACATGTCCTGCCCAGGCCCATTTGATCTTCTTAGCTGTATAAATAACATCTTTTATGCCAGTTTTCTCACGTATTGTTGTGTTTCTTATTCTGTCCTTTCTAGTAATGTTTAGCATCGATCTTTCCATGGCTCTTTGGCATACTCTTAGTTTGTCGCTCTGTTTCTTTGTAAGGTTCCATGTCTGTGAACCATATGTTAGTGTGGGTAGGATAGCTGTGTTGAAAGTAGCTTGTTTTATTTTCATGGAAAGGTCGCTTTTCATGATGAATTTTAATGCCCAATATTTTTTCCAGGCTTTGCTTATTCTTTGATCCAGTTCTTTGTCTAGGCTGAACTTAAAAGATACCAGTTGCCCGAGGTAAGTGAAGTCTTCAACATATTCGATTACGTTGTGTCCGAGTTCTATAGGTATTTCTTCCCCATTTGTCATAACTTTACATTTCTTTTCGTTCATTTCTAGGCCCGCCTTTCTACAAGCTTTGTCAAATTCCACCAACATTTCTTTTAGGCATTTTGGATCATCAGCAAATATTATTACGTCATCAGCAAATCTTAGGTTATTTAGTTTCTTTCCGTTTATATTAAGACCCTTATTTTCCCAAGTTAGTTCTCTGAATATGGCTTCCAAACTGGCGTTAAACAGTATTGGAGAGATGGGGTCTCCTTGTTTTACGCCTTTTTGAAGTGGGAATGGATCTCCCTGTTTATCTGTTTTTATGGATGCTTTGCTGTTTCCATATATCTGTTTTAGTATATTTATGTACTTTCCTTCTACATGTTGTTCTTCTAGTGTTTTGAAAAGATACTTGTGGTCTATTGAATCGAAGGCTTTTGAAAAGTCAATGAATGCTATATAAATAATGTAGTTGTATTCTATGCATTTCTCCATTATTAGGTTTAGACTGTGCGGATGGTCTATTGTGCTGAAGCTAGGCCTAAAGCCAGCCTGTTCGACAGGTTGCTGTTCTTCTAGAGTCCTTTCCATTCTTCGTTTCATTATTGTCATGAACAGTTTGTACAAGCAGGAAGACAAACTGATCGGTCTGTAATTGTCCAGGTTGTCCTTGTTTCCTTTTTTGTGGATCATAGTAATACTCGATATGCTCCATTGTTCTGGCGTTAATTCGTCCTCTAGTATTTTATTGAATATTTGGGTTATGATGATGTGTTGTTCATAGCTTGAATATTTCAGAAATTCGTTGCCAATTCCATCAGGACCTAACGCTTTCTCCGTTTTTAGTTTCATTATTGCGGCGGAAATCTCGTCTAGTAGGAATGGTTTTGGTTCTGTACATTCATTTTTGTTATAGATGGCTGGATCGTAATTTTCTTTCGAATATAGGGATTTAAAAAAGTGTGTTGCAGCCGTAACCTTATCTTTTCTATTCTCGATTTTTTTTCCATTATGTTGGAGATTTGGTATTAGTTCTTTTCCGATTGACATAATTCTCTCAGCTCTTTTTACTGCACAGTTAGTGGCCAGCACTTTTTCTATTTCTTCTATTTTCTGATTCTCGATGTCTATTTTTATTCCTTTTTTAATTTTTATGTTTATTGCTTTTAATCTGTTTTTCTCGGCTCTTGTTTTTTGGGATTTTTGTTGCAATTGCTGTTTTAGTTCTAATAACCTGTTGGTCTCATCAGAGTAATTATTTATTTTGGATTTTTTTCTATCTTCGAGCATTCTTTAATAGCTTCATGTATAGTTTTTTCTAGAATATTGTATTTATTCTGTACTGTATCAGGTCCTTCGAAACATATGTCCTTAAATAGCCTGCTGGTAGTTTCCTGCACTAGTGTAGCTGAGTCGCATTTAATTGTTGTTATTTTTCTAGAAAAAATTATCCTTCTTTTATTCGTTTCTAGTTTCATTTCCACAGGACGATGGTCGGATGTGAATTTTAGGTTTCTTATGACAGATATGTTGCGAATATCGGTTTTTTTCTGTATCAGGAAAAAATCTATCTGAGCTTTGTTTGTCATATTTGGATGCTCCCATGTCCATCTTCTGTTTGTTCTGCTTTTATAAAAGGTGTTTCCAATTTTTAGGTTCAACGTTCGTGCGAGGTTTATCAGTCCGTCTCCTCTGTGATTTCTCGTGCCATAGTTGTATGGACCTACTGTGTATTCTTCTCCAAGTTTTCTGCTTCCGATGTGGCTGTTAAAATCGCCCATAATAAATTTGTTTTTAGCTTTACTACTCCAGTAGGTAGATTCAATATCCAGGATAAAGGATTCAACCTCCGAGTCTGCAAACCTGCGAGTGTTGGTGCATATACTTGGATGAAGGTGTAGCTGATTTGCTTTATTGTCATGTCTATACTTATGACCCTTGCTGATGTGTACGATAGTTTTTTTATATATGATTTTATTTCCTTGTTTATTAAAAATCCCTCTCCATGTCTTCCTTTCTGTAGGCCATAGTAATAAAAAAGATGTCCAGACTTAAGTTCAATTAGACTCTGTCCCTCTCTTCTTACCTCGCACAACCCAATAATGTGCGACTTTTTGTTTTCTAAGCTTGATTCTAGTTCCTGTAGCCTGTAGTCGTCCATTAGAGTGCGGACATTGAATGTCCATATATGTATGGTTAAGGGGTCCGATGACCCTTCTAGAACATCTGGATTGGTAGTCCGTTGCTTTAGGTTTCGACGATTGTTTATGTTGTCTCTGCTGTTTATGTAATTAATTGAATCAGGCGTTACTTTGCGGAAATCCATATTAATGAAAATAATAATATTGCTTTGCTATTCCGCGATATAATAACGTGCCAGTTAAATTTGTGCTAACCCGTTATACTTATTTGCGTATTTTTTCATGCATATATGCATTGAATATTTTTCTTATCGTGGTGGGAGGGTGGGACAATTCAATGCATATATGCATGAAAAAATACGCAAATAAGTATAACGGGTTAGCACAAATTTAACGGGCACGTTATTATATCGCGGAATAGCAAAGCAATATTATTATTTTCATTTTCTGCTGTTTATATTTATATTTGGGGGGTTATGGTCTACTTCTCCCGCGGTGACCGGCCGTACCGGGATGCCATTCTTATCAGTTAGTTTTGATAGTGTTGTGTGTTTTTGGTTCCAAGTGTCTATGTTCGGTATCAGTTTTTTGGAGTGCCTACTGGTGAGGTGGGTCTACTCCGCTCCACATAGTTTAGTATGCCTGGTTTTATAATATCCTTTGTGGTTGTTCTACTTGCAGGTTGTTCCGTATCGATTTCTAAGCTAGCTTTTTTCTGAGTTGACGTGCTGGGTGACTTTGATATTTCCCTCTTTCTTTTTTCTCGGTTCTTATCATTCGGTGGTTTTACAACTAATTTATCATATTTAATAAAAGCTATGTTTCCTTTGTTTTTTTCTTCTTTTACTCGTACTAGTAACTGCTTTCTTACTTCCATTACTTCCTTTGGAAAATCTTCATTAACAAATATTCCTGGAGGGAGATTTTTCTTATTCCTTAAAATCAAATGTTTTTTCCATCTTGATATAATTTGGACAACTACTGGACGATTTTTATTGTCTGTCTGCTGCCCAATTCTATATATGCTGCTAATTTCATGACTCTCTATATGTATTCCAATATCTATTATTATGTCTTTGATATAGTCAACCAACTCAATTTCCGTTTTGCCTATTTCTTCTATTCCGACGAACACACGGTTATTTTTACGCTTGTCGTTTTCTAATCTTGTGAGTTTTTGTTCTAGCTCAGATATTTTTGTTTTGAGGATAACATTTTCTTCCGCTAATGTTTTAATTTTTTCGTCCAATGCTTCGGAGTCATTTTTAGTTACTGCAGACGTTATGTCCATCGTTTGTTGTTTCAGTTTTCCGTCTAATTTCTCTAAAAGAGTTTCCAATATTTTTTCAATTTTCAGGGATTTTTGAATTTCTTTCTATAGCAACACTGAATGTTTAAAGTGTCAAATCACATCGGCCAATTAAATCGGATCGCGTGAACGCGCCTTATTAAGCACCGGATATAACTGTCATTTAGGTTGGTATGGTATCATTTGCGTCCTAATCTATGGTGCACTGATGAATTTCACTTTTAAGGTTAGAACGTAAAGTGATTTTAGTTGTTTATGTTCATAAAAACTTCGTTCGAGCACTGTTCACTATTTCACAATGTTTCTGGTCGCTTCGACTATGATCTCGCGATTAACTATCTTCGCTGCCGGCACTTTTGCACTTGATTTCGAATATTATTCACGGAGCTTCTCATAATAGCTGTTTCCGGAAAAAAAAATTAAACAAGTTTTTAATTCAATAAAACAAGGATCATCATCATTTCCACACCTTATTATTAATTTCGTATAAATTATTAATATTTCGGTTTTTTAAACGGTAACATACATAGCTAGGCATTAACTCGTTAATCCGTTAATCGTTAATTAACGAAGTTAACATATTGATTAACGTATTAACTTTTAAGTTAACTTTTAAAAATGTTAACGGACACGTTAACTTCCGTTAAATATGCAGAAGTCCGTTAATCGTTAATCCAATGCCTACTATTTACCGCACGGCACCGCTGCGCGGCGTGAAAAACAGGTTCAGACAAGTATGAAACGACAAGTGCCGGGTGGCGCGTGGCAGCGAGTGAAACAAAAACAAAACTAGATATATTTTGCCGGCGCGTGCGAGTGAGAAAATTGCGAAGAGATTTGTTTCGTTTGATCATTTCATTACTTAGCGCCCGTGCTTAGAGTGACGAGTGTTTTGTTTGTTGTTATTATAAATTACTGTCAGTGATCATTTGCGTGTTGATAAAGAAGATTGCAGTGTAATTTAGTTAGATAGAAAAAGTGTACTGTGCCTGTGCAGTGTAGTAATTAAAACCATATCATGGAAGACATGGAAACGGATTCCAGCGGTCCTGATGAGAATCCATGGCCACATTTGACTGAGTATGTGGAATTTGTATCCAGATCGGGCCAGAAAATACTTTTTGCGTGTAAGCGTCGTACGTAAGTTCACTAACGCAACGATATAAAACCGGCCAAGAGCATGTCGGGCCATGCTCAGTGTAGGGTTCCGTACTTGCCCATCCTTTACAATAGACGGGCTTAAAACAGCGGTTTTAAGCCGGAGGTTTAAATAACGAGAAAGATTTCAAACTCTATAAAAAGGTCGTAAACGCCAAAGTAACAGTAAGTACTTATTACCTTCTGGAACTTATCGATTATACGCGCCAAATATTTTAATACAGTATGGAACTTAACTAATATGTGTAACGTTCGAAGTATAAGGACACCGCGCGGCACTTACGTCATTTTAAAGAAAATTATGAAATTTTGCGATAGCTCAAAAACGGCTCGACCGATTTTATTCAATATAGTTTTCATTGAAAGTACCTAATAAGGCCTCATTTTCATGAATTTTCCATAATTTTTTGACCCGTAGTTGAAAAGTTAGAGGGGGGGGACACTATTTTTTTAATTTCCGGAGCGAATATTTACAAAACTGGTGACTTGATAAAAAAATAATGTCTAAAGACCCCTATTATTTTAAAAGACCTATTCAACGACACCCCACACACTAGTGTAGAAACGAAAAAAAATTTTTTTTTTTAGTTTATATTTTACCGTTTTGTCCACGTGATACATACACATACTCATACCAAATTTCAGCTTTCTAGTACTAATGATCACGGAGCTAAGCCGCGGACGGACGGACAGACGGACAAGGCGAAACTATAAGGGTTCCTAGTTGGCCCCACAGGTAGTTCCCACATATTAACGGATTAACGATTAACGTTAACTTGCGTTAATTCTTCCGAAATGTAACGCTTTAACGTTTAACGAAGCTAACTTTATTTGTAGCGGATTAACGATTAACGAAGTTAACTATTTGATTAACGGTGCCCAGCTATGGTAACATAGTGGTATTTGGTGGTAACAGAGTTGTATTTTCTATGAACGATTTTCTGCAACGAATTTTAGAATGACCCCCCTATTATTAACAGCCGCGTCATTTCCTCTTTCACAGCCGTAAATAAGTTCATTTATAAATTAACCACGTTATTAAAATTTAACCCATAAAGAGCCACGGCACAATAGCCGTAGTAACCGAGCGTGACGTCAAATTGAGCGCTTTTCGGCGTCATAATTACCATGTGAATGCTGGCATGGTAACGGCCAAGCGGTGGGCGGGTTAAATAAAAAAGTATAAACACTCCAGCCTCCCGAAACAAAATATAAAATTTTCATAACTCTGTCTCACTCTCTCTAAACTCTCAACCCTAAGGAACGAAGGGAGAGGACTTTAAATTTTGTTTTCCGCTTGAGCTTGGATTCCGCCGGAGACTCGTTGAGTCGACGACGTAAATAATGTATTATGTGTTAAGCGCAGTTTGCGCGGGAAATTGTTATGAGTTTGAAATTCTGCTTTAAATTCTGGTCAGTTTAGCTTGTTGCATACTTTGCTGACAAGGCGGCATTAGGAAGAATGCATTTTATGCAATATCTATATGCACTACTTTATAAAATTACTGGAAATCTTTACATATTTCTCTCCTAGATACTCGCATACACATACTTATTATCTTATCAAAACTCCATTCTCGCTCGTTTTTGAAACTGTTCTATTTTAAAAGCTTTTATTTAACTTGCAATGTAAGTATGTATGTACGAGTATGTATGTATGTATCTAAGTATGTTTGTTCGGGTGAAATCTTGCAACTCAATTTTGAAGCAGATATCGTCAACCGATTGAGCTGAAAATTTGCATACTTACTTAACTTTGATGACAATACAATAATATGTTATCATGGGGCTGATCTGATGATGGAGCCGGAAGGTGGCCATAGGAACTGTATAATAGAAAAAGCAATCCTACCGAGCTTGGGCTCTTTAGAATCGTCTCAGTGAGCATTTGATGGATATTCAAAGAAAAGTGCAGTCGGCTGTAAAAGCTTGCCACTAAAATTTCATTTTTGACAGTAACTTATTTCATACATACTTGGATAGATCTAATTGGTACACGTAAAACAAAAAACAATCGCACAATGCATTACGCGCGTTATAAGGATTTTATTTTGAGTGAAAGATGTTGAACGGCATAATTTTCGATTAAAGGCACGACAACAGAGATTTAAGCATTACTAATCCCGCGTTACCCGATATTTATCTACTCCCCAGTCCATTTCGATATATATAAATCGCTTGCTTCACCAAATTCGCTTTAAACCGATAAGATAATGTCGATAAGCTTCGTCGAATCGGCACGCCACTCCGATGTCTTGTACCGGGGACATCGCCAAGCATCTAGCAGGTTTATTTTGCTATATATTTTTTATTTACCATTAACGTACTTTAACATCATTACCGTATTGAAACGAGGTATAGTCGCGTCATTACAGTGACAGTGCGGTGTCATTTACCGTGTAACAAAGTGTGAAACGGGGACTGAGATTGATGACAGGGAGGAACGAGGTGTGGTGGCCTAATTTCGGTGAAAGTGATCGAATTGTCGTTAATTGTAACTGGCCCCAGGGAGTGTTAGCGCCTATGCGATGGTAATGATGGCGAAATCCTTGGGCGTACCTTGAAATGAAATCATTAAGTGTTTTCAAGTGTTCGTTTTAGGAAATTGTTGGGAAAAAGATTTATTGCGTTGGTTTTGAGTGTTTTTTTGAGTTTTTTTTTTTATGTGAAGTGGTTGTGATATGATTGACTATCTGGAAGATTTTCTCGCGAGTTAGTTAATTTTTCTTATTTAACAGTTCGTGCATTTAGTATGAATCAATAAATATTTCAAATGTAAGGAATGAATGAAGTTTTAAATCACATAGCTGAAACTAATATTCTGTAAGCAATCTTAGACGAACAAATTTTCCAATTTCTAATGAACTCTCTGGTAACCAGTGGCGGTTTCTAGGGGGATCAACCAGGCCGGCCACCCGGGGTGCTGGCTCTTAAAGGGTGTTTCTTTAGCCAGGTCTAGGGCGGCAGACATCCACCCTGATTTTAATCTTAGCATTTACGTCGTACATTAATAGAAGTTACCTAACTATTGTCTTCTGCTTGAGAAAATCCACTTTATGTAAGCAAGCATACGATCTCTCTACTCCAATTGACATAATTTGTAGAAGTTCAGTGTTCTGTAATATTGCAAGACATTTATATTCATATCATAATATTTCCTACCTGTCAAAAGCTATCTACGAGTAAATGCTACGAAAGGTCTACATTTTTGTACTTAAAGTTCTGTCCAAAGGGTAAATTTACTGTTTTTATTTTATATCCCTCAGTGTTTTGTGATAGCTAACGTATTAATTTTGTTCACAGGCAGCATATACAGGCGCGGCGCGCGGCGGTGGCGGAAGCTCTACCGCGTCAACGGGCACATCTTCCAGGCCAAGAGATTTAATAGAGTAAGTTATCTTCCCCGAGACTTCACCTATTTTCCAACCAGCCTTCTATACATTTCATACACAAAGGATTACGGGCGAAATTAAACTAAAAATTACAAGAATTTAGATAATCCTTCGGGAACCATTTATTTTTGCCGGATAATAACTTTTCAAGTCGGCTAAAAAGTAGTCTAGAGACGCTAGCGCATTATTTCTCTTCATGCAAAGAATCATGTAGATTTCTTAAAGGATAAAGTATAAAAGGATCAACCAAGAAACTACGTAGGTATACACATGCGGCAACACATTTTGTTGAAGATAAATTATCTGTCACCGTGTGAATGTCGAGATTCGTATGGTATCTCCGACGTGCTTAAGTTTCGTTTACTTGAATAAGATATTTACCAAAACATTCCTTTCTTTCCAGCGCGCCTTCTGTGCCTTTTGCCAGGACCGCATCTGGGGCCTGGGCCGCCAGGGCTTCAAGTGCATCCAGTGCAAGCTGCTGGTGCACAAGAAGTGCCACAAGCTCGTCCAAAAGCCCTGCTCTAGTGAGCATGTCGACCCTGTCGAGATTAAAGATGACGCCAATGGGGAGAGCACGCTGGGCCGCGCGTCATCCGTCAGGTAAGAGTTACACTATAACTGTTCTTGCAGTGACTAGATGTTTGTTGATGGCTGTTGGCGTACAGGAAGACCCCAAGATCATGCAGCCTATGATGGCAGACACGTATGGTTATATATCTTCTGAACTGAGATATCCCTACAGCATTTTTAGCTAACTAAAATTTGGTTATTGACGGGATACCTCTAAGTACTTTCTTCTTTGAGGCTTACGAATAATGAAATCAAAGATAATGTTTGATGGTGAGAGCTACATACTTCATCAGCTAGGCCAGAAGAGTTTGACTCATAAGTTTATGATGAGAAGATTCTAATGATGGCAAACACATATTGTTAGCAAGCTCCTAATAAATTAGACCGACAAACATGTGAGGATCGCGGGAACCTGCTGGATTGCGGTATTACAGTACCTCAGTTCTGCAGGCGTTGAATCTTTGCAGTAACTACAATGACTTTTTTTTCAGGTCTCGGGCAGACCCGGAGCCACCGCTGCCGGACACGCCACCCGCGCCAGCGCCGGCGGTGCGCGAGGACCTGGAACCCGGGTCCCAACGGCAGTACTCGCTGGATGACTTCGAGCTGATCAGAGTCATCGGACGTGGCTCCTACGCTAAGGTGAGTTATGCTGAACAAACATGCAGGGGTTTCCAGGTCTTGGGAAGACTCGGAGCCAGGTTCACAGTAGTAGGTCTCATTGTATGACTTCGAGCTTATCAGGACAGACCTGGAACCGCTACCCGCGCCTTTGCTGCGCGAGGATCTTGAACCTAATTTTGAAGATATTCGTCTGGTGATGCTTCCGGTGACAATCTTTAGTAAAAAGAAAACAAACATCGGAAGGTCACGACCTAGGACAAAACAATCTAATATCCTCCTATTATATCTGTAAAATGATTCCGACGTCTTTTTTAGTTCCACCGCAATATTTAACCAGTGACCAGCTCACACGCACATAATAATACATTTCGTTTCAAATCTCTAGGTGCTAATGGTGGAACTGAAGCGGACGAAACGCGTGTACGCGATGAAGGTGATCAAGAAGGCCCTGGTCACGGACGACGAAGACATCGACTGGGTGCAAACGGAGAAGCACGTTTTCGAGACCGCGTCTAATCACCCATTCCTTGTGGGGCTGCACTCCTGCTTCCAGACCCCGAGCAGACTGTTCTTTGTCATCGAGTTTGTGCGCGGAGGTGATCTTATGTGAGTATTCTCTTCTTCAGTTCATATCATTCTTCGTTCAAGATTGCTTCCAACCATTGCTTCCTCGTTACCCTATGCTTCTGCTGACCCCGCACATAGTTTTCACCTGTTTATGCATGGGGATATTACACTGCTTCCCGTTACACGGCAATTGACTAAGTCTTGCCTCATCGTCTAAACCACATAATTAGCAGGCCCAATTTTCTTCAAAAATCGCTTTTCCACCGCAATGAAGCCGAAAATTTCAAACAGTTTTTCAAGATTGGAAAACTACAGATAGACACACATAGCCTTCAATCAATCTATTGAAGCCAGAACGTAGCCTAACTAATGTTATGAAGGTGAAAGGAAACACTTGATTCTAATTATTATTTATTAAATCTTTGAGGAGCACATACCAGAGCATCTTACATGACGCCATCTTGGGTAGATGAGAGTTGCCATAGATTAAACAATAGTGATGTACTGTATAACTAGTGTTGGTACCCAAACAACTAACAAGCAATGCCCTCCTCCCAGGTTCCACATGCAGCGTCAGCGGCGGCTGCCGGAGGAGCACGCGCGGTTCTACGCGGCCGAGATCTCGCTGGCTCTCCACTTCCTGCACGAGCGTGGCGTCATCTACCGTGACTTGAAGCTCGACAACGTGCTGTTGGATCACGAAGGGCACATCAAGCTTACTGACTACGGCATGTGCAAGGTCAGTACAATCACTTTCTCATTATGAGATACCTACTCAGAAACGGACTTGCCATACGTCCGATACGATCAGCCGGGCCCTAGCCGTCTACGATACTTTTTAACCCTAGACAAAAAAGAGAGCATACATTTGTGTATCTGTGGCATCATAGCTCCCAAACGGATGGACGAATTTGAGGGCGGTTTTTTTCAAAGAAAAACTTGTCCGTTGAGATGTTTCTTAGCTATGTTTGGTGGAATTAGGACTAGCAGTTTCCAAGATATTCATCTTTTATTGGAACAAGTGATAGGATCTCAGCCTAAATTGAAACTAAGAATTCCAAATTTTGTAGTTTTAGTAACATTTATATTTTCTATATCACTTATTAAAAGGGTCTCATGATGACCAGCGACTTGTCAGGGGTGTTTTATATTTAGGATGTTTGTTATATACGTTGCTTCCGAAAGGAGGGAACTGATTTAGCTAACGTTGAATTCAAAAATAACGATCTCTAGCCAACATAATTAAAACAAAATAGCAACGATAATACAAAGTCAAACACAACATCAATCTCATCACTGCACTGGTCAGCGGTCTCTGCCACCAATGGCGTTACCCTGATGTACGCACGTCTGACTAATTAAAGCTGTTCCAAGATTCTCAGTGGGTACGCAAGCTGCATCAACACCATTACGAGTATATTAACCGTGTACTAAACTTTCCAGGAGGGCGTCCGCCCCGGCGACACGACATCGACATTCTGCGGCACGCCCAACTACATCGCGCCGGAGATCCTGCGCGGCGAGGAGTACGGGTTCAGCGTGGACTGGTGGGCGCTGGGCGTGCTCACGTACGAGATGCTGGCGGGTCGCTCGCCCTTCGACATCGCACAGGCCGCCGACAACCCCGACCAGAACACCGAGGACTACCTCTTCCAGGTACGCTAGGGTTCAACGTTCATTAGACCACACATTCACCGAGACAGCAGGCTACGCCAGATACAAGGCACGTCCTATCTACTAATATTGGTGACGGTACACCAATAGACTTGACAAGACGTCCCGTTTTTTAGGGTTCCGTAGTCAACTAGGAACCCTTATAGTTTCGCCATGTCCGTCTGTCCGTCTGTCCGTCCGCGGCTTAGCTCCGTGATCATAAGTACTAGAAAGCTGAAATTTGGTATGAGTATGTGTATGTATCACGCCGACAAAACAGTAAAATAAAAACTAAAAAAAAATTTTTATGGGGTACCTCTCGAACACCTAAAGTGGGGGTGATTTTTTTTTTTTCGTTCCAACACTAGTGTGTGGGGTATCGTTGAATAGGTCTTTTAAAAATAATAGGGTCTCCAAACATTATTTTTTGATAAAGTCAGCAGTTTCGTAAATATTCGCTTCGAAAATAAAAAAAATAGTGTCCCCCCCCCCCTCTAACTTTTCAACCACAGGTCAAAAAATTATGAAAAAATTCATGAACATGAGGCCTTATAAGAACTTTCAATGAAAACTATATTGAACAAAATCGGTTAAGCCGTTTTTGAGTTATCGCAAAATTTCATAATTTTCTTAAAAGGACGTAAGTTGACTTCCAGAAGGTAATAAGTAACTACAGTTACTTGGCGTTTACGATCTTTTTATAGAGCTTGAAATCTTTCTCGTAACTTAAGTCTATTGTGAAGGATGTGTAACTACGGAACCCTACACTGAGCGTGGCCCGACATGCTCTTGGCCGGTTTTTACTATAAAATTTCATAATAAAGCTTTAAATATTGTTTTTATAAAAATTTAGAGTGGCTCTAATGTTTATCTCAAAAAAGTCGTAACTAACAGCAAAGATACAGATAAACTAAACAAAGAAACTTTTTCAATTTTACAATAATTAAGAGGAAAACCCTAATGCTCAATTGGCGCGTAGGTATTTATCTCAAAAAAAGGCCTAGTTTCCATGCTGCTTTGGCGAAGGCATTTTTGCCGAGGATAACTAGGCGTGGCGTTTAAGCTTACGAATGCAGTCTGCACCTGTGAGGTGCCTTAGAACAACTACAACTAGGCTTCAGTATGGGGCTTAGATATCAGAGAATGTGAAGCGTTCCTTGCATGATTTAACGTTAATGAGAGAGATTATCAGAACTTACCATTGTAACTGTATCGAATTTATTAATATTCCAGGTGATCTTAGAGAAGACGATCCGTATCCCGCGCTCGCTGTCCGTGAAGGCGGCGTCGGTGCTGAAAGGCTTCCTCAACAAGAGCCCGGCGGAGCGGCTGGGCTGCGGCGAGAGCGGCTTCATGGACATCGTGCAGCATCCCTTCTTCAAGAGCATCGAGTGGGAGATGGTTAGTAATAATGCGTGCAGACATTTTTTTTTGCGGAGGTCAATCGATTCTATTTTTTATTGGGATCAAATGTATACATGGGATACCTACAATTAGACTGCTCTAAAAGTCAGAAATAACCGTCAAAGTTCAATATTCCTGCAGCGGACTAAAACGCTCCATACAAAAGGCCTACCTGCATATGACGTCGCCTGTGGATTGGGTATTTGTATGGAGAAAATAAGTAATTTGCCATTTTCATTGTGAAAAAGTGCGTTTAAGTTCATGGTTGTTATTGTTCTGTTAAATAATGAGGATTCTAAGAACAATGTCAAAATTTCTTTTGGGTTAAAAAAAGAAATCATAAAATTGTCGTACCTTTAAAGTAACATATATCAAAAAAAATATGTTTTTTTTTTCTTTGTATCATGACGTATTGAGCTAATTTTATTCATATAACTACACTATGTTGTATAATCCAACATCAATCGCATATTGTAGGAATTTAAATGCTTGTATGCAGAGATCGATTTCGTTTCGAACGAATTGCTTAGTCAAACAACGCTAACTATTCCAAGCAAATAAACTGTCAAACCATACAAAATAACTCACTTTGTATGATTTGACAGTTTATTTGCTTGGAATAGAGTGTTGTTTCACAGCACTTTGTCAGTCAATTTAAATCCAGTCTTGCCCTCGGTTTCTAAGGAACCCATCTGAAAGTGGTAGATTGTTTCACTGCTTAATATGGCAGTTACCACTATTACATTACCATTAATATATAAAATATCATTAAGCACACAGAATTTGTATCATCCCAGGCTTGGGAAACATGAGCTGAAGAACGAGAAGGATGGCGCAAACGCGTTTTCGATGGTCGCAAACTATGTGATGAAGCTTGGTTTGAGACTTTCGCCGGTAAAAGGATGCGTAGAGATCAGATCAACTACTGACATAAGCTATTTATGTCAGAAGTGCGGGCGATCATGCCGGTCTCGCTTCGGATTACACAGTCACCAAAAAAGGTGTCTCCACTGCATAAAATCGTCTGTAACAGACGAAACTGCCTATGATGATGATGATGATGATGACTTCCGACTTCGAGTTCTAAGACAAATAACAATTTTTGGCTTATTGCCCATTTTAGGGAGGCTGACTTGTGTTTGTCTCACGACCGGCCCCTACCCTAAGGCATAATGTTCCTATGATTCTCCTCCTCCGAATGCCTGGACCAAGTACTAATGTAGGTAATCTGATGTTTCCAGTTGGAGCAGAAGCAAGTGGTGCCGCCGTTCAAGCCGCGGCTGGAGGGCGAGCGCGACCTCGCCAACTTCCCGCCCGAGTTCACCGACGAGCCGGTGCATCTCACGCCCGACAACGAGTGAGTGCGGTGCAATACTTTAATGCCTTGATCACACGTACCGAGTACACGGGCGAGACAGCGCTCTGTCTCGTCCGTTTGTCTTGTGTGTGACAGGGACGAGAGCACTGTCTCGCCCACTGTCTCGGTACGTGTGATCAAGGCATTAGTTGACTAGCTTTAGGGTGAAGCCAGACGAGCGTAATTTGTCGCGTAATTTCGGTCGCGGTGTTTCGGTCACGTGACTTGATGTATGGCGCGATCGAAACTACGCAACTCAAATTCTGGCTTCACCCTAAGTAGCCATTGGTTAGTTTAAGCTTAAAGAGCCAATGGTTGGTGCGCCAAGAGCTGGTAGGGCCTAAAACTTAAACTTTGGTAATGCGACCAACTAAGAATGTTTAGCAGGCAATTTTTTGTTTATTTTGGACTAATTAGATTTTATTTTCAAAGAGTAACACAAGATAGGATCCCCGCGTAGCAGTTTCGAACAAGATGCAATTTAGTTAGTAAGTGTTATTACAATTGTAAACCGCAAGTCCGCAAGGTGGTCGCACGACCTGGTTAGAGTTGCAGGGACTCGCTGGATGCGGGTCGCTATCCGGCCCATGTGGAAGTCTATTGAGGAGGCCTGTGTCCAGCAGTGACCGTCCTATGGCTGAAATGATGATGATGATTACAATTGTAATATTGGGAATCACAGTACTGGGTAACTCTTCTTGAGTGTTTAACCAACCACCATTATTTATATTCCTAGCAACGTGATCGCGGACATCGACCAGTCGGAGTTCGAGGGCTTCGAGTACGTGAACCCGCTCCTGATGTCTCTGGAGGACTGCGTGTGACAACACGCCTGCCTGCTGCATCCCTACCACGACCCCGCGCAGGTACACACCCTGTATACTATACTAACATAAATATATGACTCACAAGAAATGTACTTTAGACGACTAACAAATTCGCACACTCTCCATTCACAGAATAGTCATAAAGCGATGTCATTCGATCATATTCTTTATTGGGATCCAATGTCTATATGGGACTAACTACACTTAGACTGCTCTAAAAGTCAGAAATAACCGTTAAAGTGAGACGTTCCTACGGAGCACTCAAAACGCTCCATACAAATGGCCACAGAGACGTGGCGCCAATTCCGTTTTGTGTTCATATTGGTATTGATAGGTACAATTTTATTATTCTTTTGTAGAATTATGAGTATTCTGAAAACAATGTAAAATATGGTTTATGATAAAAAAAATCGGTAGTCTCATATTTGAGGCTGTAGAATTCAACATCAGCACCTCTAGCACAACTGTGACACACGACTCTTTCTCGCGCGAGAAATATTACCTATCTCTTTTTCCGCTGTACTGTGAAAGAGGGACGGGCGAAGCTACGTCACGCGACAGGCGTCGCGAAGCACATTTGTGCTAGACGGGCTGTGATCATCCGTATTGTATATTCGCAGGCGTTCGGCTACGGCGAGTCGTCGTCGTCGGACTACGACTCGGTGTGCTCGGAGCTGCCGCCGCGCAAACCCACGCTGCTGCAGCACATGTTCTGTCTGCCGCTCAACTGACGCCAACAATAACCACCGTTCCACACAGCCGGATAATATAAGTAAGCAATGCCGTAGCTAGGATCACAAGCCCAAAAGCCGGCGTGTTTTGGCGATATTTGCGCCTTTTCAAGGACTTTGCTCTAATTACGTCACTGGCAGTCAAAATGTAGTCCATGGTATTAAGGAAACAAGGTTAAAGATAATAAGACTAGAGATACTTGCTTACGTCTCTGATTAGTTGCCTCTTTATGGTCACACAATAAATAGAAGGAAAATTATAATAATATAATTTGGGTCTCTTCAAAGTAAGAGTTACATCCTCGACCCCTTAGTCACTTACCATCAGGTGCCGTGAAATACGCCAACTTTGCCTCCACATGGAACTTTGCCCAAAACGCTACTTAGAAAAAGAAACGTTACTGTAGACAATTTCAAGATGATTCCATAATCATTTAATCAAGATGATTCCATAATCATCTTTAAATTGTCTACAGTAACGTTTCTTTTTTTAAGTAGCGTTTTGGGCAAAGTTCCATGTGGAGGCAAAGTTGGCGTATTTTACGGTGATTCTGCGATCAATCGCCGCGCCGGTCAATTTGTGAAGTGAGATTTTATGAGATTTATAGGTAACAAGGAAATCGAGGTGTGTTACAAATACTTCGCTGGCAACACAGAAACGAATTGACAGAACCAATCGACTAAGGGATACATTCCATGGTCAAAAAAAAAATTGGCAGAACCAACCAACCAATAGCGTGATGACGTCAGCAAGTGTCGCCTGTGATTTCGGAGTGTCATACCTTGTTGTTATATATCACGGGATAGTCTCCAGGAGAATCCAGGTGCCCTAGTTACGGCACTATGGTCATAGTACCTATGTCTAAAACTCATCACACACGTCGCAAATATAGCATGTGTATTATGTATTGGCTTATATTGACAAATTATGCATACTCGTATTATTTATGGCGTGTGCGATAGTCTTAAAATATAAGGAAATTAAAACTTACTTCTAATATTCTAAAAGAGTAAAATTAATGTATGCCGTGAACTTAAACTTTATCAAAGTTTTGATTTACTTAATCATCAAGAACCGGCGATCATGCGGAATCGTACTTTAGACTTTAAAAGTCTATAAATCATTCATTTGTATTGTCATGACTACACACTACGTGCCTAGACGATGTCGGCTCAGTTTTCCATAAACAACATTCCATATTATCATTTGTATAATATGCCGATGGAACCTAAAATTTGGCTTTTACCCTGTGTAATGTACCGTCGAGGTCAACAAGATGTAATTTTACATTATTCAAAAAAATACCATGTAAAAATCTTTGACCTCGACTGTATCTTAACTTAAACTAAAAAGGCATGAACTTACTTTAAATTATAACTAATATAGGTTTTTGGGGACTGTGAATCAAGTTAGACTAATCTAATGTTACCAAGTGGCTCTTATAAACTGTTTGAATGTTTAAACTGAATGGATGTCATTTTGAAATGATTACATCACTGACTTATACGACTATTATATTGAAAGGATAAATCTGTCAAGTATAGATAGATCCGACGTGTCAATCGCCAAATATTACATATTTCGGGTTAATTGTTCAAAAATTGTATATATAACAGCGAATGTATATTGTTAAAATCACTTCAAAGCTTTATTGCCAGTTTTATTGACCCGAGTAAGTATAGTAAGAATTATTTTTCAAGTCTGAATCTACTAGTTATTTTACCTGAGCATCAATAGTCTTTATTATATTATGCAGTGTGGCCACAAACTGCAAGTTTAAATTTAAAAGTATGATAATTTCAAACTCCTGTTTTAACAAATGCATCTTTATGTCCAACAAAATAGGGTTGACATTGAAAAAACAGGGCATACATATTAAATACAAGATGTCTCAAATCTATATGCCTGTGTTTCAATATGAACCCTATTTGCTTCGACTTAAGATAAATTTCATGCACATCTGCACTTTTTTGTCTTTAGTTTTACGGGACAACTCTGCAGTTTAATGAAGATTAATGATTATGGCATCGTTTAAACTAACAAAGCAAAGTGAATTCGGCCTTAAAAAAGAATTTCTACTATACTTAGGGCATAAGTGTACTTTAAAGCCGGAGGCAGAAGTTCTAGCGGACTGGGGCTTGCCTTGTTATGATACGGTTCGGGTGTTAGGTCAATTTTAAATCATAATAAGCGACGTTTTCTTCAAGTTGTGTTTCAACTACCGACTGAAGTGAATAAAAACTTTACTTTAACGTTTTTCAGTGTTTACCGAAATATATAAAATGTAAAGCGTTTTAATGTACTTAGATTAGAATTATATTCGATATTTGTTCACTTCAGATTTAACGAATACGTTTTTATTGTGCAGGTCAGTCCATACCAAAAAGTATAGATAAAGAGTTTACATAAGCACTTAGCTCCAAACACAATCATAAATATACATCTAAATGTGTCTATATTTTGGAGCTAACTGTATATATGTAAATATTATTGTAGTAAACAGATCTGAGTATACTTCTTCACTCTTTCAAAGGAATTGATCGAGAGTTCACGAAGGCGTCGTTTTAACTGAGTTTGGTGCTCGTCTTGCACATGTCTAGAGAAACCTTCGGCATTTTAGGGAGCAGGCGGCGTCACATTTTTCCTATTACTATAATAAATTAGATCACTTCGAATTACGCCCGGTAACACTCCGGGCAGAAAACGCTTCTTATGTAAATAAAATTATATCTATGTATTATACAAGACATATTATAAAAACTATAAATATTTTTGAAACTATTCTATCTCGTCCTAAGCTCGTTGGAGCGCACCAACCGGTGTTTACCATCTATATATTTCTTGAGCAATAATATATTGTAGTTATATATCTATATGAGGACAGGTGAAATGCTCAATGAATGGCACGTAAGGAATTAAAAGTAGATAAAAATATCGCCCTTTAAACGCAGGTGCGTATTTTAGCCCTTCTCCAATGTTAGAGTTTTCCCTAGAAGCCTAGTTTTAAGCTAGAGACTTAGCTACGATTCTTTGCGAGAAATTCGCGTGGCGTGTACTGTGTTAGAACAAATGTATAGAAATCCTTTATCCTATTGTAACGCTTCTCCACACAGAAGTTAACAACATAACAACCAATTACCTTGTCTATATGTAAGGACCGTAAATGCTACCAGTAGTGAAGCAGAGTGTACATAAGTCACGCTTTATTCCTATTATATTGTAAATTAATGTATCCCCTACCGTAGACCCTGTTGTCGTTCATAGCTAAACACCACTCGTTAGGTAGCCAACGAATTTTATAAAATATTATATATGTAATTATAAATATTGAGCACTGATACAAAACTCGTGTACATTAACAAATTGAGAATATTAAATACAATCGGTTATAAAAAATATTATAACAAATTATTGTTAAAGTAGAAGGAAAGACTTATTATATAATGATATGGTTACTTATATGGTACATAATTGAGGACGTTTGCCGGTCCACGGACTATTCTAAATAGCGTAGTATCTATTAGACATTTTGCACCGATATTCTAGTTATCACGCTCCAGGCTCGGCTGCCGTGGTTAAGCCGCTAACATAACCTATTTTAAATCACACCTAAATAAGTCTTACCAAGAAATATATGGCGCGTCTTAACTTGACGGTATAATCTCTACTTCCATGGAATTTGGACATAGAACCAAAAGCGATTATTTATAAAACGAGCCAAATATTTTTTAGTGCTAAGATACCCTTCTAAATGTAATATAAATTATGTTTGGTCCGCATTTCTTGTTGGTTTCGCTGCAACGCTGGGCGGTCGGCTGGCTTTTGTTAAGCCTCTTTTCACAAAGGTACAATCACAAGTTGATGCCATTGAAATGCGTTTTAGGATATTTAATACTGACAACTTTGTCAAAAAAATTACCTACTACTATAATAGTACAAATTCTCCCACATTTGATAAATACTCCCTCATTATAATCTCCAATTATATTTGTTTACTCTTTTCAATGGCATTGCGAGTATCTTCGTGAAATGAGACTCTGGTCGGAGAAATGTGGCAGTTGGTCATTTAGAGACTACCTAATGAAAGTTGAAAAAAAAGTCAGTAGGTAACAGAAAAACATAAGCCAAAATTATTATAATCAGAGATATTTTTTGTTTAATTTTTAGTTATTACACAGCGCTCAACAGTGCTGCTGTCTGCAACGAAAAACGTTTAACTTTCAAATAGCCATAAAAGAAAATTAGCTTTAGATATCTTATATTTATTATTGGGCCTTATATTATGATTTTGCCGGCATAATCGGCGTGTACAAAGAAATGCAAGAATGGTTTCGCATTTAATAATGACACATCATTTTTGAATGATATAGTTACTTCACTAAACCAATGTAGACTATTATTATAAAATTACGTCAGAGCGGCGTCACGCCAAATCTTTATTTAAAATATATATCTGGATAATTCATTCTGAAAGGTGAAAATCAGAATAAAAACATTTTATTCTTTAATTTTAAAATTGTAACTGACAAATGTAGATATACTTGCATGAATGTTGATTTGAGTTATTTAATTACCCAGTGGTATGACTGTTCTACGCGGCCTATGCCGCTTGTTCCCGGTCGATAGAGTCGGCTAGGAAGCATTTGACTTGGTGCATTGTCGGATATACTCGTCTACTTAAACTGTGTCGTTGCTTTCATATTTTATCATGTCTGCTCTGCAGCGTGGCGGACGCTTTCAGTGGTTTAACCCGCGCGGGGTTTTGAATTATTTTAACTTAAGTATTTAACTATTATTAAGCTGTATTTTGGTACTATTAACTCTATATTAAGCGTAATTAGTTAACATTCCAATCTGACTTTACACTTTTGTTGTTCGACGCTGTTGACACGCAAATATTTGATATTGTTTCAATGTTCCAAATTGTCTTTTTATACGGTTTAATAGGTTCTAATAAAATGTTGAGATTATTGTATTCCTAATTAGGACTTTGTTGTACATTTACACGTTCGTTTTTAATTAAGTTTGAAATGTAACTAAATATTCGTATATCGTACTAACCGCATGACAAATGACATTTAAATCACTGTTAATTGTAAAAGGAATTGTTGAACACATTATTGAGATGTTGAAGTCGCCGTTTAGAACAAATTATGTATCTTAGTTTTAAGTTTAATTGTATGTCTTGTCATCCGATGTTGGAGCTTTACGTATGATTTACATATTGTATGTGGTTGTCTGACACCAATGCTGCGGGCGTGCGACTTCTGTCGTCTTAGACTGGATAACTTGGGATACTGTACTATTCTGTGCTTAATTGAAAATAAAGAAAGATTAATCTGAATTAAGACTGTTAATTTCGTACACTCACATCTTTGGGTAAAAATCTGGTTTTCTAGGATAGCGGTCCCGACAGTCGATAGAGAGCGAGATACCGCGTTCGGACCTCCCGCTCCAACTATCTTCGCTCTTCTCCGCTGACGGCACCGGTGTCCTAGTAAACCAGGGCTCCAAGAGTGTTTCAACCACCGTTCCTGTGTGTTGCAAAATGTTGACGAATAAAACCTTATTTTCATAATCCGTCACGATACATAAAATTATCATATTGACTTATTGACACTTAATAATCTGGCTAAAAGTAATGTAATGTTATACATTATATCCATGAAATACATAATACAAGGCGTGAAGGCGTGACTGAAACACGTCTGAGCATTAAGGTTATCGTACACCTAACCACTGGGCACCGGACCAGCGCAGACTCTCAACTCTTAGCTCGCCTCGCCACCCGTCTGCTAAACGAAAGCACGCTAGGACACCGGATCAGAAGGGCTACTCCGATGTTCGAAACTGTCGCATAGTGGCATCCCTCTCGATGCTGTCAAAGTAAGTTTGGGTGAGCGGGACGGCACTATACGACGGTCAAATTTCGAGCGTCGAAGTAGCCGTTCAGCACCGGGGTAGTTTTCACTTCTCAGGGCGATTCCCCCGCTATCACTTTCCTGTCGTTGGTCACGAAATTTTGATAAAACTATTATATTTAAATAAAACAATTTAAACGGATTATATCGCGTATATTAATTATTTGAGCCTCCCTGACGTTTCAGTACCTTTACAGATACCGTTGTCAAAGGTTGACATAATCCGTTTAAATTGTTTTATTTAAATGTGTGACAGTCGCGGAAACCGAAGAAAAACTATTATACTGAGCTTGCGTAAAACAAGTGTTATTATTTTATTTTTTTGTTACATTTGTAAAATATATGTGAGAGGAAAGTGAGAGGTTGAAATGCTCTCGAGATGGGTCAGGATAGTGAGGACTAGATTGCAAGGGGTCGTGTCATATAAATAAATAGCCGACATAAATAAAAGAGTGTTACCAATCAAAAAATAAATATATTATATTTAATAATAACACATAGACATCGCAGGACAGGTATATACATCTACACGCGATTTAGGATAAGCTCGCCTATTATACATTTATTTATACATTTAAAAGCCAATTTAGCCTTTCAATGAACATAGAATAGGAATAATTTCCAATGGATGAAATTTATAAATGATCTTGATTTTTTATCTATATAGGAAAAATCCCTCATTCCTAGAAACGAGTTACATATTTCTCAGCCCTTAAAAAAATAAAGAAAATGTTTTTTCCTGCCTTGTACGGGCATTGTACGGAAACCTGAGGTAATATTTTTTTTCGACTTGGCAGTGGTGTGGCTGTACTCCTAGTAAGGAATGCAAACCCGGTTATTTTACCGTACATTTAACCGGTTATAACTAGGTTTACTATAACAACTATAACAAAATGATAGTTTGCATTGCCTAGCTCCTAGACAAATTTAAAAAGTATAATTTAGGAAAATAATATAAACAGTAAAAGTAGCTTAGTGATCGCAATTTATATTTAGCCCGGCAATACCCCTGTTAAATAAAAAAATATATCACCTCGTTAGGTGCCCGTACGATGTTTGTAAAACGGAGGGAAACATTTTTCTTCCTATTTATTCCCCAATGCCATAATTTAGTATTACGAACTTTAGGGTTACCCTAAAGATATGGAGTTTTCATATTAAGTTTATAGGGCGGCCAACGACTTTTTTCCGTTGGTCGACACCATGGTAACGTTTTTGGCGATTAAATTTACCAGTAACTTTGTAATTAACAGTTATGACGAGACTAACCAGCCATCTTGCTCGCGCACATAGTAGTCGGAAAGAGACGGATGACCTCAACATACATAGTTTTATTATATCTGCTAGTAAGTAGAAATAACGTGTTAACGTGGTAACGTGTGAAATAACAGTAAGCAACATTTAGTTCAGTGTATTTCACGGAGATTCTACTCAATTGGTCTAAACATCAACACGGCTATAACTATGCTTGTATATGCTATGATTATAACTTATAACAGCCATGGAATACATCACAAATATAGGAAACTATAAAAATATCTCACTTATTCTGGTTCATGAATTATAGAAATACCTGTGAATCTGTGAATAGGTTATCTTTGACGCTTCGGCCCGACCAGAACATGCGCGACGAGCCGCCATAGGTGGGAGCGGAAGGTCCAAACGCGGTGTCTCGCTCACTCCTATGGCCGCTCCGCTGGTGACCACTGACGCAAATCGCGCTTGTAAATCAGTGGAAACCGTGTGCTTGGTTAAAATATAATACGTTTGGCCCGGAACCGTGCAAGTCGAAACGCAGCCTTAAGAGGCCTTATTCCTTTTTTTTTTTTTTTTTTCACATTATGACAAATATATTGATAATTTCAACAAACTTTTTTAAGTGAATAATACTTTTCCCCGAGTTCTAGGTAGTAACAAAGCTATTTCATGCTTTCATTGCGTGCAGTGGAAAATAAGTTGAAAAAACTTTTGTTCCGCGTTAATTTTGCCAATTTCGAGTAGTTTTTGAAACAAAAACTATAAATGAACAATTCAAATTGTAGGTTTCAAATAGACACCAATAAATTCCAATAGCCCTGTACTAGGTAGTAACATCAATAATATGTTAAGGAACATTTTTGATCATAGATAAAATTTTCTAAAACAAACAGCATTTTAAAAGGAATAAGGCCTCTTAACCCTTAATTTGACAAATATTTACGAAGGTCGCAAGTTCAAGCCTCGTCCATTCTAATAAAGCAAAATATTCAAGTCCGAAAAAAAAAAGATAGTGAAAGATTTTGTTGATCCTGCCATTCGCTGCCAAATGGGTTGCCTCATATGGGGTGTCAAAAATTTTATAGTAAATATTCGCCGTGTACATTTTTATGTAGCATACAATTTTTTATTATGAATTTCTGAGCATACGAGGGTATCAACAAGCACTAAACGCTTGCAATGTTAACCCTCTCTCCTATGTAACTCCTCTTACGATATATCGCAAACCAGTACAGTCGAGTTCATTTACATCTACACGCTTACGAGAACAAAAATATCTGAACACGATTTTATGCTCAATAGGGTCGTGTTCAGATATTTTTGTTCTCGCAAGTGTGTAGATGTAAATGAACTCGACTGTATAATTGTATGAAATATACACGAGTCTCTATGAAACTCAAATGATAAATTGCACTATGATGATATTAATAATACTACTAAATACTGAGGCCTTATGATCTTAGCGTTGGATCTGATTTTCTACTTAGATCTAAAATAAATTTTGAATAAATATAACGACTACAAATGCAATGAAATACTGTGTTTTAAGTTCCTATTTAAATAATACTTTTAAGTAACCAATAGATTATGATCACTGATCAGTAACTTTAACTTCCATTAATTTTAATGCCGTATAGCCAACTCATATCACACCTCGAACAATCAACATGGCATTAACTCTAACAGACAATTGTGTAACTAGATGTTATCGTTTATTATAATCATACCTAGGATAACTCGGGGCACGTTCTAGGGATAGGATATCGATAAAAAAGATGTCGATATAATTAAATTAATATATGTGCTCAATGAACATTCAGGATTACCATAAAGAGGTTCGATGTCATATCTGATCTGATATCGAGCCTCTTAAATTAAGATAATAAAGTATGAGGATGTCATTTCAATCAAAATGTCAATTTACGTATATTATGAAAATTATTTTAAAATAAACATGTAAATACACGTTTTAATATGTTTATTTTTTCATTTGAAAAAGTGGAGAAATTAATTAATATTTATTTATGTCGATGACATTTAGATGTTGACAGTAACATCGATATATTTTTTTGTCGATAAAATATTTTGCTACGTCACTTTTGTATAGGTGCCCCGAGTTATCCTAGGTATGATTATAATACAAAAATACCACAATTTAATACACTTCTCTTACACCACTTGGCTATAAAAGGATTCTTAAACACAAATGATATGGAATGATTCTAATGAGTCCAGTTTGCGAATATAAATAAAAATAAGTATACATGTTAAGAATATCACCACGAACAAACTGCTAAAATAACATTAGTAAATCGAATGTTATTGCCGGGACCACGTGATTGCCTCGGCAAGCCAACAGGACGCAGTTATATGTTAGTGAGCACGATATCGTTCCGTCTCACTCTAACATTTATAACTGCGTTCTGCAGGCTATAAGCCTTGGCAAGCATATTGTGGACCCGGCAGAACGGAGATGCCACGACTTCATGTGACCAACGGCGCGGCGAGCGGCAGAGCGAGAGATCCGAGCGCGTCGGCCATACGAGAGAGACCACCGTACCTCACACCGCTGCCGCTACCGCTGTCAAGTTAAATCGTGGCGTCTCCGTAGTAATTAATGTGAAGAATTCAGTATTTTCCAGATCGCTTATTCCTTATTTTGTTCCAGGACACTACCATATTATAAAACAGGCAATTTTAGTGAGACTTACATGACAAAGTTAACATTGATTACTTATATTTATCTCAGTTGTAAATATCCTCTCGCAAATATTGACACTCGATTTTATAAATATTCCAAAAGTACGACTTATGACAGTCGGGGTAAGCCCGCCACACGGGGTAAGCGCGCCTACTATAAAACCATCGGAAATTACAGATGTTATGGTACTAACGCCATTTTACAACCACGCAACTGTAATAATAATAAAAGCGGTTTAAACTCACGTAAAAATCAGCTATCGGTGGTGTTACGCGACTCGCGGCCCACTGAGCGTAGCAACACGGATAGCTGTCCCTGATTAAGAGCTCTATTAGAGTTCGAAACATGTCGGGACGTTCCTGGCATTTTTTACGTGAGTTTAAACCGTTTTTATAATTATTAAAGATGTCTCACGATAGTTTTAATAATATTACACGCAACTATACTTAGGTATATGCTACGGTTATGGCTATGTATTTACTTTACTACTAACGCCATACAGATGCAACTAAAAGTATAAGGGTGGATCAACTTTCTTGCTGTAATTCTGTCCCGTGACCCAGGGGATAATAGTGATTAAACTTCTAAGAAAAATGTTGATAATTTATAATACTGTTATTGTACGGGAATCTTCGATAGCTACTATAGCGAGGACAAAAACACAGCAGCTAGACACAAGAATGTATTGACAACTAACTTTAAAACAATGGTACTTCAAAAAATAGACACATAAACATAGACAATATAAAAACTTATATAAAACCTCAACAGTTATTGTCAGAAGATAGTCTACATAAGAATGGGCTTATAACTGCCTAAATTACAAAGCTTTTGTTAAATATAACCACGGAAATTCGTAGTTTTAAAATATGACCCAGGGGACATCACCGTGGCTACGAGTGGCAGAAAATAGTTGATTAACCCATTAGCATGGATGTAAGATGGTGTTAGTAGTGTAACATCTGTACGTTTCGATATATGTAATGTATGGTAGGTGAGCTTACCCCTTGTGGCGCGGTTACCCCGACTGTCCTTATCTATGCTCTACACACAACTCACTTTCACAATCAGATTTGGTCGTTCAGGTTTATGAGATACATCGTTATTCGAAATAGTAATTAAATAAATTAAGTGCATAACTAATTAATAAATTTCGAACCAAAAAAACGAATAACATGGCCGTAAATCCTACGAAAATTTCTAAAAAATCGCCGTGTTAATAGAGAAGTGATACAAAACGAAAAAAAATAGGTAAATTAGGATGTATTTCATTTCACTTACGGAATATTAATATATCACTTCTCGACTAACGATAAAACACAAAACATACAAAACAAATAATATATTAGTATGATAAAAATAATTTAATACCTATATCTCTTAGATAAGCGATGGACATGAATTACCGGATACGTACTAAAATTTAATAAATAATTTTGTGTTCTAAGTACTATCTAATTTTAAGTACTATCAGATTTCTTTTCCAGAAAGGCAGACTTCAAAATTTTATAATAATGAAAAATATTAGACAACCTACAGAAAGTTTAATAGACAAACACTTTAAATATTTTCCAAAATGACTTTGCTAACTGTTTCGATAAAATATGATTATCTAAAAAACACTGGCAGTTTCAACTTGATATACAGTTGCAAACTTTATTTTGGACCCATTCATTCTGTTGGGACCTTGTCACATTGACATAAGGTTTAAAATGGGCCCCAAATTAAAGTTCATAACGGTACTTCTGTCAAAGCAAACTAGGTAGGGTTGACTGAAAGAGAGCGTTTGTGCTACACAAGATACAAGTATTCCAACCAACTGGGAGACTCAAATACTAATTATCCTATGCTGGGTAAAATAAAGCTCGAAAGTGATCTAAACGAGAGTAAATTTATGAAATGCGTTCGCATGCATTTAGTTGGTTTTCTGTTTTCGTCAAAAGTATTGTGCACCAACTTATCTGTGAAACGGCGAAATTAGGAACTACGATTGTCATGCTGAAATTTCATACGATTGTCAGTGACTCTGCGTTCGAGTGTTCTGTGTGAAGATTATGGCGACACCCTTCAGTACTTCTAGCATAACTTTCACACGCGACTCTTTTTCGCGCGAGAAATATTACCACTCTCTTTCTTCGCAATACTGTGAGACCGTGACGGGCGATGTCATGTCGTGCGAGAGTCGGGAAGCGTAGTCGTGCTAGACAGGCAGTTCATAGAAAAGTTGGTCGCACTATAACTCGTGTAGAACTTTACAGGAGGACATATTGAAGTCTCCGGCGATTGGACTGGTTGGGTGGTGGCCTGGGCTGGTGACCTTACTGGTCTCCATTTGTGTGCGCGATCTTCTGCTTCTTGGATGGCGGGGCTTCGGACGCGAACAGGCGGCCGCTACGGAGGTCGGACATCAGGAATGGGACCTGAAATAAAAACAAAAACACAGGGTGACTTTAAGTCGTGAATGGGTGCCAGGGGGTGATGAGGAGGGTGACGCTGAGCAACTTTCACTATGGGGACAACCACGAAATCTCGAAAAAAAATCCTAATTAAGAGTTAATTGATATTAACTGTATAACTGGAGACCGGACCTATATGTAATTTATTCTAGAAAAGTCTGTATGTCCTAGAGTCGTGTACCTTGTGCTCCAGCTGTAGCTGGTGGTTGGGCGGCAGGCCGAGCGCGGCGCGCATGATGTTCTCGAGCGCGGCGCGCTGCTTGAACAGCGCGTTGTGTGTCCGTACCTTGTGCTCCAGCTGTAGCTGGTGGTTGGGCGGCAGGCCGAGCGCGGCGCGCATGATGTTCTCGAGCGCGGCGCGCTGCTTGAACAGCGCGTTGTGTGTCCGTACCTTGTGCTCCAGCTGTAGCTGGTGGTTGGGCGGCAGGCCGAGCGCGGCGCGCATGATGTTCTCGAGCGCGGCGCGCTGCTTGAACAGCGCGTTGTGTGTCCGTACCTTGTGCTCCAGCTGTAGCTGGTGGTTGGGCGGCAGGCCGAGCGCGGCGCGCATGATGTTCTCGAGCGCGGCGCGCTGCTTGAACAGCGCGTTGTGTGTCCGTACCTTGTGCTCCAGCTGTAGCTGGTGGTTGGGCGGCAGGCCGAGCGCGGCGCGCATGATGTTCTCGAGCGCGGCGCGCTGCTTGAACAGCGCGTTGTGTGTCCGTACCTTGTGCTCCAGCTGTAGCTGGTGGTTGGGCGGCAGGCCGAGCGCGGCGCGCATGATGTTCTCGAGCGCGGCGCGCTGCTTGAACAGCGCGTTGTGTGTCCGTACCTTGTGCTCCAGCTGTAGCTGGTGGTTGGGCGGCAGGCCGAGCGCGGCGCGCATGATGTTCTCGAGCGCGGCGCGCTGCTTGAACAGCGCGTTGTGTGTCCGTACCTTGTGCTCCAGCTGTAGCTGGTGGTTGGGCGGCAGGCCGAGCGCGGCGCGCATGATGTTCTCGAGCGCGGCGCGCTGATTGAACAGCGCGTTGTGTGTCCGTACCTTGTGCTCCAGCTGTAGCTGGTGGTTGGGCGGCAGGCCGAGCGCGGCGCGCATGATGTTCTCGAGCGCGGCGCGCTGCTTGAACAGCGCGTTGTGTCTCCGTACCTTGTGCTCCAGCTGTAGCTGGTGGTTGGGCGGCAGGCCGAGCGCGGCGCGCATGATGTTCTCGAGCGCGGCGCGCTGCTTGAACAGCGCGTTGTGTCTCCGTACCTTGTGCTCCAGCTGTAGCTGGTGGTTGGGCGGCAGGCCGAGCGCGGCGCGCATGATGTTCTCGAGCGCGGCGCGCTGCTTGAACAGCGCGTTGTGTCTCCGTACCTTGTGCTCCAGCTGTAGCTGGTGGTTGGGCGGCAGGCCGAGCGCGGCGCGCATGATGTTCTCGAGCGCGGCGCGCTGCTTGAACAGCGCGTTGTGTCTCCGTACCTTGTGCTCCAGCTGTAGCTGGTGGTTGGGCGGCAGGCCGAGCGCGGCGCGCATGATGTTCTCGAGCGCGGCGCGCTGCTTGAACAGCGCGTTGTGTCTCCGTACCTTGTGCTCCAGCTGTAGCTGGTGGTTGGGCGGCAGGCCGAGCGCGGCGCGCATGATGTTCTCGAGCGCGGCGCGCTGCTTGAACAGCGCGTTGTGTCTCCGTACCTTGTGCTCCAGCTGTAGCTGGTGGTTGGGCGGCAGGCCGAGCGCGGCGCGCATGATGTTCTCGAGCGCGGCGCGCTGCTTGAACAGCGCGTTGTGTCTCCGTACCTTGTGCTCCAGCTGTAGCTGGTGGTTGGGCGGCAGGCCGAGCGCGGCGCGCATGATGTTCTCGAGCGCGGCGCGCTGCTTGAACAGCGCGTTGTGTGTCCGTACCTTGTGCTCCAGCTGTAGCTGGTGGTTGGGCGGCAGGCCGAGCGCGGCGCGCATGATGTTCTCGAGCGCGGCGCGCTGCTTGAACAGCGCGTTGTGTCTCCGTACCTTGTGCTCCAGCTGTAGCTGGTGGTTGGGCGGCAGGCCGAGCGCGGCGCGCATGATGTTCTCGAGCGCGGCGCGCTGCTTGAACAGCGCGTTGACGACGGGCGCCCCGGCCGGCACCACGGGCGCCTTCAGCAGATACGACAGCGACGACAGCACGACGTGGAGACCGGTCCATTCTGTCAACATTATAAAGCTACATGAAGAAAATCTAAATCAAAAAGGACGACTTTTTGTCTTTCCTTGAGAGACTCCACTGAAATCGTTGAGCATTTCGTCGATGTTTTCCTCCCCCATGATCACGATATTTTCGATATCGTGATCATGGCACGGTATTTTCAGCAAAGCGGAGGAACTGATTGGTTGATACCAAGTCCGTCACAATCTAAAAGCTTGAAAATGTCTTCCAAAGCAGCTGTTAACCATACAGGTGATACGACATGCTGTAGTTGGAGTTTATGTCTTAGAAATGAACTAATATAGTGGCGTTAGCATGCAAAGACCTTTTCCTAATCTTGATAGTCATATAAGCGTGGTTATCTGTACATTTTTCCAGTGTTTAACACATACAAAGTACCCGATACCATAAAGACTACTAGCAGGTACCTTGAGTGCCCTTCCTGCACAGCTGTATCCTGGAGAAGAGGTCGGCGAGCAGCGCCAGGTCGAGGATGAGCGGCACGGCCAGCAGCGAGTCCTCGCACGTGTTGTGCACGGCGATGGTGTTGGTGCCGTGCAGCAGGATCTCCGACGTGTACTCGTCCATGGCGCGCTTCGAGTCGCCTGCCGACAGGACATGGTTTTCATGAGGTGGTCATGAGGAACTTTGTACAGACCAAAGTAAGGGTCAACCACATGATTTTGTAAGTATATTATTTAGTATTAGTAAACTGACATCCTGTCAAATGTTGCAGTGCCCTACAGGGTTTCATAGCGGAAACAATGTTAAATGCACCATCTGTAAATGTACCTATGAAAGCAATAAATAAACTGATAAACTGATGGTGAGGTGTGGATGGAAAATGGTCACATATTGTGGGAACAGAATACTATTCAATTAGTAGATTGTAGAGTCAGCATCAAAAGAACCTGTAAATTATAGTATGCAATTTGACGTAAGACGGTAGTAAAATTGACAGCTACTTTCGATGATGACCGTACAAGAGCATAAAACGAGCCATTATACTCGAGACGTTCAAATATAGAAATACAGTCACATCAAGAGTAGAATGGGTTCTATCCAGCACTTTTGGTCTAGTTTCCGTTCTTAGAGTGTCCACCCATGTGTGGCATATATTCCATATTCGTTGACTATAACGTAGTATTACCCTGGAACGCTTTAGCGCCTGAAAATGTGATAACTTATTACTGTTTTGACACGTTTGAACTCGTGTAGTTCAACTCGATAAATCTATCACTCACCAACATACAGCACATATTTGATGACGACAACATGATTAGAGTCTTCCCCGCGCTTGTACATCGTGCTGTTGCTCTCCATATTTTTTTCTACCATGTTGATCTTCTCTTTGAATTCGTGTTCGTGTAGAAAAGACTTAATAGACCAGTCACTCACCGACATATGGCACGTATTTGATGACCACGACATGGTCCGGCTTCTCCCCGGGCTTGTACATCATGCGGTTGCTCTCTACCATGTCGTCGACTACGTTGCTCTTCGTGATCTCCTTGGAGCGGAACTGCTTGGGCGCGGAGAGGTTCTTGCCGTCGTTGTTGCCGAGGTGGTTGTAGCTCACTATCGACACTGGCTTCAGGCCTGAAAAGAACAAATAAAAATCGTTATATGAAATGAAATGAAATGAAATATGAAATGAAATGAAATAATTTATTCAGTAAGTAGGCCACAAGGGCACTTTTACAAGTCAGATTGTGAATCTACCGGCATTTCGCAAGAGGAGACCGCTGTTGAGAAGAAAGCCGAAAGACACTCAACAGTAAGTCATTTTTTCGTAAATAATACTTAGAACAATTACATTACATTAGTGTTATAACTAATTATTACATGCGTACACGTATAGGAGATATATAGATACTCCAAATCAATGTTAGGTAGGATAATATAATAGATAATTGCTTAGTCTTCTGCTATTTTAGACATGATATCCTTTCGGTCTTTCTGTCGACATAAAACCAATGTGTTACTGACCAGCAGACACGAGGAAATCCACGAGTACGGATTTGAGCTTGGTCTGTCCCGACTTGAAGTCGTCGCCCGCCACGAACACGCCGCTCGTCTCTGCGCGCTCTATCACTCCCTCCACCAGCGTGTTTTGAGGGGAGCCGTTGATGTAGCAACACTGAAAGGGTGACAGTTATTTTACACAGAACACAGTAGCGAAATTAATTATATAAAATTATCATAGAGACCATTACATCTCTAATATTCAGAAAAGCAGGAGTTTGTTAAGTAAACGCGAGTTTATCAATGAAGCTTGATTGTTATTGAAACATTGATACATAGATTAAAGCAAAAAGAAAAAGTGAAATGCGTAAATTGAAAAGAAAAAGGAAGACGAAAGGAAGAAGAAAGAACACGCTGGACCGGTCATCGAGAGGTACCGGGTTCAACTGCCGGTCTCTTCCACCAGGTCACACATTTCAATTTTTCTTTGTGCTTGTCTCAGAGAAAGGCATCACAGTTATCAATAAAGAGAATATACGGAATTACAAAATACTTTACTGTGGTTAGAAAATAATAAACTTAAATTAAATCATGATAAAACTAAGGTCATTAAGTTTAGAAGTAGTAATACCTCTCAACCTGATATAAAAATGAAATGTAATAACACCGATATACAATTAGTAGATTCTGCAACGTTCCTCGGTGTCACACTGGACGAGCGTCTTAATGGGAAAGCACACGTTGAAAACGTATGTACAAGATTGGACAGATTTGTATTTGCGTTACGACGCCTTAAGTCTGTGGCTTCAAGAGAGGCTGCATTGTCAGCATTTCATGGATACGTTTCCTCGCTTTTGCGATACGGACTTGTTGTTTGGGGTAATTGTACTGAAGCCCAGAGCGTTTCTAATTCAAAAAAAAATATTAGAGCCGTATATGGTGCGGATTATCTTGCTCATTAACCAATATTTCAATAACTAAATATACTACCGCTACCGTGTCTGTACATTTTAGAAATCACAAAATTTGTTCAAAAACACCCTCATCTCTTTCCATTACATGACGTCATCATAAAAAAAAAAAAAACAAATAGGCCTAGTAGGAATCCGCTCAAACTATATCAGCCGAGACAAAAATTGAAAATGTTTGGCTCAAATGCATATTGTATGCCTATAAAGTTATATACTCGTAATAAAGTACCAGAGCAGTTCAAAGCATTACACACACGTGAATTCGAAAAAAAAATGTTTAAATTGCTTTTGAATGAATGTTTTTACACTGTAACAGATTTTTTAAACTATGACAACTCTAACTATGGTGCATGTTATTTTTGTAAGGTACTTAATTTTAATTATTTTTAATATTAATAGACATATTCATCGCAATGGTTCTTTAATTGATAGAAATTGACATAATTTTCGGAATCTATTAATTGACACGGGCAATATTAACTTTAATTTAATTTAATAATAATTTAATTTAATAATTTAGTTGACATGTTTACTAGCAATACTATAATAATATTTCTACGCCAATACTGGCCGAATATGTAGCACTAAGACACTTTATAATAACGAAATGTACCATATTCTTGGAAATAAATAATTATGAATTATACTAGGAACCGATTCATATTAGCAACACACTGCACTTGTTTGAGATGAGATTATCACATATCTCGGTGTAAATACGAGAAATGTAATGCTGTGTGGTCTGTAACTAAAATGACAACGAGATGAAAAAGGGTGAAAACTGAAAATAAATCTCACCCCCTCGTCGATGGCGGCGAGCGCGAAGATGGTGGACGGCGAGATTTCAGGCTCGTTGTTGCGGAGAGCCTTCTCGATGTTGTCCGACGTGTCGTGCACGCCCGCCTTCACCTCGCAGAACCTGGACACAACAGTCGCATTATTTTAATACGTCTGTCGCTATATAGGAGGTGAGAAGGAGCAACCGCCCGGGCAGAAGTCACGCAACCCCGCTCAGCAATAATTAAAAAAATATACTGATTTATTGAACTTGTGTTGCATTTGCATGCTAACATAACTAACCTGGCTTTAAAGACATAATGTACCTAAGACATTTATTTGTTCGTGATAATTGACAAAAACATATTTCCCTACTCATATATAATTATTACAAAGGATAAATAAGAAGCCGAAATTTTACGCTATCCACTGAGGTGGTAGTGCGTGCGTTCAGGAGATCGGCTAATGCGCTTAGCATTTTAAAACAGAAAAATACAGAGGGCGCTTTAAAAAGCGGAAGAGGAAGACATTATTTCACACTATCCGTGTAGCGGTCCTATAGCTCAGCGGTGAGAGCACTGCTCCGGTCAAGCAGAGGACGTGGGTTCGATTCCCACTAGCACTTCAGTGGATTGTGTAAAATTCTAGCTCCTTATTTATCCTTTGTATTTATATATATAAGTAAGAAATGTGATATCACCTCACATAATAGGATCAACATTGATTCGTTCAATATATTTCCCTACTACTTTAGAAAAGGATATCTCACAATTCACAACGTCTTACGGTTTAAAAAGGATGCGTTACTAAATTTCAGATAGTTGTCACAGATAATGAAGATGGTGACGCCATTTACTATAAATATCGCAATACCTACTATTGAAATTAAGTACATTAGTGGGTGTAGGCTACCAATAACTACCTTCAATGTTATCACTATCACACTGTAGTTAATACTTTTGTTATTTTCAAGTCACGATTTGCAACAATTACATTCCTATAGCCGTCCCCGTCAATAAATTGGAACACTTGGAACAATAGCCGATAAAAATGAACTGTATCGACGTTTTATGTATCAATCACATTCATTCATATTCAGTTATCATTGTAACATATAACGACGCGATTGGCGCAGTTTATAGTGCACCTGCCTACTGAGCCTGCGGTCCTGGGTTCGAATCATATATTTGAATTTTGCATAAAAACACCTCTTCGTAAGAACTTAAGCAATTTGTGCCTCGGTGTCCCCAAACTTTCACGGGCTCTTGGCCCAAGGGAGCCCCTGAGGGAGGGAGATCTCCTGATTCCATTAGGGCCTTTCACACTTGCCAGTTGCAAGCGTGTTTTCTATACTATACCAGTCAAGGCAATTTCGCTGCGTGATCGCCTTAATACAAAATTCGCTCGCAACTCGCAAGTGTGAAAGGCCCTTATTTGTAGTCGAGTCGATGTAGTCTCCTCACTTTTTGCGTCTAGTCATACCCTTGAGCCTGACCAACAGATTTGAACCTGACAAGTTCCCGACATATTTTAGTCCTTAATTTCCTTAGAATCATATAAACCGATTATGCCTAAGTATCAACAGTCATCAAATTGGCCGCCATGCATCGCACGCGAGCAATCAGCGTAATAACATGTTTCTAAGCGAAGTTGCCTTCGCGGAAAGCCTGCTTCTGGAAACATGCGAGTTTTGATGCACATTTATTAATAGAGATGCTCGTATTATGTTACGTAAACAATAAAACATCATAGATGCCTTAGACGGGTAAATAATATCCTACCTATAGGTAAGTAATCTACGTATCTACTACCAAAATTTATTCTTGGTGCCAAAAATGGCCGAAATACGTCAAGGTGTACACGTGTTGTCTGAGCGTACAGAAATAAATATAAAAAAGGAAATAGAATTTTAATCTAATGGTCCTTAGTTCTCCTGCACGTTTTATATCTTTTTGATTAACCTATAAAATAAACAACTAGACATGCTACAAAATACAATTAAAAAAATGTAACTAGAAAAACTACCTTCAGCAAATATTCCGTACTAATAATCTCTGGAACTATTTACAGTAACACGATGCATTTAACAGATAAGGCACCATTTGGCATACAATTTGATCTCAAATCCCAAATTCTGCTCAATTAATATTCCGCTAAGCAACAACGTTATCTAAATAATCTAATAATGTTAACGGTCCGTTTCATCAATGTATGGAAAACACGTTTTTCACAATACCTTACAGCATCTCCGATCAAAGGGAATTATTTTAATAGAAGATACTGTGCAGTTACTCCTTTTTTCCATGGAGATCGATGACGCATGATATCTAAGAGCGACCTCCTGGCTCTAAAATAAATAAAATTGCACCTTTTTCCACGGTAAGAGCGTTTACTGAACTCGCAAGTTAAGACGCATGTCTAGTCTGGTTTTTGTAGAGGTCATCGTTCGAATCGGCTATTATTATATTTCGCACGTGCAAACTGTACCGCTACCATGAGAATAAAATATCGCCACTCGCTAGCGACTGGCCAACCGACTTGTATAGAGTCTAGGGTTGCCACATGGTCGGGATTTGGCGGGATTCTCTCGAATTTTTGTATGTCTTCCCGACTCCGGACAATGTAAAAAATCTCCGAAAAACTTTATAAAACCATAAAGTTTAAAAGGAAATACCACTGCTAATTTTTCCATAAGTAGTATAAATAAATTACGTTATTACATTTTGGTAGATTATAGATAAAATTATAATAATAACAAAACGATTTTATGTTTTTTTTTTGTTAGTATTTATTTATGTAGATATTTCTATTGGCAGCGAACGTTGTTTTTAATATATTTATTCAATTTTCTATTTTTGTTTCTCCCGACCAAAGTCACATAATCCAGAAAAGATTATTGTTTCCCCCGATAATAGGGTAATTCTATCTGGCGACCCTAATAGAGTCTCCATTGAAATCGATCACGCTGTCGCTAGCGAGTGCCGTCAATTTTATACTCGTGGTAGCGGCACTGATGTCAATGATACTGAATTTCGGTGAACTGCATGTTTCTAAAAGGTAATACTCGTAACATGTGCTTATGACGATAGGCACTTACGTCATTATTACCGTAGCTATCAAATGCGATTGTGTGAGTATGCGGGTGTGTCACTTTTAACGGCCACATTTAGTAAATTGAAGTAATCGGGTAAGGAATATATTTTCAGTCCCTTATATGTCGTTATGAGAAACAACACGCAATATATAAATAAAAATGATATAAAAATATTCATCGAAAATGTACTCGTCCGAAATTGTAGCTATATTTTATCACACATTCACAATCATTTTATTATAAACGGATACGTTTCCAAGAATTAACTCCTAGAATACGTGATTGGTACAATATTGATTCATACGACAGACGAATACTTAAACTTCCCCGTCGCTCTCGAAAATACTGAATTTCTTAGAAGAATACACGTGATGTCGTTTCAATGCAATATTTACAGTAACAAAACACGATACCATGGAAATTTTCCGACATGCATGCTTTGTGTGCGTCACCCCCCATAATCCAGCTAATTCAAAAACGTTATATCATCATAGGATTATAAACACGCGTAAGGCATGTGGATTTTATAGTGTATTCAACATGGCGTGATGAGATGACGTAGCGTGTGACGTTACTCGACGCTACGATTCACGATAAATTATATAATAGGACACCATAGGCAAGTCTTGCGCGTTTGCCAAATATGATAGCTATCTCTATTTGCTTTGGGCCTTTTTTGATCGCGACCATTAATATCTAATGTAAAGGAAATTTATAATGCTTTTTCTGCTCAAATTACCTACGCTGTATAAAAAATAATCATTGGAATTAAAGAGTGGCGGTAGGTTTTGATTAGGTTAAGCATAAACAAAAAGTCTCTGGTATTATAATTAAACGCGTTTTTTTTCAATGAATACGAGTCGTTTATATCACTACATAGTATAAAACATAGTCGCTTCCTCTGTCCCTATGTCCCTTTGTATGCTTAAATCTTTAAAACTACGCAACGGATTTTGATGCGGTTTTTTTAATAGATAGAGTGATTCAAGAGGAAGGTTTATATGTATGTATAATACATGCATAATTTATCAGCATTGCACCCGTGCGAAGCCGGGGCGGGTCGCTAGTTAAGAAATAAAATACAAAACATGGTCTCACACACACAACAAGCATCCTTACTCCTGGTTAAGCAAAGTCAAAGATCTACTAAGCTTAACCATAAAACCGGCCCTGAACTTCTTCTTTCATGCAATATTCCATTACGAACGTTATACCTAAATATTTTTATAGAATATTTTTATAGATTCTATTTTTTATGTGGAAATACCTAGTTATCCTTTTTTTCTGCCTTACCTACTCTAATCTCATCTAACAATAAAATGCACCACGACGACTGATCGGGCCCTCATCCAACGGCTTATACGGTGAGAAAAATTTGCCAATCAACTTGAAACTAACTGATGTTTTAACGTAAAGTGGTAAAGTTGTAATGATCAGCACGGAGCCGTGTTTAAGCATACGAGATCCTGATATCTTGTCAGGTTACTTTTTATTAGTGGCGTGGCGTCCATAGAAGCCGATTCCCACCAGCTTGCCCATTTTAAAACATGATGCCCATTGTAGCTTGCCTATAAATGTTGTGTCACACCACACCACTGCTTCCCATGACCCAAATCTGGGATCCAATGTCTATATGGCACTAACTACACTTAACTGCTCTAAAAGTCAGAAATGACCGTCAAAGTTCAACATCCCTACGGACCTTTAAAAACGCATGCAATAGCTACATGTCACGTCTTGAGGGTTGGGTTCCAATATTTGTATGGAGACAGTAAGTAATTTGCCATTTTCACCGTGAAAAAAAAAACATAAAATTTACAGTATGTTGTATAAATCAACATCAGTCTGCACCCCTACTGGCCATGCGATTTGCAGCTCGTAGGTACCTAACGTCAGCTTACCTCTCAGTGTTCGCGGTCCACAGAACGATGACCTTGCTGAGTTTCTGCCGGTCCTTGAAGTCCTTGATGTCGGCGCGGATCTGCAGGTACTGCTCGTACTTCGTGCCTCGGATCAGGTTGGTAGCACGATCCGCCTATAAAAAAAACACGTGTAAGTAACCTTAAGAGGCCTTATTCCATTGTTTTTTTTTTTACAAATACCTATATTTATAGTTTCAACCGACTCTTTGAAGTGAATATTACTTTTCCCTTCTAGAAAGTACCATAGCTATTTCATGCTTTCATTGCGTGCTTTCAAAAATTCATTGCCGATTGATTTTACTCTGAATATTACAAATTTAAATATCTCTATATGAACGCATCACGCGTTTGAAGAAAAATATTGTTTTAGGTTGTAATTTCTCATATATCTTGTCTCAGTTTCGTTATTTTTCGTAATGTAACGAAACTGATAAAATGTAAGAGTTAGTTCATATTATAAAACATTTTTTATAGGTCGAAAAACCTGTCTGAATATGGACTGTAATATTTTTTATCTCTGTTTCAATTCCCTAATTGATTTATTTTAGCATTTTCAGCATATTTTTAGAAATCAATTGACTGTATAAAAATATATTTTACCTAGTATTTCAGTACAAAAATAAAAACACTTTTTCACAGTAGATCATGGCTCCAATGACAAATGCTGAAAGAGAGGAATTATAGAGAACGTTAAAAGCAAAATCCTACAAAATATGAAGTGTTAAGAGTGAAAGATTTAGACAGTAAAGAAATCAAGAAAACGTGAAATAAAAAGTCAAAATAAGAAACAAAAAGAAATAACTAGGGATAAATGGAGACGATATTCCGCACGTAATTATTCTAAAAAGAAAAATAAATCTAATAGGAAGCAGAGTCCGGATCCAGAAATAATAATTAAGAAAGAATTAAGACTGGCTACTGTAAGACATAATTAATTATTTAGATCATGTTTGTTATTAGTATTCACACTGTGATTATGTAAACCAAAAATCATTAATAAATATTGCTAAATGAAATTTAAACGTTTTATTAAATGATTCTGTGAACGAAACCACAAAACATCACTAGTTTTATTTCATGTCCGACGCTTTACGTTATCAGTTTCGTTACAGTCAGTTTCGTTTACTCTCAGTTTAGTTACGTAATTCCAAAGGTACATATTTTCTGCAATTCACCCAGGTACAACCCATTCATTCACACAGGTAACCCGACGCCGCCACCCGACACGTGGTTTATAAACCGATTGTGAAACATTTATTGAAACTCGCTGAATTTGTCAACTGCAGCAAGTCTTTCAATAGTGTAATGGTGTCGACTTTAAAGCTATTGAACACTATATCAATTCATCGCTACCTCAAAATACAGTTGTTTCGTTCCCGAGTTCTCGGAACTTTCTTGGCTTTGGATGGGTGGTTGATAATTTAAGCGTTTAACCGTCTTACTACTCTTGTTACGGACAGCTAGGCAAATGTAATAGATAAATTAATAAATAATATATGTGTGTAAAGGTTAGGCGAAACTAGAATTAAGACGAAATAAATAATATATTTCTTATTTTCCTAAATGCCCTAAAAAGCGGCAATTTCATGTGTATAACACTTATTTCTTCCTAAGAAACATTATTTGTAAGAGAGCTCCCAAATACTATGCTAAAATAGTTAAAAGACCACGACGTCTTAAAGTAAACAAGTATGACTCATCGTGGTAATTTCCACTCGCAGCGCGAGACAAAGGAATCATGTTGTTTACATTTAATGTAAAACTTAAGGATAAAAATTAGAATATCCTGAAACTTTGTAGTACTGTTCCTTATGAAAATACAAGTAAAATCTCTATACATTATACCGGCCGCAACTTGCTGCGAGCCCGGCAAACAAAGAAATAACACCACGCGCCGAGCGCGGCGCGATATGAGGGACAAGAAAGGTGTAGATCTCGACCCGTGTGAGCGAGACGGCCTCTGAGTCGAGACAAAGAAATCGTATAAATTTTATATCACTGTAATTAAGCGGGAGCTCTCACATGAAAATCATAAATGTGATTATGTTCTATAAACGAACCTCCATGTTATTCATAAGTTGAATTTAAGATAACTATTGTAATTTAACAGAAAATCAGTAAAATGTAACAGAGCGGGCGTCCCCCTAAGACATGTAACGGATCAAATAAAAGGACGCCCATTTTCTCACAAATTGTAGTACCACTTTAGTCTGCGTAGAGTTACGACTCCGTAGTAGTGCGTTGATCATCGGTCCGCCAGTAGTACCACTCAAGTACATCTGCAGTAAACATCGAGTCCACACTCTGTTTCTCAGTGCGTAGATCAGCGATCCGCCAGTACTTCAGTATCAAGTCTCTTACTTCCGTGTATTACCATCTTGTTAGTCAGTAGTGCGTAGGATTAGATAAAGGACTACATTAGTTAAGGTTTAATTGTAAATTCAAGTGTTAATTTTTGTGTGTTAATTGTGCTCCGATCTTTATTTTGTTAATTTGTTTTCGTGTTAAATATATTATCGATTCGTTTACCCTTGTGTTTCTCTTCTCTTTCTTTCGTTCTTCTACTGAGCTATCGTAGATGTCAATGTGAGGACCCGGCCGACGAGGCATTCCCTAAAATTGTTTTGGTCCTTCGAACCGGATCGGAGCTAGTTAGTTATTAGTTTAGGTTTCGTGTGTTAGGTTTGGAAGTGCGGTTCCAAATAGAGTTAGCGATGGTTAATACACGCGGAAATAAGAGCGAGGAGAGCGCGCGCGCGCAGCGCGAGCGCACACAGGCTGCAGTCGACCTGCAGCGATTTGCGGTGACCAATGTCGCTGTCACGCATTCACCGCCCGCTGCCCATGCCCGACCGCCTACGGGACTGCAGTTTCAAACAGACTCGCCCGAGTCTCCCGCCGAAGAAGTTCCAGTCTCGCCGCCAACCGACACTACGGTTTGGCGCAGCGAACTGGACAAGCATCTGTCGAAGACTACTGCGCGCTTCGACCAATCGCAGCACACCGCGCCGGCCGCGCACGCCGGCCAATCACTGCACTCCGCGCCGGCCGACCAATCAGAGGCCCGCGCGCAGCGGCGCGAGTTCGGCGTCACTTTCGGCGATAAAGCCCACGCGCCGCCCCGACCAGCGTCACTTCACTCTCGAGCGTCGAACGCGACGGACGTGCTCCGCCGCGAGGCGGAGCTCGCCGCTATGGAGCGGCTCAAGCAACTTCGCTTCGAAGAAATTCGTCTTGAACGCGAGCTCGTTGAAAAGAGACTCGCCGTTGAAATGGAGCGCATCGACGAGCAATCTCGGGCCGGCGGATCTCAAGCCGACTCACAGCGACGCGTCAACGATTGGCTGTCCAACGTCCACCCTGCCGACGCGGTCCACGCGAAGCAGGCACGGCCCCCTACACCGCAACGCGACACACGCAAGCGACACGAAGAGGAGCCCCGGACACCATACAGCCGTCGAGAACGATCGTCGAGTCGAGACCGTGTGATCGACCGCCTCACCGACACTATTGAAACAATGATGCGACCTCCTCCGAAGCAAGTCTACGAGCTGCCGCCATTCTCCGGGGAGCCAAGCGAGTGGCTCACTTTCTATAACTCATACACTGAGAGCACCGCACGCTACAAGTACTCCGCATATGAAAATGTCGCACGCCTGCGACACTGCCTGCGAGGTGAAGCCCGTCAATGTGTGCAGCACATGATCGCCTCGTCCGCTCGACCCGACCTAATCATACGGGTCCTTAAGAAGAATTTCGGACGCACCGACCTTCTCATCGATCGCGCCCTCGACGAGCTGCGAAGAATGCCGCCGCTCGGACCGAGCGCCAACGATCTCAACCAGTTCGCCATACGCATTATGAATATCGTTTCAACGCTTGTGGACCTGGACCGCCGAAGCTACGGCGCAAACCCACTTCTCATCCGGGAAGTCACCGAGCGACTGAGCCCACACTTGCGCAGTCGCTGGTGTTCCTACGCTAAGGAGCACCTTAACTCCGCCGAAAACGAACTCATGTTGATGGCGGAGTTCCTCCTTGAAGAAAGCGATGCCGAGATGGAATTCTCGCACGCTAAGGCGCCGCATAGAAGACCGACGCCCGCCGCCGAGCAACGTGGATCGCAGCGCGTCCCAGAGCAACGCACGGCGGCCAACGCCGGAAGAGGAGCCGTACGACGCCCTCCGAGAGATCGTGTGCAGACTTACGCACTCGAGCAACCTACTAGCTGCCTATTTTGTGGAGGCAGCCACCGCACTACCGAATGCCGCAAACTCATCGCCGTGCCAGTCGGAGCCCGATGGGATTGGGTGCGACAGAATCAAATATGCTTCAAATGCCTGGAGCGCAAGCACCGCCGCGACCAATGCAACGCCCGCGGCTGCAACGTTCCCGGCTGCACCTATCCACACCACCGATTGCTACACGCCGAGAAGACGCAGACGCATACGCCGAGCGCCCCAGCTCCATACATGCCTGCGCCACAAGCAGCGCCGTACATGCCTGCACCCCAAGCAGCGCCGTACATGCCTGCGCCACAAGCCACGCCGTACGCCTATCAACCGTACGCACCGGCTCCCTATGCAGTCAAGCAAGCCGCTAGACGAAGCGCCACGCCGACTGCCCCGCCACAAGCTGTCTCTGCGACTTATACCGCGGCGTCGCGACGCCGCCCCAACACGCACGCAGCCCCAGACGCACCGCCAGAGACGACGGCGTGCGTCGAAGAATTCACTGCCAACACGGCCGAATTTGGACGCAACGTGTCTTCGGTCCTGTTGAAGGTCATCCCAGTCATCGTCGGCGGACCCCGCGGCGAGACACTCACCTACGCCTTGATGGACCAGGGGTCCACAATCTCACTCATAGAAGAGGACCTCGCAGATGCAATCGGCGCTGACGGTACGACCTCGCGCCTGCATATCCAAGGCGTGGGGTCAATGACGACGCAACAGAAGAGCCGTCGAGTGCACGCCCATGTGCGCAACCAGACAGGCGGTCCGGCTCATCCACTAAGCCTACGGACCGTCGCCGACCTGGGCTTACGTGCACAACGAGCAGAGCGAGACTACGTCACGCAATTCCCGCACCTCGCGGATATGAGCGCCGCGTGCTACGACACAGCACGCCCGCGCATTCTCATCGGCGCCGACAACTGGCACCTGATGCTGCCATACGAGCTACGCGTGGGCAAGATTGACGAGCCCGCCGCCATGCTGTCTCCACTCGGATGGGTGCTATTTGGGTCGGCGCCACAACAGTACGCGAGATGGCAACAAACCGTACACTGCTACGTCGGGTACGAGGCGCCGCTACAAGAAGAGGACGCCGCCCGACCCGCAACCACGTCGGCGGCAACGACGGAACAAGACTGCCGCCCGCCACGAGATGATGACGTCAACGCCGAGCGGATGGAGCCGGCGCCGAGCAACGCGCCAGACAGGGCGCAATCAGCACCGCCACGAACTTGGACGCCGAACGCGCCGTACACGAAGATCGCCACAGCGCCGTGTACAACCGAGCCGTTCGCCTGCCGCCAGTACGTGCCGGCACCTCACGCGGCTGAGCAATTCGCCGCGACACCGAACGCACCGTATACGCTGAACGCCCCAGCGCCGTATACACCCGTGCAGCATGCCGTCCCGTACGTGCCCTATCCGTACGCGCCGGCCACCTTCGCGACTGAGCAAGTCGTCGCGACACCGAGTGCTACGCCAGCTGCTCTGCCGCCCACTGAAGCCGCCGAGTTCACCAACTGGCTACGTGGATCACAGTCCGTAGCCACCATACGACTGTCGCGCCCCTATGCCTCTACGGGGGGAGATGACGACGCCCGCTGCCTACGCCGAGATGACGGCCACAGCCACGCCACACACCAACACGGTGTAACGACGCAAGCAGCAAACCCGCAACGAAGCCTGCCAGAGACGCCAGCGGCGTCACCCCAACTGCGCGCTACATCAGTGCCGTCGCCTGCCGCGACGCCGCACAAACAACGCCGACGGCGTTGGCCCCGTTTCGGCGCTACGAGTCGACGGGGGGAGGAAGGCGTCGTAACGCGCACGACGGCGCCGCGCGCGCAGACAACACGTCGACAATCTCGACACGATAAGAAGAGAAAGCGGCCAAGCAGACTACGCCGACGGCGTCACCCCGAACACAACTACAACCAACAACAGAGGGTGATGTCGCACGCCGCGACGCCTGACGCGTCGCCTGCCGCTGTCCTGCCGCGACGCTCGCCGCGTCGCCTGCCGCCGCACCCGATGCGATGCCTGCCGCGTCGCCTGCCGCTCCTCCAGCCGCGACGCCACCCGCGTCGCCTGCCGCCACTCCTGCCGCGGCACCCGCCGCTACTCTGGCCGCGACGCCACCCGCGTCGCCTGCCGCCACTCCCGCCACGGTGCCTGCCGCTACACCGGCCGCGCCGCCCGCCGCGACGCCTCACGCGTCGCCTGCCACGGCGCCCGCCACAGCCTTGTCGAGCTACGGCAGCCGACACGAAGCGCAGCCACCACGCAGCGCACACACTCAACGCCGGCAGGCGTTGCTCCCTACGCTGTCGCACAACGGGGGGAGAAGAGCGTCGCGTCACACACGACGACGCCGCGCGCAATCATAGCGCGCCACCTGACGACACCGTCGCGGCGCGCTGCCACAGCGCGCGCCCAGACGACATCACGCGCCGAGACGGCGCACCCAACCAAGGCGCCAAGAAGAAGACACTGCGCGCCGAGGCCGAGCGAACTGTCAACGCTCGGCCACTCGCCCATGTGTCCGTCGATCCGGCCGACAACGAGGCGCTGACGCCCAATTACTTTGCTGGGCGCGCCTACCGCAGCGCCGCTCGTCGGGCCCTGCCGAGAAGCCGACCGACGCACTTGGCGGGCCAGCCAGGCGCTCGCCGAACTCTTCTGGGCGCGGTGGGTTCGCGAGTACCTACCTACACTCGCGCCCAGGCAGTCATCACCGACGGGGAACGAGCGACGCATCCAGCCAGGCGACTACGTCGTGATAGCCGATCACACGCTGCCGCGCAACGTCTGGCCGAAGGGGATCGTCGTGGCTACGCATCCGGGTCCCGACGGAGAGGTGCGCAACGTAGAAGTCCGCACCAAGGGAGGAGTTTTTCGCCGGCCTGCAAGAAAACTAGCTGTCCTCCCCTTGCAACCCGAGCCTACGCGGGAGCTCGGCGGGGGGAGACTGTTACGGACAGCTAGGCAAATGTAATAGATAAATTAATAAATAATATATGTGTGTAAAGGTTAGGCGAAACTAGAATTAAGACGAAATAAATAATATATTTCTTATTTTCCTAAATGCCCTAAAAAGCGGCAATTTCATGTGTATAACACTTATTTCTTCCTAAGAAACATTATTTGTAAGAGAGCTCCCAAATACTATGCTAAAATAGTTAAAAGACCACGACGTCTTAAAGTAAACAAGTATGACTCATCGTGGTAATTTCCACTCGCAGCGCGAGACAAAGGAATCATGTTGTTTACATTTAATGTAAAACTTAAGGATAAAAATTAGAATATCCTGAAACTTTGTAGTACTGTTCCTTATGAAAATACAAGTAAAATCTCTATACATTATACCGGCCGCAACTTGCTGCGAGCCCGGCAAACAAAGAAATAACACCACGCGCCGAGCGCGGCGCGATATGAGGGACAAGAAAGGTGTAGATCTCGACCCGTGTGAGCGAGACGGCCTCTGAGTCGAGACAAAGAAATCGTATAAATTTTATATCACTGTAATTAAGCGGGAGCTCTCACATGAAAATCATAAATGTGATTATGTTCTATAAACGAACCTCCATGTTATTCATAAGTTGAATTTAAGATAACTATTGTAATTTAACAGAAAATCAGTAAAATGTAACAGAGCGGGCGTCCCCCTAAGACATGTAACGGATCAAATAAAAGGACGCCCATTTTCTCACAAATTGTAGTACCACTTTAGTCTGCGTAGAGTTACGACTCCGTAGTAGTGCGTTGATCATCGGTCCGCCAGTAGTACCACTCAAGTACATCTGCAGTAAACATCGAGTCCACACTCTGTTTCTCAGTGCGTAGATCAGCGATCCGCCAGTACTTCAGTATCAAGTCTCTTACTTCCGTGTATTACCATCTTGTTAGTCAGTAGTGCGTAGGATTAGATAAAGGACTACATTAGTTAAGGTTTAATTGTAAATTCAAGTGTTAATTTTTGTGTGTTAATTGTGCTCCGATCTTTATTTTGTTAATTTGTTTTCGTGTTAAATATATTATCGATTCGTTTACCCTTGTGTTTCTCTTCTCTTTCTTTCGTTCTTCTACTGAGCTATCGTAGATGTCAATGTGAGGACCCGGCCGACGAGGCATTCCCTACAACTCTGTCCGCAATACTTTCCAATTCATAAAAGAAAGCGATTGGATAGCGAGTCAATGAGACAACGCTGCCAGCCTTCTGGCAACAATATCTAGATATTGAAGATGACCTGGCGGGTATATACATATAATATAACCCGGGTATAAGGCTAAAGACTTTCCTGTTTTTTTACTTATTGTTTTTTTTAATTATAGATAATTAATTCATAAAAGCAATCAACATTATTTTGATTATGGAGTTCAATATTGGTTATACAGACTAAATATGCTTGTTGGGCGGCAAATTATGTACAGTAAGCTGCACGCTCCTCCATATACCCCACCTACATAATCAATCAAACTCAATAAATCAATTAATCTTTATAACTATCCTGGCACTACAAATTGGGATCTGGCGAGTCCTACCAAAATTTAGGGGTCCAAACCTAACCTTTTTCAAATGGCACATTTTACAAACTAGGCAAGTAAAGTGTCATTTTCAAAGTTCAAAGTGCTTTATTTGTAAACATAGGTCACACTGAATAATACAGAGGTGTTCGATACAATATAATGGTCCACTATGTTTTGCCAGTTGGCGTACAACCTAAGGAGGTTTCTTAAATACTAAGCAAATTAATAATTGATACATGAAATTAGGGTGCGCAATGGTATGTCAAATATTAAATATATATATATATAGTGCAGTCATTGAAGCATTATTGATCCGAATTTTTTTACTGTGAACCGAATTGCATACAATTTTGGGATTAGGTTCATCTTACCCTTAACTTCAAAAGTGAAAATGATTTGAACTCCGCAACCACCCTGGGGATGGTTGCCACCCCTTCTCGGGGGTGAATTTTTTTTTTTTTTTTCGAAATAACCTCGGATATCGATAGAAGGCCTAATTTTAAGCAAAAAATCAACCATAAAGTTTTTCAAAAAATCCAATACTTTTCAAGTTATTGGCAATTGAAAATTCGCAATTTTTTCACGTTTTTCATCGGTTTATTGCAAATATCTCCAAAAATATACGTTTTATCGAAAATTTTATAAATAACAAAATTGTAGCAGGTAAAACAATGAACAATTTGGTTTTTTATAAAGTATTCTAAGTGCAATATTAAAGATCAAAGCCGTTTTTTATTATGTCTGAAATTTAATCGATGTGGTCGAATCGACGGGCTCGCACGCTTTGATAACTTGTGGAGAGAGTAGGCATATTCATTGGCGTATATAGGGGGGTGGCCGGGTGGGCCGTGCCCACCCCAGTATGGTCTAGTGCCCACCCCAGGATTTTGGGTTACCCATAGAAATTCATGGCTTCATCTCAAAAGCTATGGCCAGGCCCCGGCCAGGCCCCGACCAGGCCCCCCCCAGGCCCCGTCTGGAAAATAATCTTAGTTACGCCAATGGGCATATTGATTGAGTTTACGGCACACCTGTTCAGTATGGGCTCTCCATGACAAGTGATTATCTAAGTGCACTCCTAGAAACTTAGTGGTTGAGACTGATTCAATATCCGTCTCTTCATATCTACAACAAATAGGCGGTGGAGGTTTACGCTGGTAGAAATGCATAATTTTTGTTTTGTCTAGATTAATTAATAGATTGTTTGCGTTAAGCCATTTAACAATGTCATCAATAGTGTTATTAATTTCATATTCATAATTTTCTACATTATTACATTTTATAATTACAGTGCTATCATCAGCGAACAAGACCATGGGGTGTTTAATATGCCTAGGAAGGTCATTGATATACAGTAAACATAGAAGAGGTCCGAGAACACTTCCCTGAGGTACACCGTATGTGATACGCCACTTTTCAGATTTAAAAGTCTTTCTTTACATGCTTAGTGCGCAAACAGATTTGTGAGAGTTCGGTGTATTGTTCTCTATCACTCAAGTAAGACTTAAACAGATCCAAGAGGTTGCCACGAATACCGTACCCACTAAGCTTCTTCAAAAGAATTGAGTGGTCAACATGATCGAAGGCTTTCGTGTAATATATTTCCACAAAAGTAGGATTTAATCAGCGAACACAATTGGAAAACTTTTACACTAGGTAACGATATACATTATCACTTTTCAATCGAGTGTCACATATAAGTGAATAACTATTCCTCTGACAATGCACACTTAGAGCAGCGATAATTGGATTAAGTACAACATTATAATTGAGTTAAAAGATTATACTAAGTAAACAATATTGGTTAAACATTAGTTACTTACAAACATTATACTTTTCAGTAATTGTTCTTAGTAGGGATAGCTGGACATCCAAAGATGGTTAGGGTACTTTTTATCCCGAAAAAAATATGTCTTCCCGTGGGATGAGCGGCTGAAACCGTGCGGCGCAGCTAGTCTAGAAATATTTCTCACTTACTTGATTGGCAGCAATGAAGTCCGGGTCGTATATCGCAGGCCGGGGTTTCATGGCGGCCATTTCCTTCCTCAGTTTCTGCTGCAGGTCGTAGTCTATGACCTTGGCTCTGACCATGGACTCGGCCAGGTTCAGCGGGCTGATGTCCCAGCCGTCGATGGCTACAACAACACCACAATATCTTTAAGTGTATAAAGCGACAATTATTATTGTATTATTGCTTTATTACTTTCTTACGCATTATTGTATTATAATGCATTTCGCTCACTGTGTATGTATATAGTTGTAAGTTATTGTAAGTTTTCTCATATAAGTGAATTGTAATTCTTTTGAGAAAATAAATAATCTTTGAACCGAAGTTAATATCGACCTCACCAAAACTTGTTGTTGTTGACTTGTCTAAAGTGGCCGTTTTAATTTTAGGCAAATTTTGGGGTCAGCTACGGAACTACGAATTGTATAGTGATTGAATGAATATTAAAGGTATTTTCCTAGTGCCTAGCCTAATAGCATGTACTGAAAATTAATATAAGAAAAGATCGGAAATAGCGCCGTCCTTTTCATACACTTGCTTGCGTTTATGGACCGTTAACGTTTTTTGATCAGCGGCGGAAATTCGGCGAAAAGGCAGGACACCCCTAAAGCGACCATATGCTTTAGGGGTATCCTGCCTTTTCGCCGAATTTTCACTTCGCAGAATTTGTATTCCTCTGTAGTCGTACATTTTCATACTTGTTGTAAATATCATCCCATAGATCAGGATAGGTTAGGTTAGGTTTGTTTTATAACAATCCTAAATAGTTTACAGTGTCAGTGAAAAATGCTTTCTGCGAAATGATACTTCGGGCAGAGAATCCGCTTTAGGCTTTAGTGGTCGCGGGCAGTCGCCCGGGCCGCGAGCTCCTAACAGGTGTTTCTTAAACCAGGTCAAAGGCTGTTACTTCAGTTACAGCAAAAATTATCTGTTGACTATTAAACTAATATACTTATGTTGTCATTGAAGCCATCCTACAATTTAGTACCCCTGCTTCGAGGACAATCATCATCCTCCTAGCCTTTGTCCCATATCTTTGTAGAGAGTGAATTCTCAATTGGGGTCGGCTACCTAAATCCCAAGATGTGGCGTAGGCACTAGTTTTTACGCAAGCGACTGCCATCAGACATTCCAACCCAGAGGGGAAACTAGGCCTTATTGGGCTTATAGGTGGTTTCCTCACGATGTTTTCCTTCACCGAAAAGCAAGTGGTAAATATCAAATGACATTCCGTAGATAAGTTCCGAAAAACTCATTGGTACGGGCTGGGTTCGAACCCGCGACCTCCGGATTGAAAGTCGCATGCCCTAACCACTAGGCTACCACCGCTCCCTTGCGTCGAGGACAATGGGGAAAGGAAATTGATTGTCTTAGCGATGTGATGAGGGTGAGATCTAAGCAAAGGTATTGTTTTATGAGACTTGTGATTATTGATTTTCACTAATTTTAATTTAGGGAGCTACCCAAACTTATTAAATTTGAAAGTCAAGTTATTCAATATCGGTGTCGAAAATTAATATAAGAAAAGATCGGAAATAGCGCCGTCCTTTTCATACACTTGCTTGCGTTTATATGGACCGTCAACGTTTTTTGATCAGCGGCGGAAATTCGGCGAAAAGGCAGGACACCCCTAAAGCGACCATATGCTTTAGGGGTGTCCTGCCTTTTCGCCGAATTTTCACTTCGCAGAATTTGTATTCCTCTGTAGTCGTACATTTTTCATAATTGTTGTAAATATCATCCCATAGATCAGGATCATCCCAAAGGCTGTTACTTCAGTTACAGCAAAAATTATCTGTTGACTATTAAACTAATATACTTATGTTGTCATTGAAGCCATCCTACAATTTAGTACCCCTGCTTCGAGGACAATCATCATCCTCCTAGCCTTTGTCCCATATCTTTGTAGAGAGTGAATTCTCAATTGGGGTCGGCTACCTAAATCCCAAGATGTGGCGTAGGCACTAGTTTTTACGCAAGCGACTGCCATCAGACATTCCAACCCAGAGGGGAAACTAGGCCTTATTGGGCTTATAGGTGGTTTCCTCACGATGTTTTCCTTCACCGAAAAGCGAGTGGTAAATATCAAATGACATTCCGTAGATAAGTTCCGAAAAACTCATTGGTACGGGCTGGGTTCGAACCCGCGACCTCCAGATTGAAAGTCGCATGCCCTAACCACTAGGCTACCACCGCTCCCTTGCGTCGAGGACAATGGGGAAAGGAAATTGATTGTCTTAGCGATGTGATGAGGGTGAGATCTAAGCAAAGGTATTGTTTTATGAGACTTGTGATTATTGATTTTCACTAATTTTAATTTAGGGAGCTACCCAAACTTATTAAATTTGAAAGTCAAGTTATTCCATATCGGTGTCGCCTATGAGAGAGCCTCATCATCATCACGCCTCAAAGTTTGATGTCGCCAATACACACGTGTGCATGTGACACACGTGCATAAATAAAAATAATATATTCAATTCAGTGACCTACAAGGAAATCGATCGCCGCATCGAGAATGCCTGAAAGAACTGGTCCATGAAAGAGCTAATGAAGGGAAATCTTCCATTGTCACATAACGTCGGAGATAATGCAATACCGCGTAAGTAACAAGTGTAGATACGAATCAATATTCGAACAAATGCTAAGTATTTTATTGAAATGAGAACTTTATCGACCGCTGTTATTTACGCGGTATTATTGCACTATCTCCAACGATAAGCGAAAACTCGTCGTCCTAACCTACGGTGCTCAAACTTGGTCACTCACTGAGTCAGAATTCCAGGTTAAAGGTTTGTCAGAGAGCTATGGGGCCCAGCATTCAGGGTGTCGAAAGGGCAGATCGTGTCCGGAGTACCTCACCCTTGCGCCCCAAAACAAGAATAACTGACGTTGGAAAAACAACCGCCAGGCTAAAGTGGGACTATCTAGACGCGTGCCTTAATAAAAGGATCGGAGGTTTTTTTATATAGTGGGTGGCCTTGGGCGTATTAATCACCTTCAATCTGTATTGCAGTTTTTGTCATAATTGACAAGATTTCATATTCTTAAGACTACAAATTTATTACTTTTCTGTATTCCGCTTAGAAAGACGACGTAATCCCTGTTTTCATAGTTCTAAGATTACTAATTATTTTATTATTAATTATTAAAATTTACGCATTGTAAAATGTAGTAACTTTAAAACTATAAAACAATGGAAAGGTTACTTTAGTCTGGTGTCTAATTAAAAAAAACTAATGATGTTGAGCTTGACATTATTGACAGCAATTTTGTTTTTGCAGGTAGTTCTAAGCAAGGTCTTTTCACTTTCATACAAAGAATTGGCTTCAAGATTTTATATACGGCTAACAATATTTTTATTGCTCGATGAAAAAAAGATTTATTTCTTATTCTGGCAATGCCAGGCTGGACGGTCAGATGGCAATAAAAGCCGTAACAGACGATCGAACAATCCGGCGGACCGATAGGGACGCTGCTATCTGTCGGAATGAGATAGTAATATACGTCTCACAGATAGCAGCGTCTCTATGGTCCGCCGGATTGTTCAATCGTCTGTTACGGGATTAAACCATAAAGTCCCAAAAAAAAAACTGATGGTTGTCAGCAGTTGTCAGCGTGTTATTTTAATTTACGTCAAAGAACGGCCAATTTCAAATTGTTTCGCGATTAATTTCGAAAATATCATCATGTCTTCAAATGCATAAATAGAAAATGTGATTTGTTATATTCCTTGAATGTGCTTAACGCGGCGCAACTTCTACTAAAGACGATTCAGTTCAATTTCACCGTTTCCCCAAAGCTGGAATAACCAATATTTAACGGTAAGAATATTTTAATTCAAGTCTTTTATATGTCTCGGAACATTACTATATGTTTTAATAAACATGAAGTAGGACTACCAGCTGTTTGTTTTAGCCGTGTTTTAGTTAAAATGTAATTTCCTATTTCAGGGCTACATTTTGGGCCACATATTGTTGGCCAAAGCACAAAAGGAATAAGGTTTTATGTGGACGACATTTCCAAGATTCCCATTAAACTGACAGTTGCAAAAACCGCCTGAGCAAGTATTCTGTTCCAGGAACAACAGAATATATTATTAAAAACAATGCAATAATAGTGCACCTATGTAGCTAGTAAACTTTTTTAAGACATTTTGTAAAAGTTCTTGCTTAGGATATTAAATGAATAAAGGCTACCATTTAAAAGTAATTCATTGTTTTGTATTTTTTTATAAAACTATTAAATTGAGAGAAGTGGTTGACAAATGAGTTGCAGGATTAAACCTGAATATGCATGCATGTAAAATAGAAAAGTTAGAAAAACAAACTTTCAATATGGCATATTTGAAAACCCCGCCAAAAAATCCCGCTGTCACTTAGTTCATAGGCTCTACTACGGTGGCGCTAGTAGTATTAAAAAAAAAAAGATAGGCAACTTTTTTGTACGTAGTTACCGTTCTTCTCCTTGTGAGTATTATATTCTTTGGTTCTAAGACTATAAGTCTATGTAGGCATAGTTGTCGTAGATTTCGGTTATTTTATGTATTTCCTTAGATTTCTTTACATAAAGAAAATTAAATTAAAATAATTTTTAGGGCTTACAAACGCTAAGCTCTCTATATGAATTTCCACCTGTTAGAAATATGGAATATTTTCAATTGACTGAATTCAAAGTATATTATGGCCCGCTTCTAATAATACTTAGGATTAGAAACTGACAATAGCTGAGTCGCCCGTGGAATCACCCTAGTATAGACGTAATATATAATATTATGCATATACGTATGGTCATTGATGTACTCATTGAGACGGAAACTTTTAACAGGAAAATAATAAATGTGTAAAATTTTAAAAATAGCCTAATTTCAATGGCTGAGATAAGCAATACTCCTAGTTTGGAATTTCCGCCAATGAATAATTAAGATTAGGTTTATTTCTTGAAAAGTTTCTTCAATGTACAAAATTAAATTCACAGTTTTTATTTCGAATTATTGTAATCCATATAGACAATTCATTCTTAGAGCTTAGATCTGTCTATAGGTACAATTTGCATCTTGTAAGCATCTGTGAATCTAATCAAAAGGGTACAATGTATGCCAAATAAGAGTATTGCATCATGTGTGAAGGGATTGAAAGGAGGAGAAAGAGCGGAAGACCAAGGAGAGCTTACATGGACCAAATGAAGGAGAATGTGAATGTTGTGTCGTACCAGGCTGTCAAGGAGAAGGCGCAAGAACGAGATGCATGGAAATTGATCCACCAACAAGAGCGTAGCTAGCGAGCGATGATGTGATCTTGATTCTGATTGCTATGAAAAACTGATTGTATATTGTATTAAGACTTACCTAAGTCATCCGGGTTCACCATGGGCAACAACTGTGACATTGGCACATACACATCTTGGCCTTTCTCATCCATCCCCAGCCTGACTGTAGATGCTTGTGTGATAGAGCCCAACCTAAAGAAACAGTGGAATTTAGTACAAACTAAACAATATAAGTCCCTGTCACATTCCAAAAGACTTCATGTCATTTCCACAAGTATTAATGAAGGGTGTTTCTTTTACCAGGTCTAGGGACCAAATGAATGACTCACCCAGACCTGGTGCTATGGGTATGGCTAAGGGCCTGGTGCCAAGTTCAGATAAACTAAGTTATTGTTGGAATAATTGAGGGTTCAGATAATCAAGGTACTGTGGGAGTGACTCAGAGGAGCTATTAATATGCGAGAGGTACGATTATATATTGATTGAAAATTGAAGTTCAACTCTATTAAAGAAATATATAAAACATAATAAAGAAAGATATGTTAATCCAATCTGTTTTTTATAAAATTTTATCAGATCTGTGAATAGTAGTTATAACTTACTAGGAATCCTTGATAAACTTTTGACCAGGAAAATTATCACATTCAATTCATATTATTTGAACCATACCAGTTTGACTGCATTGTTCCATTCTTGGTGTTCCATGACAGTTGGTGCCTGTTAGCCAGGACAGCTGCAGTGAAGGTGGAGCCATTGTTACCGCCCCAGCCCACCAGCATGATCCCGATTTTTCCAACTTTCCGTCCTGTTCGGAGGCATAGTGATGTTTTGTATGGTTTTGCCTAATGGAAAAAAAATAGATGCATTTGATTATGTACCTAAAATGATTAACAATTTTTAACAGAGAATGTAAGCTATCAAACTCAACAATTTCTCCAACATATATGTATAATATGCATCAGATACATCTAAATGCGTACACATTCATTATTCATACATCTTCCTGATAATATATCCAGTGGATGTGCATTATGCATATCCACTGGTCATAAATACTAGCTACGCATTCTCACGGCCAACGACGCACTTCGGTTATTGGCGGTACTAGGAGTATGTTCCGATCAATATCGCAGCCGCCGGCACCGGCAATGAACAGCTAGAAACACACAATACTCACCACCAAATCATCGCCTTTCTTCGTGACTAGAGTCTCGTCATACTCGTAGTCAGCAAAAATATAATCGTCCGTATACTTTACATTAGGACTGGAAACTAACAAATTTGAGGTTCTTTCCATCGCGGTTTAATAACCGATTGCTTTTAATATTTCAAATTATATCAGATCTGTATATTAATATTATGAGATTCCTGTTTCGTAGCTGAACAGACTGGTTTTCTCGTTTCGTTTGTACAATTTAATATTGCATATAGCAAAACAAAATTTACCGTCCACTCTTACCAAAGAACGAACTGAAACTGACCATAGATAAAAACGAGAAATGACATTGACAACCTGTCAGATGAGGCAAGTGAATTGACAAGCATGACAGGTAGTTTCTCTATGGTCGATAATCGATTAAGGTTTTTTTTATTATTCCCAGATATCGATAGTCACTTCAACTACTCTATGATAATTTAAAAAACTGTAATGTCAACCGTTAAAGTTAAGTTAATTTTAATTAATATTTTAGAAAGTAGGTATTTTGTAAATTCAAAGAATTTTAGGATATTGATCAGAAATATATTTAGGTATATTACACTTTTACGTCTTTTAAAAACGACAGAAGACGCATTGGATACTTACATAAAACGACAACTCTCCACTAAAAGGAATTACAAAAAGTATAATATTATACTTAGTAGTTAGTACAAGTAGAATGCCCTATTCTTGTAATTACAGATGCTTGTATGTGTGTAGTTTACTTGGTTGTGTGCTTCCTTTTTCTTCTTGTCGATGTGTGGGGCATCTTAATACATTGTATGGTTACTTGTTTGTATTAATATACAAACCGCTAGTTTTTTTAATGTCGTGTACGAAAGAGAGAAGATAGTTTAATTTACCTTGAGATCGATTTTATTTTAAATCAAAATGTGCGTAGGTAGTCTCCAGACAAAACAAATCCTCACGAACTTGTAGAGCATTGTACAGTATACTATGTTGTATGCATATGCACAAAGTGCATTATCACTTAGCACCTTCGAAATACTCCTCCCTCGCATCTACAAACACCAAGGCAAATAGCTACGTATATTTGTAATATAAATAATTTAATATTCATGCAACCGCTCATGCGCCCTTCTCTTTCAACTCGAGAGTTACCTATAAATAATATAATATACTCCGACCGTCTACATAGTTATACTTCTTATACAGTAATAAAACATTGCTCATTCGAATGGTTCTATAATATAAACGAATGGATGGAATCTAATAAAAAGAAGAATAACAATCCGCCTATTCTCAGGTCTTTATATGTGTGCGCGCTGTGAAAAGAGATTGAAGTACTTTTTTTACACACATACTTCCCACTAACGATGTAATTTAAGGAAGGGGCCCAAGTTGGGTTGAAATAAACACAAATGAGTAAAATTGGAAAAATGCATTTTTAAGTTAAAATAATGTCTACAGAGTTTGCATAGAAACTGTGATTTATCATATGGTGCATTCTTGCACTGCTACAGTCATTACTTGAAGTCAATGCAATCGGTTTTTTTTTATTAAACATTTTCTCTGATACAGTACATTCCAATGTGTACTTACATCCAGAAAGTAAATTTTATTATAACAGCTAGTATGTATAATATTCCGTCTTAGAATGTGTGCGTGTAGTCTACAAAATTAAAGTTGTGTATATTAATTACGGTATAATAAAGCATGCGGGGGGCGAGGGGGCGCGCCGCGCTCTCATATTCCGTATATTGATTGTGTGCGAGGGGGCCGGGGCAAGGAGGGGGCCACGGCGTGCCCCACTCTGTTATTTTACGACACGGCTTTCTGTGTAACATAATTTTATTTAATTTTGTGAAATGTGTCGGTGTTATTTGTGAAAAATCGGGAAGTCGGAAGTGCGAATTCGAGGTAAGATACCGGTAACGTGTTGATTTGTGTCAAAAAAATGCGTACATGTTGAATAAAATATAAATGATATTTTATACAGCTATAAATTCTCTCAGCGGCGCGTACCTACAGTATATTACACTGTCATACCGCGTACGTATAGTGTTTTTTACGGGCATCGTTCTAAAAATAAGTTGTAATAATTATAATTTTATGTAGCGGTCGCAGCAGAGTCGGTTTTCTGTCGATTATTCATCATTGGTCGGTGGGAATAAATCGTGCGGTGTGGTGATTTGTCGGTGTCGTGAACGGAGTGTTTGTGGTGTCCAGATGCAGGGGCTGGTGAGCGACAAGACGTTCCACCTCAAGTGGAACAACCACCTGCAGAACTTGAGTCAGCTCTTCACCACCATCTACTCATCGTCGGCGCTGGCCGACGTGACCCTTTCCTGCCGGGATGGCACGCTCAAGGCTCACAAGCTCGTGCTCTCGGCCTGTAGCCCTTACTTCGAACAAATCTTCAGGTAACCCTTTAAATATTCCATATTCAAATTTTATGAACAAAAAATGACCAGTTCATTTCAGCTAAATTCAAATGTTTCATTTGCTCACAATGACATCATTATTTTTTCCAGCCAGTGGCTCTGTTTGCTACTAGCATGCCAATTATATATAATTTTGTGAACTCATTCTAATCTTGCAAGATGTTTTAGTCACTTATTTTTACATCATATTTATTTTTAGAAATATGTGTGGAGGATTTTAGTTACATAAATGTCAGACTAAATATCTTTATGAATGTATATGTGACTTATCTAAAGATAAGCAATAAAATAATTATTTTTGTCAAGTAATATTGTGATAATTTGGTGATAATATTGAGAAAAACAACTTTATATTATTTCTACATTTTCTTCATACTTAAACATTTAAAAAATGTACTTGCTTACTACAAAATAGTAACATGGTGTATTCTTCTCTAGGGACAATCCATGCCAGCATCCGATTGTTATCCTCAAAGGGATCCCATTCTCGGAGATCAATTTGCTGGTGGAATTTATGTACAAAGGCTCGGTGGATGTCCAAGAACTTGATTTGCAGTCCTTAATGCATACAGCATCAGAGCTTGAGATCCGAGGACTGGCATATGAGGCTCGGGACAATGCTGCGCAGCTATTGAACGTGAACTTGGAGTACCCAACATACTCGCAGACTCAAGTATCTCAGACACAGCCTCAGGCCTTCCCCCAGGCTCGCACTGATGTTGAACGACTGAAGCAGGTAGGATAACCTTATATTAATTATTAAGTGCCAAAATATTTGGTTTTTTTCTTTTTTTTTATAAACTTGATGTGCCTTCTATCATCATTTTACTTATTACATATACAGTTGAATTTGTTTAGTTTATACTGCGGAACTATTATTCAAATACTAAAATTTTGTTTTTTTATCAGTGATATTGAATCGCATTTCCTATTTATTTCAAAGATAATGCACATAATTTAGTACTGAGTGATAGTTGAAAAAGAAGAACAACCCACAACCATTGTTGCAGTACTTGCAGTTGATTTTACTTCCTATAGGCATTTTCCCAACATAATAATTCATGGGTATTATTTCAAGATGATTAGAACACCTTGTTGCTTTCAATTAAAATTCTTTTTTTTTTGTTTAATCATGAAGTTGGATTTTCTGGTATGTCCCTAATGTCATTAAGAATTTGAAACTTTATTTCCATACCTAACTTTATGGAAATAATTTATAACTTAAAAGATACCAATGATGGTCAATTTGAGTTTTCAAATTTATTCCTTAAACATAAATATTAAATATATACTTCTTCGCTGTTATGTAGGTAGGTAATAATTATAACTCAAGATACCAGTGAAGGTGAATATGAGTTTAATACACTTTATAAATATATTTTAGAATTTGTTGCATGTTCAATATTATTTTATGTAGATTAAAATTTGGGGTCAATTCGAAATAATATCCATATCTAATCTAAATAAATTAACAACAAATTATTATTAAGTGTTTTTATCTTATAGTGTAGGACGTTAAAATTTTATAAAAGAAACAAATGATGGTGCCATGCATTGCATGCTACTTTAATAAAGGAACATTATTACTGGAACTTTTTTATGTACAAATTGTTTTTGTGCAATTCTACATTATAAATAAATTTAAGTAAATATGTTTAATGTGGGCAACTATCTTGCTTACAGTAAAACTAATAACTATTTGAATAATTCAATCATACCAATTAGACAGGTTGCATTAAAATTTGCATTTAATTACAGTAATTTGGTCAAAATAAAGTTGAAATTCTTGTTCCATATTACTTTAGTTACATTTAATTTTACAAATTTTGAATTCTTATCTATTAATTATAGGATGACTTGACTTTTATTATATTATAGATACCACTCACCACAAATTACCACTTTTTTGCTAGGCTAAGTAATAAAGATTCTAATTATATTATTAATTAAATATACATGTTAACAAAATACGAATTCCAAGAAATATACGTTTTTCCATTCAGATGTTTAAATACACGGGTAAATGACCCAACAAAGTAATGAACTGTATTTAAGACCTGTTATAGTTAGTATAAATTAATCATTAAATAAGATTTCCGTAAATACGCAAAAACAATCAAGCTTCCTTTTAAGTAAATATTAACAATTGATAAAACTGATTGAAAAACAAACAGTCTTAAAAAAATAACACTCGTATTGTCATAGGACTATAGAAATTACCTTAATTCTAGACATATAACTCCATACTTTAAATTGAAGAGAACAGTTGAAGATTTTGTATTACAATAGCAAAAGAAAAAATACTGCCATATTTAATTGCCAAAAAAATAAATAGATTCTTCTCGTTTTTAATAGAATTTTTTATCGATTCTGTTTTAATTTGGAATTAGCACACTTTTATTTAAGTTTCTTTATGTAGAGTTATTACAATTATTAGTTATGTGAATTTATAAAACGTAATGTTTTTTTTTCTCCATACCTTTACACGTAAGTTGACAGACAGAGCGTTATACTATAACGATCCCATTAAAGCTTTCTTAACCAATACGCGTGTGTAAGGTTCCCGATTAGGAAGTAGGTATTGATTCCAGTACGTCTAACATAGCTGTAACACGCGTATTTTAGTCGCGCAATAAATACTTGGTGTCACTTTCCTTTCAATATCGTGAGAGCAAGACAGGTGATAGGTACTGAGTCGCGCGACAAGCGAAGCCGCGGCAAGTTATGCTAGCCCTGCGGGCTTATAATGTTTGCGGTTATTGCACTATAGATAAATGATAAAAAATCCGTTACTCTCGTGCTTATATGTATACGTTTTGTAATAAGACTTTATCGTGTGACTATCATGTTATAATCGCGACCATCGTAATAAGTCCGCTGGTCCATTTTTTTCGAAAGTAGTATTATTTTGCCTTCTGGAATTCTGACAGGTTCTATCGTACCTACATGACAGAGTAGAGTAGTGGTTGGACATGGACAATCTTATAATTTAACAATTTGTGTCATAGGTACATAAATATAATTTGGTGGTAGACGGCAAATGACGCTTCTATTTAATTATCGGTCCCTATTCTTAGATAAAATATTACTCACGTTTAGATTACTTATGTTTACTTTTATTACCGTCACTGGTTGAATCATCTACATCGTTACATCTATAGGTGGGTATCAGGTATTTCCCAAAATTAACCTGTTTTAAAATATGGGCATTAAACATTCTTAAAAATATTGAAATTAAATAATATAGATATATCACAGGGGGATCATAAATATGTATACCTACGGGCTACGGCACAAAAATATCTAAGCACTATTGCCCGTTCACAAGGACATTTAAAAAAAACCTAGCCCCTAATTTTTTACTGCAACAGGTGACGAATGACAGGTAAAAGGTGACCGATTATTAGTTATAGGTACGCTGTTATTTCTAAAACAATTTTATGCGCATATTAGTTACATTTTATAAAAATGGTAAATATAATGAAGGAACGATCAAACCAATATTTTTTCCTTAGTGACAAAGGCGTAGGAGCGTAAGCGGTGTCTACAGTTACTTTCGCGCATGGGATAATATATATCAATACATATCAACAAAACATGCTAATGGAAATCAAACTCAACATAGATACATAGAGCTGTTAAAGAAGAAACGAACCAATTTTAACTAAATTAATGTTAATTAAATAACGTTGAAGATATTCATAAAAAGGGTCCGTCTGTCGGTTTACGATACTGCTGGCGCCCCGTGCGGCGAAGTTAAAAATAAACGTTTAACGTCCAAATGGCTGTTTAATACAGAAAATGGAAACAATCTATTCAATAGTTGAGGTTGAGAGCGAAACTCGAAATTAATGAATATCGGAATTAAATATGTATTGATTTATGATTATTTTGATAAATTATTAATATGACAAGCGGAAACTTTGGGAATGAGTGTTTGGGTGGTTTCAGCAATGAGTATTAGGAATCTGATTCAAGTCTTGTCATTGCGCTGTTTTTAACCAAAGCCTTTTCTCGACCTCTATAAATTGCTCAGAAAAACAAAAACCAGCTCGTTTAAAAAAAAGTCTTGTATTGTTTTTTATTGCTTATTTGTAATTAAATAGCCTTATTTACTTCTTTCTATTATAAATAAAAGGCTGACAATAATGATAAGTTTAGGTACGTGATTAAGGCATATTAAGCATAGAAAGTATCTGGCAATCCTAGAAAGTCCAAATTATATAAGTACCTACTGTAGTAGTCCTCGTACTTACGTTGACGAAACCGCGGCAAATTGGCGTGGTTCTCATTAAGTACATGTCATGATCATTTACAGATATAAAACGCAGAATGTTTTAGCAGCCTAAGTATTTTATCGGAAAAGCTAGTGTTCGTTACAAAACTATTTTACTGAAAATATGAGAAAGCAAGCTAAAACGAACTTGCTTTTTCAATTTGCACTATATCTGTACGTCGTATGCATGTCGCTCCTTATATTTCTTGGAATTGCTCTAATATTTTAGGTCTACCATAACACCTTTGCAACATCGGCCTATTAAAGGAATGTGTACGGATTTAGTAAATATAATAATAATATAGTTTAACACATTTGAAGTACCCAGGTGGTATTTCCAAGTGTATGCATGTAAATTAGATAAGTACATAGCATTTTGCAGCACTTATGTAAGTAGGCATGCAGATAAAATGTTAAATATGAATATTTATCAACCCGTACCTGTTTTATTTAAAAATACCTTATCGAAAGTTCTCGATTAAAAGGGCAAACTTTAATTTTAATTACGAGCGGCCTTGAGGTGCAAATAATGTTCGCTTGAAGAGATTTTACATCGACATAAGTACAGGTACTACTGGTACTAGGCAGTCAAACATGAATGGTGATAATGTTAAGTTGATGATGTACTAGCGACCCGCCCCGGCTTCGCACGGGTGCAATGCTGATACTAAATATACTACAGAATAGAGTTGCATTTATAGGCAATCCCCCGGCCAGGCAAGGCGGTTCCCCGGCCGGTACCGCCGCAACCGCATTTTAAACCTGTAATATTTACGAAAATATTCATATAAATTACATGCTGTAAAGGGTCAATGATTTATATTAAATGCACAATCTATTTAAGGTACTTAATTGGATAAGGATTAATGCTGTATTGCTTAAAATCGCTTCGTAAGAAAGCCATTATTTCTCGTAAAAAGTAAAGCATAAAAAATGGATATGGATATACCATCGCGGACTTTTTTGTAGACCTTTTAAAGGTGTATAATACTGTAGTACATTATTTTGATCTATTTCGTATAGGGTTCAGCCAGCGTTTGTAATGTAAGCTCAAAAAATGGGTTTATTTACGACATCAAATGTGATGTCGTAAATAAACCCATTTTTTGAGCTTTTTTTTTCTAATGAGAAACCTCTAAAATTATCAGTGTTTCTCTGCGATATAATGCATGTACTATACATATAAACCTTCCTCTTGAATCGCTCTATCTATAAAAAACCGCATTAAAATCCGTTGCGTAGTTTTAAAGATTTTAAGCATACATAGGGACAGACAGACAGACAGGAAGCGACTTTGTTTTATACTATGTAGTGGTGTTGAATTTTACAATACACTATACCTACATTTCATTTTAATAAATACTTTAAAGATTAACAAAATATGAAGATTTTTTTATTATATACCATATAAAGTGAAATAAAATGCTACGTTTTGAATTGTCACATGAATTATTTTTTTATAAATACATATACCCACATCCTTTTAAATATAATAATAGTATATATATAAATATTTTTTATTCTTTTTCCAGTTAATTTATCTTTATTTCAAGTTAAAACTTTAAAATAAGGAAACTTAGTTCCGATGAAATTTTACACACAAAATGTTTACAACGTTCTTTGTTTATTTAGTGTATTGTCATAGTATTTTCAATATAAGACAATAGGCATTATAATATTCAAAATGTCTTCTTTTTAGTTGATCAGACCGTTTGTTTTCTGTAAAACCCATTATGATCTCATGTACTTACATCGGATAGTGTCACTTACTCTCTCATTCATTTTTTAATTGTTCGATAAAAACAATGTTATACTTAGAATTTGTTAATACCGGGTGGGTGTGGGTGTTATGTTACGTGGCATGTCAAAGGGCGTCGGTACTGACTGGCTGTAGTTCATATCCGGGACAGTTCGTGAGGTTCTAGTCTCTTTCAACTTAGATGTACTGAGTGCAATTTGATATTTATACTGCTTTTCCTGCGACATTGCCACTTCAATTATGGAAACACGTACCGACATAATAGTACGAATGATGAAGCAATATCTAGGTAGATATAAATACATTTTGAACGCTTAAAACCAAGACTGGTTTATAGTATGACTAATGTAAGTACAAAGGATAAGATTAAATTAAATTCTAGGTCTAACTTGCGTTGCAAGACTAGTAATATAAGTTTATATTGAACTTTGCTTATTATAACGTTTAAAGAAATATTTTCATACGCGCGCAAGTCTACTTTCTGGCAAAGGGAAAACGTAAAATAAAGGAACTGATCAAATCAACTATTTTTTTTTCTAAATTATAAAAAAAGTTGTGATCATGTATTATTATAGTATGGTGAATCTGCGTAGTTTTTTCGTAGTCTTGCGTTAATTTATGTATGTTACATAAGTTGTTGACCCCGTTAATTACTCTCGTAGTAGGTCCCTGAAAGGAAGTACTAGTGGTTTTCTTCTCGCTTGACACTAGTTTTTTGCCCGGTCCTTTCATAAATGTCTTAAGCGAGTTTTACTGTACTTCATTCATTAATACATATGTCATATAGTCTGGCTAATGAAATATTACTCAAAGTTTTGGCGGGAAATTTAAAAATTCTGCGGCTGGCCACAAATTGTGTAGTAGAAATTATAGTTTTGATACTAGAACATATTATAGATTTTCTACGCACACGTAAGGTACCTAAGGAAATATGTTAAATGTTGACGTGCACTCATGGTCAGCTCACATAATTTCTAGCACTATGTACAGTGCAGTCAACGATAAACACATATGTTTACACTTTCTAACCATATACAAGGCGAAAAATTCAATGTAGTTTAAATAAAACCGAGCTCGATAATACCATATAATAACATCACCAAAAAAAATACATAAGTACTATGCCAAATTTCAACTCGATCGGAATGTTGGAACTAGTGCATAAAGTATCAAAATTGTTTATAGAACACCCACCTAAATTCTTTAAATCATAGACACCACAATTGATGATACCACAAGGAAATATCTGTCAACATTATTTGGCTAGCCAGACTCTATAACATATAATACACCCAGGATAGATGTTGATAATGAAACTCTGTTGCTTTAAAATATCGCCAGTGAACAAACTTATTATTTAGCGTTTTTAAATAATGATATAAGTATAATTTTAATGATTAGTAATCCTTCCCTCGATTTGGCGTAGAATTTTTAATGATATTTTGGTTAGGACTAGAGCTCGCAGCAACGCGCCACTGTAATAATGAATCCTCGTTTTATCGGTTGTTTTTTTTTTTCAGAGAAACGTCTTTTTTCCAGGCATGAGAGAGGATTTACCTTTTATTTTAAGTTAATTAAATTGTAGTATGGGACATGTCCGCTATATTAACATCGTATGAGTGTGTGTGAAAGGCGGGCTGTTTCTTCGGATTTCTTGAAAATTTATATGTTTTATTATATTCGTACATTTCGAAGGTGTTAGTGTATTATTTCGGTTCCGGTATGCGATGGGTTAGGCTAGTTAGATTTACAATTATTTATATACCAGTACGCCACATTAGCTGGTGTTGTTTATGGCTGAAATTAAACGTATTATCTGAACTAATAACCGATAACCGGTGGGGTAAACGTGTTCTTGAGTGGAGACCGTGGATCGGCAAGCGTAGTGTGGGACGCCCTCAGACTAGGTGGAGCGATGATCCGTGCAGGGTGGCTGGCAAAAGCTGGATGAGAGTAGCCGAGGATCGCTTACAATGGCGTGCAGTTGGAGAGGCCTATGTCCAGCAGTGGACAAGAATAGGCTGATGATGATGATGATGATGATGATGATCTGAACGAATTAATCTTATTCATCTTAGGTTGATATTATTTGTATTTATCTATATTTAAGTATGTTTATCGTCGTTTAGTGTCCATAACACAAGCTTACTAGAGCTTACTACTGTGGGTCTAGATCGATTTGTGTGAGGTTGTCCAATACTTATTTATTTATTTATTTTATTTATCTTCATCAACTTTCGCCCCTGTCATCTCATCAAATATGATCAGGTCAGACGCTTATGTATAATAAAACAATAAATGAAGTAGGTATTATATTATCTTATATTAAGCCATTATTCAAAAGTGCAAATGCGCCATAAATTGCATGTCGTTGTTTTCTTACATTTTGTGTAATTTATGATTTGTAGAATCAAAGCCCACGAAGCGCAACCTTGCACCTACACAAAACAAATACCGCCCAATCATGGTGCCCACACTACCACCAACTTATCTATTCAGGTGGGCAAATAAAAAAACGACCCACGCTATAAGAATGATACCCAGTACTCATCGATGCTAGCGACTCCGCCGTCTGTAAACATAATTTTGCAGTGTATGGTGACTACTTCACTTCACACCAATAGCGTTACAAAATACGTCATAAAGTACTTATGTTTTTTATTACACCTATATAGACAAATGACGCGGTCGTTCTAGGAATCAATTTTTTATTGCAATTTTTTTGTGGAAATTTACGCGTTAAAATACCTTTTCATTTGTTAATGCCGTCAAGGACGGGTAGATCTAATTAGACGGCAAGGTTGTTTTTTTGTTTGATTTAGATTACGTGATTTTAAACAATTTTCGTCTAGCATAAATGTTATTATACATATATTCACTTATTAATGGTGTTTTTGTTTTTAATCTACCCCGAAATATATGTGTGCGCTATGTATATTTTAGTTGTTTTTTTTTTAAGTAACAATTACACAGACAATTTTCCAGAGCTAGCTAATTATAAATAAGTCAGTAATTACTGGCCTTGTTCATTTTCTTATGTTCATTCATCCGTAACGTAACATGCTAAAGTATAAACAGACTGATTTTATTATATTTTTTATCGAGTATGTTTTTGTCATCAGTTGCTATAATTTAAAATAATTTTCTTAACTTAAAAGTCGATAGTTGAGACAAAATAGTAAAAAACTTAGGAGTTTTGTTATTACTTCGAAAATAGAAACTATTAGTTGTGTATTAGGTTGTTGATATCTTCACGTAAATATTAAACATACATAATTATATATCGTTGGGATTTTTTTATTATTTTGTTTCGTTTCCGAGATGCGGGACTGCTAACATAATATGCTATGTGAGTAAAGTAATATCTAAAGTCTTATGTAAAAAATATGTCAAATTAGTTGTCAATCAATCCGCCCAATAGAAAACTTTTTTGCTTTTTGGGGGGCTTTCTGACAGCTGACATATTCCAATTTGATTGTTTTTAAATAAAATAAAAGAACGTATTAGATAATTTATAGTAATCATAAATTTAATAAAAAAAAAACAAGGCCTGTCATGTACGTCTTCAAAGTATAATTCGGAACTATCGCACGACACTCTTCTATCCCTTTCCAGTGATTCTGTATCGTGCGACATGCGAAGTTAGACTGATCCGTGAGTGACATCACAAGGGCTTTATTCAAATTATATTATATCTAAAGAAACTATCATATATAAGTACGAATCGCGTTATAATCTTGCGATTTTTCAGACTTTACTTTTATGACGTATCTTGGTCTATACAGGAACAGAACGGAGGTGTATATAATAACACCTATAACTTGGATAAAAATCTATATTTACTACGTTTTTACGGTTGCCTCGCCTTCTTTATGGTCGAGGGTCCATTTTATATTCAATACCGCTCCTTCAAATATAGAAAGAATAACGTGGAAGGAAGAAGACATTTAATATAAGTATCGTTTTGATACAAATCGCTATTTTATGTTAATATGTAGAAATATATTCAAATTAGTATATTTGTTATTCAAGCATTTTTTTGATAGTAGGCGTGCCCGAGTTATTATCGCAACATTTAAAGTAAATTGTAAAATACAAGATAAATATGTTATTCACAGATATCGCGTAGCTATTTAATATTTAAAAATAATTTATAACAAGTACGCTTAACTACAAGATAAACGTATACTTGCTAAATAAAATACTAGACTGCTACTATTACTGTTCTACGGACGGACACGATGTCAGCGGTTGATTGTACTAGATAAGTATATTTTTCTTTTATACCTTTAAGCTGTATCACGTTTTTTAATGTTTGCATTACGTCATAATATCGTACTCTGTATATTTGAAAGTGTTTTTATGATTCGCGCAGTCGTTAAATTCAATCAACTCGATCGATACAACCAGCCGGTTGAGAACCGTCGTTTGTTTCAATTTGTTGCACTTAGTGAGTTCTTACTCTGGTTATATTGCATATTCAGTGCTAAAATTCGCTCGCGACTTCGTCCATGAGGCTTTTAATATTTTTTCGAGGCTTAATATTTTTTTAACGCAAGCGCTACACTACTCGCGAGTTTGACCTATGTTGGGCGAATGTCATAGTGTGTGAGTGGAGAGGCACTTGGATGGAGCAATTAATACTTCGGTCAACGGGACTCGGTCAACTGTCAACTTCGCGAGTACTGTAGAGCCATCGAAAAAATTCTTGCTTTGAAAGGTCTGATAAATTAAATGACAACGCACTGCACGTTGCAGGCTTCATGAAGAGCAACTCAATTTACACATCGTCTTTATTTTTATATCCAAATACAAACCCCTTTTATTGCAGCGCTAAATAACAGGCGATCTTATCGGTAAACAGTGATCTCTTCCAGACAACCTTTGTGTAGCAGAGCTGGTTACAACAAACGATTGCATCGGGTAGGTGGTACAAATAAGTTATAAATCCAAATAAACACAACACTAAAAAGCAATAATCACATAAATACTGAAACAAAATTAATAAAATACATACATAATTAAAGTGCCACAAAGTAAGAGGAGCTATTAAATATTCGTTGCAATGTATTGAGAAGTCCATAAGATAAATGGGAATGTTTGTTAATTGGTTCGTCATCATTTTTCGCACGAACGAATTACCGCGATGTTATAGATCTGTTAAACGTTTCATGTCAAACAATTACTTAAAAAAAAAGTTTGCTCTTAAGAACTATTAGATTTAGCTGATTACTTAATTGTTAATGGAAATGAATTGTTAGTGAAACATTTACAACTTAATTTACATCTAAACAATAGAAAACTCTGCATAAAAATCAAACTATATCACAAAAAAATTACAAATTATGTCGCAAAATAGGTGTATCACAAAAAAAAATCGTTACTAATTACCAATTTTATTAATTTGTTTTTTTTCAATGTTATGGCTATGTTTGATAATATATTTTTAATTATGTAAAACCTGAAACAAATTTACTGGAAATCACAAAGAACAGTTGGTAACAAAATAGAAAACAATTTGACGTCTTAATTTTGTCAAACTTTTTGAGAAATACTCTAAAAAGGAGGTAAGTAAAATTACCGTGAATGATCTCAAGTTTTAATTTCTAAATGACTTTATTAACATACATTCCATCGCTCAGGTATGTTTAATCCGTGAATATTCGTGACTTCCTCCATAACGGTGAAATAAATCATGACACACCTTTTTACTGCATCGTGTGGGTAAATAGTATGCTATAACTTATCTGGAGTAAACGGCAATTCTGCAAACTAAAAATAAATGAATTCATGTTCACCGATTTTGTAGTGATGGGGTAACTAGCACAAAATTAGAAGAAATTTATAAGTATTCACGTGTAGTGACAAGTAATAATGATAATATAATTAATACAGAATCGCACCTTTATACAATGATGATAGATCAGATAAATTTAGCACTAGAGATGATGCCACCTATAATTACAGCGTAGTGATAATTATGTTATTATTAAACGGTAACAAAATGTCAAATTTAGCTCTCGGTACTACAGACCGAATTTTCACGGCGTCATACATTTATTTTCTGGAGCTGTATCTGTACTATCTTCAGCCACCAAAGACGGTGCTTCACAGATAAGTATTCAGGGCGATTGAGCATCATTCTCTAATGCAACTGAAGAAAAAGTAAGCGAAATCTGGCCCGGCTTGCCCTGAGTTTTTGTTTGACGCAACGCCACTGCTATCTATCGAGTTATGTGAAAGTTCTTAATACTACTCTCAACACGTTCTCTAGCAACGTATTGACAATTCGACTTGTCCTCAGATCCACATGTACCAGCAATCCATGATGCGAGCGGAAGAGATCCGCCGTCGACGGCGAGAGTGCCCCCCGGACCCCGGGACGCACACCGCCGTCAACAACATACTAGCGGCAGCCGCCAGGGAGATGGAAGAGGCGCGGCACGCGAACAGGGGCGGCGAGAGGGTCGTGGCCAGCATACAGACTGAGATGGAGCAAGGTGAGTGGCGACAGCCCATAATGCGAGCGGAACAGATCTGAGAGTGTCCCCTGGAGCCGGGGACACACCGCCGTCAATAACAATTTTGACACACTCCTTTTACGTACCTTATAATAAATCATTTTTTCAAGATATCACGATACTCTAGCTATCACCGAAGATACAAATAGCGTAATTTTAACATAACTTAGCATTGTTCTTAACTTGCCGGGTGGCGAACAATTATGCGCCAAGTGTTTCGAAGAACTAATTAGAAGTAGCGGTTTAGGTTCTCTCATGCAATTACATCGCAATGTTATCACTTGACACCTCCGGCCGTGTCAAATTTAACGTCAAACGTTATAACTAATGGAGCACTCATTACACAAAAAAAATGCGTACTCTAATACTAGGTACATCATTTATCAACAGAACAGCGTCCAATATTTATTGGAATCAAGCAAGGCAAATTGTACTTTACTGGACAAATACTTAAATATAACATGTCCTAATGCAAGTATTTGTAGATACACATACTTAGTCGAGACACCGCTATTTTTTTTTTTCATGTATGGTTCTTTTCCTAGCCGCGGCGACGTCCACTCCCGACAAACCGGACGACGACCGACCCAAGAAACGCACCTCCATCCTGTCGCCCGACGACGACAAACTACGCGCCAAGAAGAAGATGACGGTCCGCTTCCAAGACGATAAGACTGAGGAACGCCCTAACAAGGTTAATTCGCCGGGTGAGTTGTGTCAAGTCTTCTTCAGTTATTTAGCAAAACCTATCGTTTTATCTCTAAAGATCTGCCTATTTATATTATACTCGAAGGCAACTTCGTATTTTTTTCTCTTTACCATGGTCGGATAAAAAGTATTTGCTCCAGCTATCCCTGTACCAAAATTCGTTAAAATCCGTTCTGCAGCCGCTTCGGCGTGATGAAGGCCAAAAAAATACGAACAGAGGGCGCAGTACATTTGATATAACCGCAAATTGAAGCCAGACGGAGATTTTAGTGCTATAATCTGATGTTTAAACAATTATTATTTTAGAGTTAACTGCTATAGCTTAATTAATTTAAAAAAAAATCTGAGCAGCAATGTATGGCGTAGTTATTACTAGTAACAGTTGGCACATCACGATGTTAAGTGTCAACAAACAAATACATTGCGTGCTGAATTATTTTATATGAAAAAAAAAAGTTATATTTATATAGTATTTTATGCAACCGTTGTATAAGAGGGGGCAAAAAACGCGAGTGGCATGGGTTACGATGTGAGCGCAGCGAACATCGTAAGAAAGATGCCACGAGCGTTTTTTGACCTACTTATACAACGTTGCATACAATACTTTTTCTACGACTCGACATTTCATAAATAAAATGCAAATAAACAACAAAGAAAATAATTACATGTTCCCGCTCGGAATCAACAAAATTAAAAAGAAAAATTGTCTCTGATAAACTTTTTTTTTATTGACATCCATCTGTCAAAAAAATATTAACTTATACATAAAGGTATACGATCACCATACTAAACATCTGTCAAAAAAATTAAACTTATACATAAAGGTATACGTTCACTATACTAAACATCCATGCACTGAAGATAAAACTTTTTTTTTAAAATGGCACCAATGCCTTAGTACAAAAGTTTTTTTTTTAATTTGCAAATTGTGTGAATGCAGCTGTTCATCATGTAATCTGAGGTACTAAGTGATGGTTTTTTGGCGACATTATAACATCGGTTAGCAGTGTGTTTTTGAGCAGTAGAGTATAGACTTTTACAGACTTTCATAATTTATGTCTTTATATTAGAGTTAGTAACTATATAAATGACAGAAAAAAGTACTGGAGTAGAAAAAATAATTTACGGTGCAATATATTAATAAATGCCTATACTAAGACCCCGCAAAATTTGCGGTAATATCAAATATACACGCTGTATATGTTAGTATAGTAGCAGATATTTTTTTTACATATAAAAAAGCAAGAATATTATATAATGGCGGAGCAACATAGTATAGTTATTTTAAGTACTTATATAAAAAAAGTGGAGATTATTACCAACCTACAATGTTTTCTAATTATCTTAATATGGAAACATAAAAATTATTTTCTAAGCCCGCGTAAAGGCAATAAAACAATAATTTATACAAGTTATTATAAAAATGCCAAGGAATTCCACATTAGCGCATCGTAAACTCGTTGAATTCACATTTGCTTGGCTAAGTGTAAATAAGATACTTTAAATATTTGCCATTGACGTATGTTAAAATGAGCGAATAAACAACATGAATTCGACTTTTTAACTTCACTATCGATTTTTTTGTCCATTCGAGGAAAAATATTTAAGTATTGTAATGGTAATAAACGTGCAATATAATTACCTGCCTACTTATCACATCGATAAAACTGTGTTAATGTATTTTCGTAATAACAAAGTAAGATTTTCTTTAATATGAAATTTAATAAGTAATTCAAAAGCATTAACTTTCGTTCTGCCGTTTTGCACATTAGTGTGGTATTAAATTTTTCAAAGAAATAAAATTATTTCGTCGAATTGTTTCGACGGAAAAATAAAAGGATGGACTTTAAAAGCCGCCGGCGATAAAAACGTAGAATTATATTTTATTCAAATTATATATTTTAAAGTTTTTATGCTTGTCATGGATATTTATGAGGGTCGCAAAGCTTAGCAAAAATTTGATACCTGTGGATATAAATATAACTCTGAATTTTAATCACACTAATATTATAAAGGCGAAAGTTTGTGAGTGTGTTTGTATGTTAGTTACTTCTTCACGCTCAAACGGCTGAGCCTATTTTGATAAAATTCGGTATGCTTCGTGTATTCGGCAGGTGACACCCTGAATGAACATATATGCTACTTTTAATACCAAATGTGGGTTACATCGCGAGGCGCAGCTAGTCTTACGTATATCCTCGTAAATCATTACGTACCGAGATATTTATCATTAATATTAAAGTTGCATCAACTCTTGATGATTCTAGTATGTTTTAATTGTGTAATGAAAATTTTAAACAAGCTGTCTACTCTAGAAATATGTATTTAATAAAACAAGAAATCATAATATGGGACGTTTTCAAACAAAACTGTCTACATTGTCGCTTTGCGTCAATACGTCATTATAGTAAGCGACAATGACTGAAATTTTTATCGGATTACCTTATTTACCTAATCCATTCGTCGGTTCTCACAATTGGATAATTTTATTACAGCAAGTTTTTTTTTTTATTTAAGAAAATTCGGATAAATGTTTATAGATGAAACAAAGGGATCTCTTTGTACCAGTTGTTAGATATCGGACCTCAAACCACGTAGTTAACGAATCAAAACATGATCTGAAATAAAAGGTCTCACAGCTAAAACTGTGTCTATAATCAATTTGTTCTATTCTTGACTTAGACCAATCGAATCCAAAGGTCAATCTATATTCGAACCGAGAAGAAAGAGTTGAGGTGAAATGCCTTCGTTTATAATAAATAATTACCTATAACTTTATAAAACTTTCCCTTTTAGGAAAACTGATGTAGAGTTTAGTCAGCCAATATGTATAATAATTATCAATGTAAACCGGATACATTTATTTACGCAAATGAACCTGTGATTTGACTGTCTGTCAAAAATAAGATGATAATTGATAAAAATACGTAAAGGCTCGAATGTGCCCGCGAACTTCGTCCGCGTGGATGAAAAAGTGAGTTATGAGTTTTTGTTTCTCCGTAATAGGGTAAAAAAATCTATAACTATCTATGGATGCCCAGGTATACCAAAATCGGTCGAGGTTTAGGCGTGATGAAAGCACAAAGACACATACATACATACAAAAATAATATATTTTTCCAATGACCTCCAAATAACCTATTTTACTTATTTTTTTTGGAAAATATCACCAATGAACAGACATTTCATTTTTAAGATTTTATAAAAGTATAGATATACCAATATACTGTAAAAACTGAAAACAACTTCATTTTATAAAAGCGTTGGTGGACTAGCGTAGGTGCACAGAAATTATTTTACTGTCTGAAACTCGAAACCCACTAGCCAGGCCCAATAAGATTTCTTATGTATGTACATTCAACAAGCGGCTCTTTCGTCGTGTCGTGTCAGGTGTTAAAACCAAACGTTCAATGTCAAAACCAAGTGTTGTCAAAGTGTTTATTTTCATTAATCTCGCCGTTTGTTACGTTACGTGCGACTGGTTAAACTTAAGAGGATACCACTGCTCATTTTCCCATACTATCAGTTTCTGTTAAGTTGCACCTAGTAACTATTGCGTCGGATACAAATGAGGTATAAACTTAACGTGACCGGGTCAGACAAATCGAGGTTTCCTCCTCCATGATTTAATAACGATTATGAAATTGTAGGAACTAAATGGGAGTTGAGTTTTGTACCGATTCAATTTTTTCGCATTAATTATAGAATATTTGTATGTCTGTTTGCGTTTTTGTAAAAAGAAAATAAAAAAGGAGAGAAAATAAAAATAGTGCGTGGAGGCCCTCCGCGCGGAAGAAGTGAAACTTCGTAATGTGGAAATTAAAATAGGAAGGGGTAGAAATTGATTTTTAGTGAACTCATATTGTTTCTTTACTTTAAGGCAAACTTCTTCACTCTTGCTCTGTCTTTTTCTATCCCCCCTCCCCAGGAGCGTTGAACGCTTAACGCAACAGTGCTTTCCTACCGCCTCCACGGTAGCGTTAAACGTCTAACGCAACCTTGTTGGAAGTCGCATAAGAAGTTTCACTTCAAAAAAAACATTTATTTCGAGCAACACAGCACAGACTTATATATGTAGGTATTCGATACAAAAATATAAAAAAATAGTTTTTTTTTTGCTAAAAACAGACGCCTAGCACACGAATTTTATAATAAAAAGGGCAAAATCGAAACGGTGCTAAACAGAATATTTCCTTCCCATTCAGTTTCTAAAATTTCATAACGATTGATTAAGTTTTGGGGGACGAAAACTAAACCTCGATTTGTATTGAGAAATTAACAGTAGTCATTATATTATTTGATACAATTTTTATGTAATGAATTGAAGAGTTTCGCAGTCACGTTGTTGCGTGAACAGTCTTTTGTTTTATATACATTTTGTCAACATGCATGACTGAAAGCAAACCTACAAATCGTTTAATGTAAACTATTCCAACTCATTCCTTTCTTCACAATATTCGATTTAGTTAATAACACTATCGGTATTACTGTTTGTTTACAGATATACATGTAAATACTATGCAAACAATATGTACAAATGTATATGTTTTACACAAATCAAGACTTTATAAGACTTGGTTAACCTGAGCAGGCAGTGGTGTTTAGTTCTTACAAAATTGCGTTCTGTGATGTTTCCATGACGTATTTTAAAATACATAAACGGGTTTACTCACGTCATAGAAGTCGAATATAGCTTGACATGTTTCGAATCGGTACGCGATTCATGATCAGGAGAGCCGATCAGTCGCGGCGGCGGCCAACCGAACACTGTTAAGTATTTTACTTATCTGCGAGTGGAATATTTACACATAGTCTATATTTTAACGCTACATAGCAGGCAGGGAATGTATTCTATAGCTTTCCACAAGATTTGAATTTTAACAAATGTAATAAAGTTTAAGGTTCTCTTAGTATTCATAGGATGTTTACTTTAATATATTATTTTACAATTACAATAACGAAACAGGAGACACAACATAATGGAGTTTAAACAAATAAACAGCTGGGTAACAACGTGGCCGATTGTATTCTTGGAGGGAAATTACGCTAAATTACATTGTCTCGGTGCCTTTGTTGCTTAAATTGATGGTTGCGTTGAAATGTATTATTTTATATAAGAGTTTAATCCTAGTGTTTGCGCTTGAGGAGTTTTCCGCGATGTGGAGTTTCATTTGGAGAAAATATTACCAATACGCTTCTACTTACAATTTATGCATGATATTGATAGACAATGATTAGGACAAATCGATGGATTTTTCCTAGAAGTTCCTTAAATGACGTCACCATCAACTAGACTTAAATTATTAATTTATTATGTTTCAGTTGTAGGTAGAAATAAAAGTAATAGTAACTAACATACATAGACTACGAGTTTTACAACCGTGAAAGTGTTCCTAAAATTAAAGTCCTATGATCAGCATCAGTAGCCGAAAAACGTCAACTGATTACGTCGGTTTTGCTCGCTCGGGGTTGTGCTCGCAATTTCTCTTCGAGATCGAACTTGATGCATTATTGCATATACCTATATAAATAGTATACCTACTACCTACGTTTTACAATATAACTATTTAAATGTGTGACAATCGCACCAAAAAAATAATACTAATATAAGTATTTTTTGACGTACTGAGCCGGCGGTACTGGGTTCTAATCCCGTCAAGGGCAAATATTTGTGTGATGAACTCGAATATTTACAATACAATACAGTACAAGTACTCTTTATTGCACACCTCATAAAACATACAGGAGAAATATAATGCAAAAAATTAAAATTAGAGGTAAACAACAGGCGGTCTTATCGCTAAAGAGCGATCTCTTCCAGACAAGCTTTGGGTAGTAAATATTTGTGCCTGGGTCATGGATGTCATATGAATCTAAGTATATATTTATCTTTATACTAGTGGGTACCCGCAACTTCGCCCGCGTATTTTTCCTTTACCGTAAACAGATAAAAAGTATCCTATAATCTTCGGATGTCCAGCTATCCCTGTACCAAAATTGGTTAAAAAAATTCCAGCCGTTTCGGCGTGATGCGAGGACAAAGGAAATTATGAAAACAGATGCGCCAGGTTGTGCGCCCATATAAACAAATGACGATCCAGCATCACGCTATTAAGATTTTTCCTGAATTCTTGACCCGTCTCCATAGAAAAATTATATTATATTCAATAGCAATCTTTAACGACGCGTTTCGCTCGGTTTGTAGACACCTGCCTACTGAGCCGGCGGTCCCGGGTTCGAATCCCGGCCAGGGCAAATATTTGTGTGATGAACTCGAATATTTGTGCTTGGGTCATGGTTGTTCTATGTATTTAAGTATATATTTATCTATATAAGTACGTATATCGTCGTCTAGTACCCATAACACAAGCCTTCTTGAGCTTAATTTGGGACCGATTTGTGTGAGGTTGTCCGATATTTATTATTTATTATTATAATCTAGAATTTTATAATGGGTGTGTAATGTTTTGCATAACAACAACTTGCGAATTTTCATTTTACATAAAACGAATTGCATAATTTCAAACTGCATAAGTGATCATATAGCATAAAAACAAAATGCATACAAACGAATTGCATAATTTCGAAAATTATAATAGTTTAATTGCATAATAGACAAATAGCATAATAGTCACTTTGTATACTATACCATTGTCATTTTTCATAAAAACTTAAAGCATAAATGTTGTCCAAATATATATTCCCCATTGCCGAGCCAAATTAGGAGCAGTTACCTTTTAAGGGTCATAAAAAAAACCCTAACCTACCTATCTCTGGGAGCAGTTTCGTTTTTAGGGTCATAAAAAAAATAACCCTAACCTACCTATCTCTGGGAGCAGTATCGTTTTTAGGGTCATAAAAAAATAACCCTAACCTACCTTTCTCTCGGAGTAGTTTCGTTTTTAGGGTAAAAAAACCCTAACCTACCTATCTCTGGGAGCAGTTACATTTTTAGGCTCATAAAAAAACTAACCCTAACCTACCTGTCTCTTGGAGCAGTTCCGTTTTTAAGGTCATAAAGAAAATAACCCTAACCTACCTATCTTTTGGAGCAGTTTCGTTTTTAGGGTAATAAAAAAATATAACAATATTTCAGTAGGTAGTTACCACAGACCACTTAAGTTGTCTGTGGTAGGTACTCAACAACTTTTTATCCTTTTTTTTAGGACTTATTTGATATGATATTTATGCAACTTGATAATTATTTTAGGTGTTTTTATGAGTTTTAATAAATATTCTGAATGTATGTTATACCAAGTGACATTATGACTTATGAACATTATAACTAATGTTATTATGATTATTAATGGTTATGATGTTGAAATATTATGGTTGACAAAATTATAAATTTTGATTTTATGCAATGTGTTTATTATTCATTTTGAAAGTAGTTAAATGAAAATATGCTAAAAGTTTTTATGCAACTTGAGCCGCACCCTTTTATAATAGTATCCAAGTATGTATATCGTCTTCTGGTACCCATAAAACAAGCCTTCTTGAGCGTAATTTGGGACTAGGTTGATTGTGTGAGGTCTGATATTTTTATTTAATTTTTTTGTTTCAGGAGCAGCCAGCGATTACAAGGACGAGCCGAAGCCGGGAGGCATCAAGGTGGTGCAGCTATCTGCTCTGCAGCAGAAACCAGCCAACAATGAACACGACGATTCTGATGGTAAGCATTTATTGTCTACCTGGATCGTGGGCGTCGCAAGGAGCACTTCCCGATTTTTCAGAATCTTTCCTTATTTTAAAATTTAAACCATTGATACATAGATCGGAGCGCAAAGAAAAATTGAAATGCGTAACCTGGTGGAAGAGACCGGGAATCGAACCCGGTACCTCTGGATTGCCGGTCCAGCGCGTTAACCTTTCCGCCACCCTAACGCCTTCCTTTCCTTATTTTATATGGGAAATGTTCTGGAGAACCGCACACCTCTATTCCCGATGCATCTGTCTTTACCTTACACACGATTCTGTTAATTAAAAAGAACATAAGACCAAATTTTCTGAGCATTTTCTATTAGAGGGGTGCACCCACTTGTACCCTGGTGCTGGCGTCTAAAGCCTCGTTTTCAATTTTTGAAGTAGTAAATTCAAACTTGAATTATATTATCTTATCTAGGAGGCGGGCCAGCACCCCTGGCATTTCGAAACAAATATCACTTGGGTTGGGTTTGCGCACGATGCCCGTACAAGGCGCAAAAAAAAAAAAAAAACATTTTCATCATTTTAATTTTTTAAGACAGATAAGTCTGTAGGTATATTTTTTTTCTAGTAATGAGGAGTTTGTCAAAACAATAAGAAAAATTGGAGGTTAAAGAAATTATATATTTCCCATGAAGACTATTGACTATATGTATGTGTGTGTGTGTGTGGATTCAACTCTTTCTTGACGTACCTAAATGTGGCGTTAATATTATAAATCTTAAATGTTTGGATATTTGGATGTTTATTACCCAATAACGCGTACACCGTTTAACAGATTTAAATGAAACTTGGCACACATATAGATCTGGTCGCGGATTAAGACAGTTCATTAATTCCTGGTAAACTGGCTGGATGAAGCCGTTGCTAAATGCTAGTGTGATATATGTATTAAAGCAGGTTAATGCTTTTATTTGAACCATTTAAGATCGTAAAGAGCTTGTTTCTATGATATTATCATTCTCTATTAAAATTCTTTTTTAGTTGCAGCCCCAATACTTTGTAAAACGTGATCTCATTATTTACCCATGTTTATATTTTCAGAGAAGCAAAAGAACATGGACGACGACGAAGAGACAGATTCTAGCGGGTCCATGTCGGACTCCAACATCAACGATTGCGAGGAAGGCCGTCGCCCGCATGTGTGCGACGTGTGTGACCTCAGGTACTTGCTTACTACGCTGACTCAGCGAACCGAAGCGGATCTTGGCCTCCGACACCAAGCAACGCCATGCTACCCTATCTTGCGCAGCTTGTCGCCAATCAAAGTCGGTTCCCTGAAACTGGCATGTCTTTCCGGACTTCGTTGATCCAGCGATACCTCGGTCGCCCAAGGTGACCTCAGGTAAACCCCCGCTTATTGTACCGTTGATGATTTGGTGTACCGCCTGGCCGGAGACAGACGGGCTGTCGATCGCCTGACTGCGTTCATTCGGCCCAATTCCCAATTGGAGCCAACGGTTACTGTTCCGGCGGCGCTCCTATACAGTCTTCTTCCTCAAATCTTCTTATTCTCCTGCAGAATGAAAAGACATCTTTAAGGTTAATGTCTTTCAGCTCTTCCTCTCCTAGTTCATCTTTCCTGAAGATATTGTACCGGCAAGCGGTTGAGCGAGACATCCGAGCGCGGCGGCCATACGAGTGAGCGAGACACCTATCGCGCATCCGAAGTCGTGGCCAGGCCTTGCAATATATTGCAAGCATCCACAAAGGTGGGCAAACTTAGTTACTTGGTGGATGCCAAACGATGGTCGTAGGCGGCGAGGCAGGCCCGTGCGGAAACGGGGCGGCGACCTAAGTAGTTGCGGTCATCAATAATACGGTATTTGACGACAGTTCAAATCAGCTACTCTTTATGAAACGTTAAAAAAAAACATAAATATACAAGTTATATTATATTGCCTTGGAATATCAAAAAATTATACAAGTTATATTGCCTAGGAATTTCGAACCCAGAAGTTGGCTTGCATTTAAAAGTGCCATCTAGCGGCAAATTGTGTAAATAAAAAAAGTACAAATTCACACAAACAATCGTTACTGATATTTGTCCATCAATGTCCAGGTTCCAGCGATCATCCCACCTGTCCCGGCACCGACTGACTCACACGGGCGAGCGGCCCTTCACGTGCGGCGGCTGCGGACGCTCCTTCGCGCGCTCGGACAAGCTGCGCGTGCACACTAAGATCTGCGAGCGGGTAAGCACACACACACACCACTCGCACACACACACACCACTCGCACACACACACACCACTCGCACACACACACGCACGCACGCCCGAACACAAACACACTGTCATGTTCTCCTCAAGTGAGTCGTCCTCCTGGGGTGTGGAGTCATTCTCGTCGTGGATTTCTACTCCCTCACATAGTCTCACTGGTAGTGAGTGTTAACCAGCCCCGAACAAGTCATGTTTTTACACATATTACACTTCGATGTTCTACAATATTAGACGCTGACAGGCGGCTTACTAACTTGCTCAGTGATCCAAAGTGAGTGTTGTCCTCCGGTAAGAAATTACTCCAATTCTTGTTATTTAGCACTGTCTCCAACCGATTTCCGCCGTTCATCTCGATCTGCCTCCAGTGCATCTTTAATATCATACCAATCAAAATACTGCCTGGAAATTTCGATACAAAATGCGCAATAAAAAAGATAAAAATAGTAATCTGACAATTTATGGGCTTGTAATCTCACCCAGAGTTCCCTATTACAGGAGGACCCGACGGTGGACATGGCGAACGAGAGCGCGACCAACAAGCGCGAGACCAACTCGGAGGTGATGTCCGGCATGGTGCGCACCACGCACCGCGAGTCCGGACACCTCGTGTTCACGCCCAGCGGGGACGTCATGCTGCCTCCGCGCACTGCCTCTACTCCCGTGGTTAGTGCTTTATTGTTACAGCTCATGCCGACGAGCTGCATCTGTTCAGAAACCCATGCAAAGTTTAATCAGGCGTGAATTCTTACATCATTGACAATATACGAGTATTACAGCAAATTTTCCCCATAACCTATACCGTATTTAACCGTAATAGTACGTATCTAGGGCGGTGAATTCGTGAATGTCACGGATCGCAGGCTTCTGGGGCTTTACGAATTGCCTGTGGTTTGTCTAAAGTTTTACACCTTGTCTTGGCAAGGAAGTGAGATTTTCTTCCCGCGTAAAACTTTAGACAAGCCACGGGTGGTAATTAGTAAAGCCCCAGATCGCATATTGACAACAAACACCTGCGATCTAGGGCATTCACCAATTGACCACTCTAGATAATACGTTATGTATTAATTATGTATGTATGAAAACACTTTAGTGTACACAACAACTGGACAGCAACAACAACTTATCCCTATTAGGGATCGCTCTCAGTTAACCTTTGAACAATTGAAGGAATGGGTATTTGAAGAAAATAGGCAAACTACACTGCGTACTAACGAGATATCTATATGATACTTAATAAAACTATGAGTACATAAACTAAGTAATAATACACACATATTTATACTATTTATATAATTATCTTCTCGTTGATTCTCCATCCAACAACATGTTTAGCAAACGTTAAAAGTAGTTATGTACAAAATTACCGATTTTAATTACAAGCCCGACCACAAGCAAACGTAAATTCAGAACTGAGAAACCCTTGAAACTTAATGAATCTGTTCGGTGCAGGTGCTGAACTCGACGCTGGAGCCGGTGAAGAACGAGCTGCAGGCCGGCGACCTGGTGGAGCCGCCGCGGCGCGGGCGCGGGCGGCCGCGCAAGACGCCGCTGCCGCTCACGCCCAAGATCAAGAAGAAGCGCGGCCGCCCGCCCAAGACCTCGCTCGGTCAGTTCATTTTTTATTCACACTAACTACACCTACAAGCTTGAAGCGGCGGTAGCCTAGTGGTTAGGGCATGCGACTTTCAATCCGGAGGTCGCGGGTTCGAACCCGGCCCGTACCAATGAGTTTTTCGGAACTTATGTACGGAATGTCATTTGATATTTACCACTCGCTTTTCGGTGAAGGAAAACGTCGTGAGGAAACCACCTAAGCCCAATAAGGCCTAGTTTCCCCTCTGGGTTGGAAGGTCAGATGGCAGTCGCTTTCGTAAAAACTAGTGCCTACGCCACATCTTGGGATTTAGGTAGCCGACCCCGATTGAGAATTCATTCTCAAAAAATGGGACAAAAGGCTAGGAGGATGACTAACTAGACCCACAGTAAGCTGTAGTTAGATATTGCGAGATTTGTAAAGGATTTCAATAACTATATTTTTCGAGGGTATTATACGAGGGTAGTCTATCAATTATGCGGAGCGGAATCTGGCGATCCGTTTTCTACAGGACGAACCGACTAACATCGATAACGACCGGTTTTCTTATTTATTGTACATGCCAGGCACAAACTCGTTTATTTTCCCACTATATTCAGTTTATCAAACACGCATTTTCAGTTTAATTTTAGTTACATGCACTATATTTAATTTATAAACTGTCATAAATCTGGCACTGTTAGCATGTAAGCTTGTTTATTTTATTTTGCATACGGTTGTGCCATTCTCCCGACAAAACAAAACGTTCTCGACATTATGATACAAAACTGAGAATGGCACAACTCTAGCTTCCCTATTTTCTTTTGTTGCAGCGACACGTCGCATACTAGCCCCCCCTAAATTGCCCATTGATTTTCTCATCAGACTTGGAAGGCTGCGTGCTGACGGCGGGCTCGGTGCTGGGGCTGCCGGTGCCGATGTCGCCGTCCGGCCAGCAGCTGCTGCTCAAGCGCAAGCGCGGCCGCCCGCCGAAGAACTACATCATGCCCAATAGGACAGGTACGTGACTGCACCACTCTACTCTACTCATTATACTCTCGCCACAAAACATACGTACAGAAATCAATCTACATACGCTCGAGCAAACGCACACATAGTCATTGCTCACGCACACGATATCTCGGACCAGTTCAGACCAGTGCGAGCGCGAGTGCCATCCGCTCGACGTGTCCGTGAGCAATGTCTATGTGTGCGTTTGCTCGAGCGCGCTTGTATGTAGATTGATTTCTGTACCTATCTTTTTTGTGCTCTCGCTGACACCTAATGCCCAATAAAATAGGTACGATTGAGTGGCATGACATATAGGGGCTTGTGCACAAATCACGCGAGGTTCTATAAGGGGGAGGGGGGTCACTAAAAAATCACGACAGATTACGTTGGGGGAGGGAGGGGTATAAAGAGACCTCACGTGTATTTTTCTACAGCGAACGAACTAAGAAAAAAAATCTACCACATGCGTAGATACCCTTTCTCGGTTTCGGTAAAATAAATCTTCACTTGTTAAATTCTTCAAAATAGAGAGTCTATTTTACGAAATACTGGCGAGAAAAAATACACGTGAGGTTGTCAGGGGGGGTAACAAGAACCTCACCAAATATCACCGGGGGGGTCAAAAAGTAGCCAAAAAGACCTCGCGTGATTTGTGCACAAGCCCTAGCCCGCGATATCTATATGTAGATTTAGAACACTGCCTACCCTAGTCAATAGGACAGGCCGTGAGCTCTGAGAATAGCTTTCGGGTTTGGATGAAATGAAAGGTTCAAAGCTCGAATGCATTCTTATGCATTTCGAGCGAGATAGGTATAAACTCGAAGAGCATTTTACATCGGAGTATGCGTGTTAGTGGGCACTTATAATTAAATATGCGCAAAGCCACTGACTGTATTTTAGTTATAGGTATCGACACAATAGGTCAAGAATTACACAACTATATAGAGCACCAATGGCAAAAAAGTAGTGAATTGATGAAAGACTGAATGTGATTTAAGTATACGGTTGATTGCATACATTTTGGGAAAAATAAATATTTATATTACCCATATAATAATTTATTTTATGGTATTTTCGTGATTCATGTTTAGTGATTGAAATAAAGTAATTTTAAATGAGTTGTAAAAAATGATAACAGTCCAGTTTTTAGTTAAATCGCACATCTTTTTTAAAACCGAATTTTACCTAAATAGACTTGAAGAAATGTTCTATCGATGCGAACACATTTTCAAATCTTTCCATATAAAGATGTGTGTGTGACTTCCACCTTAGTGTCTATACCTAGTATCCTAACATTTAATTCCCAATTAGACAGGTACTTCATACTACTGGAGTGAAGATTGGAGTTGATTAGGAGCTAAGACACATCAAGATCATGATGGAATCTAGTTTTTTTTTATTATTAGTTAGATGTTAGTCATCAGTGTCATCACTATACGATTTAAAAACGTGACTAAACATTGACTGATGATAATAAACAGAATTAAATCTATGCACAAACGTTGATTACCATACCATGGAATGTAGATTTTTTTAAATATAGTGTTAATCAAAATAATGTAGGAAAGTTCAAAGATTTGTGATCTCGTATTGTTAGCAATTTTCTTTGTTTTTGTCAGAATAATTTATGTTTTGTTTTTGTTACAAAGATGGTTTCATAATTTACTGTTACATACAGTTTATTCATTTGTCTCTGATTATGTTGAAAAACTAATTTATAAGCATTAGTTAGTACTAAGCTGTCCAAATATTTTTTATTTGTTTGTTTATGACAATAATATTTTTTTATAATAAATTATTTTGTTCATTTTTTTCGTCAAAGTAAAAGCTATACATTCCTTGCCACCTATCATATGAACAAAAATAAATCTCGAAACTGAATTCCCGAGGTCGTTATACTGATTTAGGCAAAACACATGAAATTATAACTGTCGTTATGACATGACGAAACTAAAGATCGGGTAAACAAAAACGCTAGGCCAAAAGTGAATCATTAGTGAATGTTTTTGCGCGATGACTAAGTCTATTATATTTTATTCAAGTTTCATACTTCCCACATTTGTGTATGTGTGTGTGTGTGTGTGTGTGAGAGTGTGCAGAATCACGCATGTGTGCGTTTTTTGCCTTTGCATTTACGCTTTTGTTTCGCTTCCGTCAAACTATTTTCATTGTCCGTTATTGAGTACAATAAAAGATTTACTGCCTTTGACGTATTTATATCGTGTTATGGTTGGCGTTCCTTTTTATGTATTTTAAGATGAGGCCATTGGTGAGTAAAATTGTAACACTCGTATACAAGGAAAATATCAAAAGTAATAACGGCGGAATTTTTGGTGCAAAGAAAACGCGTTCGGTTACTTTTCACTCTTATCACAATGATAGTAAGGGTTAGAAAGATACTCGTTTTATTGAGATTTTCCTCTTATTTTTTTCTTACTTATTTCGCCTGAGTTGTTTTTACTCGCCAATCTATTGGACATTCATTTGTGATTGAATATTTTGATTTTCCCAATGGCTTTTACGCATATTATATAATATGATTTATTGATAACATCAACAACAACTAGGCTCCTTATTCAGAAAGATTCGCTCCATTCTCCAAAATAGTATAACTCTAAAAAAGAAATTTGCTAGATTAATATGACGCTAGTTATTTAGAAGTTACTGCTTCATACAATAATTAGGAGAAGCATTGACTCGCAACTCGAAGCTCGCAGTGTTTCGTTAATAATTAAAAAAAATCGAGAAAACGACATATCTTTTTGAATAAGAGCTGAATCCCCACTATTTGTGAATAGGTTCAACGAGTTAATCGCTAGTCTGTCCCTAGGTACCGACTTAACGATGCAGTATGGCCTATCAATGGACATGAACAAGATTTGTTAGTATTTACACGTTTTAGCATGGCCTGTCTAACAAGCGCTTGTCTCCTTATTTAACTGCTATTTATAATGTTAATGTTGTTATAGAAATATGATTATAGTAATTCTAGCGGGTCACAAATTACCAGTCTCTTTCCATTAAACACAGTGCAAAAGTGGTGTATGATTACAGATCATCCCACATAAAAAGAGCGCTGTCATAATTTTTGCACCATAGTCAACAAGTTTGATGATCTATTATAAATCTAGATATGCGTTCCCTTTCTTACGAGACAAGTAAGAAAAGCCAAGTGTGCCTCTCTGGGTCTTGGCGAGTGTGTACAGCAAGGGTAAAAAGGGAATTGAATAGAAGTAATCAATCGGAGGCTACAATTCTAGTTAGTAATTTAACAGCCAGAGCGCCAATTCTTAATTTAAAAACATGCGAAACTTTGATTATGAGAAACAAGAACAAACATTATATATTAGGCCAAGTTCGGCCAAGTTATCAAGATATTTTTATTCAATGGGGTTGGTATTTTTTACCGCCATATTTTATTGGAATTTTCAACAGCGCGGTAGCGACGCGATTGGTCGGAAAACCTAAAGTTGTTGCATAATTTTGTTCAATCTCTATAACGACTTACATTATGATAGCTCAGGGGAAATGCGGTACTAATCGGTATAACTAACGAAACATTTAGGTATAACATAATTAACCACACGCTCTTCCAAATTTTTAATACGCCTGCATAAATGGTAAGTATATTAGCATTAACCTATATCCGCTTTGCAATATGATACTAACTTAAGTAGATAGGCAATGTAGTACAATTTAAATTAATCTAGAATCAAGACTAAAAAGACACTTATTTTTTCAGATGGCCGCCCCAACGAAAACTACAACGCTACAAACCTGCCTTTCGGAGACTTCTCATACTTGACGGAAATGATGTACAACCCTGCACTAGCGGCCTACGGGTACGGGGTCACCAGCGTGGACCCCGACCGCAACGTCGACCAGGAGCAGAGCTCCGCCGCCGACACCTCGCACGACCGCACCATCGACGTCTCCGACTCCTCGTCCGACGACGAGGACAGCTCACGCGTCGAGCCCGAGGAGAACGTCCCTCCGGTCGCGATCGAAACACAAATCATGACCGTCGGGGACTGCCAGATCGTCAAACTGCCGCCCAACAACGAGGAGAAGGAAGACAAGTTGGAACAGGTCCAGGATAATTCCACCATCGTCCCGGCGTCCACGCCCAGCTCCGTCACCATCACGCCCATCACCACCGTGGGGGACTGCACCATCAGACCCGTGGAGAACAACACCTAAGCGCGCCGCCGTCTACCCCTGTGAGTAAATATACGCTTACGTTCACTAGCTCTTAGTTTGGGGTAGACGTGACGCTTATTGCGGCAGCGTCACACGGCTGTAGCCTCCGTCTTACGTGCTATTCTATTTTTTTTTTACATATAGTCACTTCCGTGGATGTGACTTCTGTGAATGTAATAATATAATACTAAGCGTTTTAAAAAGTTATATCATGAAATTCTTATAGGTAACTAGAAAAGATAAGGTCCTACCTACAGTTTAGGAAGAAAAATACATACATGGTAGTTTACGAAAGTATTGTATGAAAAAAAATAGAGTAGTACTCATACGGCAAGTATATACGTGAGGCTAGTGTGACCACATAGAATTTTCATCTGCAAGTCTTCCCGCATCACATTATGTACGAGTTAATTCCCGTCACGCTGCCGCAATGACTGTACAAAAATGACTGTCGTTCTGCATTTATTGGTGGTGAAGATAATTTATTTTCCTGAAATTAATACGATAACGCCATAAGCTTTATGATTAACCGTGATACTCAGTTAGAATCGGCCCGTATACCTGAACAAATGTCACAACCTAGCAATGTTCTACATGACGATTATGAGTGTGCCTCCGGCCCTGGCTCATAAAACTTACTTATATACTACATAATACACAAAATAGTATCAGGAACCGTTATTTGCTGAAGTACGAAGAACACTCATAGACCTGTGATTTTTTATTGGGTTAAATATGCCCATTTAACTGTACTGTAATATGTAACATTTTCTACTGTTTTACATTCGGAATCAATCCAAGTGTACCTACCGAGGTTCAAGTATATTTCAAATTAAATAATATACTATCTTATTCCTATGGGTTCAATGAATAAAATCACATATCTGTAAAACGAAAAGTTTTATGACTCAGGGTCTGTCTGTACTATGCTGTTAAAAGTACTTGGGACACATAGTTATAGGCTTAGTTTGTAGAGAAATGAGTTAATGAAACAAATGCATCATATTTTTTCTAAATTAACGATATTCACATCACAATATGAACTGGCTCTGATGAGAAATATGGTCTTAAATTTAATAAGTATTAAGATAATAGAAATTAAAAATACGACTGTTTACTTTCTGAAGGTATTTGTATCTATTTAACTATGTATAATACGCAGAAGCAACTTTACTGTTTACTTACATGTTCACATTTTGTTAATGAAACGGGACAAATTAGAAATTCAGAAAGTAAGTAGGAGAAATGTAGGTCTACCTCGATCCATGTCACTTTAGAATCTTAACAGTGTTATATACCCACCGCAATAATTATACATAAGTACCTAATACATGGCTAATGATTATTCATGTAGAACATTGTATACAAGCAAAGTTATGTACAGAATATTTTGCGAATATCTACATAGAGGCAGCGTATTTACTACATATGTTATAGAAGTATATACCCAATGTTTATATACAAAATGTGCACTTTAAAGTTGCCTTCGATGTTTTTTCCGAACTGCCGATGCAGACCTATTCTTCCATAAGTGTATCAGTACTGACTGAAAGCCCAACTTACCATTAAATATGGTAGAATTATTCATTATACCATAGCAATAATGGACATACAATTAGTAACGATGGATGGATGCAATTCCTTTGCATCGCGTTGGAGCGCTCCAAGAGAACTTAATCGACCTCTGTAACACATTTGACTACTTGCAGATATATTGTTTAAGCATAATAGTATTATTAAAACTATCGTGAGACATCTTTAATAATCATAAAAACGGCTAAAACTCACGTAAGAGTGGTACGTGAGTCGTGTAGCAGCACCCGTCCCTGACGAAGAGCTCCATATGAGCTCGGAACATGTCGGGCCGTTCCTGTCAATTTTTACCTGAATGTAAACCGTTTTTATAATTATATTGCTTAATCATTGATTCGTTCCTGCTCATTATTGATATGGTGTTCACTTTTAAATACCGACGAAGGTAGCCAAGTGACTTTCTAAGGCTTACGTTGTATTGTTTCCCAAAGCGGATATTCCTTTATTGGGGCTTGTACAAGTATGTAACTATAGTTACTCCGCGTTAGAGTATCCTAGACTACACCTCTCTCTTATTTCTCGTTAAGACTACGGCGTCTGCCTTCTTGCTGTATCAAGCTCTGTGAATACTAGTACTGTAGAATGTAGTGTCTTAGATAAACTTATTCTAAATATTAACTCAACAACACCACACGAACAAGTGATACGATGTCAAGCTTAATACTAGCTGGACATTATTGTATGGATATGTAATGATAACATATATATTTCTTTAATCGTTTTGCCTGTAAAAGCAATGAGTAACGTATCTTAGTCGTATATTATGAATATTATAACGCAATATAGTGTTACTGTATCCGATGGACAGCTAGGCCGGGGCTGTGAAACAGCTGGCGGCGGGACTTTATTTTGTAATAGAACAAATTCGGACCGTAGTACCTTACTTTGATGTGTAAACATCGTATGTGGAATCGTAAAAGTACGCTTTATATCTGTCATCGTGTTCGCATTTAATGTCGATGTCTTGAAAGTATTATGTAACTCACTACTTTGGATTTTCGATCATTATTTTCATAAATATCTGTACAGTAGAATAGTTCCTAACGTGTAATCGAAGCAAAATTATAACCCTTGAAGTACTAGAGTAGTTGAGACGTAAATTTATTTGAATCAATTATGTTTTAGTTTTAAGCTCTAATTTTTATAATCGATCAAATTATCGTAATTTTAGTAATTTACAATTAGTGATACGTCGAATTGTTTAAGTATCGTTCGCTGAAGAACACGTTTACGTTTATGGAAGACTGCTCTGATGTGTTTTCTATTAAAGTTAGTTTTCGCTTTTACAGTTGACTGATTTACTGAAATCATTTTATTGATTGGGCCTTCAAGAGGCATTTAACATGAGTCTCAGACGGCAAGCTAAACTTATCGAGGATCATTTAATATAGGTAACTGTATTTTTATAATAAACCTTAGGTAACTTTTAATTTATTGTCATCTACAACCGCAAATGTAACGTATCCCATGCCATAGTGTTAACGACGTCTGAAATTCGTATTAGATATATAAGCGGCCTTATTGGCTCATTTGTGTTGTCGTTAAGTTTTAAGTGTTGAGCGGCCCCTGTGCCTTCTCCAAACTGTACGACGATCATGACCAATATGACTATTGATCAATTGTCATATTTGTCACGGTATCGTGACAAGCTTTGTGATGTAGTTAGGTCACAGGCGGCGAGCGGCGAGCCGAGCGGAAGCGAGTCGCGAACGATCGCAGATTGAAGCATTTAAACCGCTTGTATTCAATTTGTGGACTCGCACTGGCAAAATTAGAGATACTACAAACAATATTGCAGCTTTATCAAACATGTTTCACCCCGCCACGTGTATTATTAACTGGTAGATTAAGAAGGTCAACAATTACTGTATCTCTATTTGTGCCAATGTGACATTATTTTTATCTTAATATCGTTTAGTTGCTAACGTATAATTATTTTTTACGTTGAATTTGTGTACGACTTGATGAAACTTATACTTATGAGAACGCTTACTAATGAATTTATTAAGTATTTTGAAATCCGTACATTACACATGCTCTCGTATATAGCAAGTTCTTTATTGGAATATAATTTGTTCATTAGTAAGTATATTTAGTTACTAATATTTTTAATATTTAGCTTAGTAATCGAATCACAAGTGAAATCAATATCGTTATAGTTTATTTACGGTGACAAAATTATATTACGGGTTAGGCCTCTCCCTTTGACGACTCAACCCGACTGGAAGCGTCATACCTACTTCATAATTTTTATGAACAAATACTACACTCGAAAAAGAAATCTAATCGATTAAAATTACCTTGAATACAATCATTACCCTAAATTGTACCATCTATCTATTTGAATCAAAAGTAGCTTTAGAAAAATTCGATACCTCTAGTAGGGTCGTATTTTACGAGACGTTTTCAATAAAATATTACATAGTTAAGGGCTTAATAATAAAAAACTACTATCGCGTCTTTTATAACGAAAGTTAGACATACAAAAGATATACACTTTCGTTACACAAAGGAATCAATTAAGCTTTGTTTTAACTATAGCCCTTAACTAAATACATGTTTTTTGAAAACGACTTATATCACCCGAGATACTGAAACGAGTGTATTAGAACTACTAGTGTGTGAGAGGCAGTTAATATAATTCATACAGTGAAACAGAACCTCCTCCTTTTTTGGAAGTCGGTAAAAAGCATGACCATTGAGGTGTGTGGTCGTGTGGAGAGGCCTTGACCCGCCCCGTCCAGGCAATCGCGGCCGGATAGTTATATTCTGTTAGCCCATCCTTATGAAACTGGGCGAAGCTATTTAGTTATACGTTGAATGATTTTATATTCCTGTATGTGAAATGTTTACATTTTACGTTGTGATCATGTGAGTGCAAAATTATTTTGTTTAGTGACCAGTTTTAGTTGGCGACTCGTCAATTAAGGGCAGCAGACGTTCGTTTTGTTCTGTGAAGTCCGAGAGCAGTATTTTTTAGATTTAATCTTTATTATATGAACCTCTTTTTATTATTTTAACAATTATGAAATTCAATCGTTAGTTACTTTCTAACAATGAAATATTTAATAAAGAAATTACAAAATTAATGGTGTTTTAATTATACTACCGATATATTACATTATCATTATTCATTCAATGATCAAAAACTTTGTAGTTCATACCTCTTTAAGCGTTTTTCAATCCCTGTTGATTTTGAACCACTTATAACTGTGGCTATCAGACTAATGTATTCCCCATGGTCTTTATTATACCATTGTATTCCCTTAAGGTTTGCCAGAGGCCAATGGAGCGTAGTATCTTGAGTCAAATTAGCAGGTCGTATCAGAAAAACCATCTTGCGCTTCAAAACCCAAGTAACCGACGTAGCCCTGACAGCCGCTAGGCTCAAGTGGGACTGGGCTGGACACGTTTGTCGCATGTCGAACGAACTGTGGGCTAAGAATATCACGGACTGGATCCTACCTAATAGAGTACGGCGTCGCGGCAGACCACGAGAGATGGCGGGATAATCTAGACACATTCCGAAAAGATTGATCTGTTGCTGCCACAGATACGACTGGAAGAAAAAGGCCTTTACCAGCAGTGGGACAGCACAGGCTAAAAATAATAATACTCAATAATGGCATCAGTGGCACGGTGAATTGCTTCACCATTTAGCAAGTTTAACCCTTTGACCGCCAAAGACGGCAAATCACGTCATCGGGAATTCGTGCCACTGACGCCAACGACGTCTATTGACGTCAAAATTTCAGTGGTCAAAAACATGCTAATTCAAACCACTATCTGTGTTTCTTAATCTCTGTTGATTTTGGAGCACTTTTTTTTTTTTTTGGTTTGGCGTCAGTGGCACGGTGAATTGCTTTGCCGCTCGGCGCTCAAAGGGTTAAAAGGAGGCCTTTTAGATAAGCTTTTTTCGTGACTGACTGACACATGCAGGACGAGACGTTGTTCTGTCTTCTTGTGATTTGATTATTTCTTGGGGTCTCACATTGTAGGGAACAGTCACAAACTTCGCCAAATGTCCAATTGTCTTGGATGGTTAAAAAATAGACATTAAATAAGCGTATTATCTGGAAACTGGGATTATAAACCAAAAACTATATTTCTTACCACAGTAATCATATTTATTTCATATAAATATAGATTTTTTGGATAACCACACTTTAAGTTAAACACTATATCTAGGCTAATTATGAGATAATTCGTAATTGTTTAAACGATTAAGTCCCCGGAGGAGGCGGGGGGCTGTTCATCCACTGGGGCGGGGGCACGCAGAAGCCGAACACCGGCGCGGGCCGGAGGGGCAGCCCCGGCGGCAGGCGCGCGCCCGCGCCGAACCGCGGCGGGGGCGTGGCCGGGTCGAAAGGGGGCGTGAACAGCGGCAGCGGCGGCCAGCCCGAGTGCGGGGGCGGCGCGCGCGCCTCCGGCCACGGCCGGGCCAAGCGCGGGAACGAGTTCGGGTTCCGTCTCGAAGCGGTGAAGGGATTCCTGCCTCGGCTGGGCCCGCCGCCGAAGCGGCTGCTAGACTCTGAGGGTCGTTGGTTCCGGGGCTTGCGTTTGGAGGTCTCGCCGTCCGAGTCCTCGGGCTTCTGTTTCTGTTCCTTGCGCGCCTTGCTGGCGCGGCGCTCCTCCTCGTCGTCGGAGTACTCGACCTGGTGCGGGGGCGGTTCTATGTCGTTGAGCCACGACGCGTCTGAACCTTTCACTCTGTAAATAAGAAAATTATATTCATCAGAAGCCGTTCACTGGCATCCTTAGTTGATTATTTGACATTTCCACCAAAATATAGCTTAACCTTTTGAACGCCACAGTCGTTATATCACAACATCAGAAAATAGCGCATTCTAGTATTTTTATAGAAATTGACAAGTCGGAACTTCAATTTGAAATCCTTGAAAGTGAACCGTTTTGCGTAGACTGCGGTCGCAAACCGTTTGTCGCGTGATAGACCATAAGACTCGCAGCAATGGATTTCAATCCTAAATATACTGCCACAAGTTAACATGACTGAAGCTGGTCACAATACATTGACCCTTCGGCAAAGCATGCTTGAAGCGGCAAGCACACTTCTGCGCCATGAGTGTCTAGGGCCCGTATTAAAAATCTACACTAGTCTACCAATCACTTTCCTCACATTTAAATGCACTTCTTTTGGTCTCCACAAAGACCGGATTGTTTAATTCTCTCCGCTCGGGTTCAGTGGACATTCAGCCTTGAGTTCGGTAACATATTTGAATACACATGATTAATATGGGCCAAGGTAAGCTTAATCTGTAGGGAAATATGAGTTAAAGAAAGAAAAAAAAAACATTTATTCGTGACGTGACCATAAAACATAATTAAATAAAAGCTGTGGCAGAAGTAATACAACAAAATAATAGGCAACTATAATATTATAATTATGCCTGTGTGATGCGGTCCCACCTCAGCACGATGCTAGCTCGACAGCCAGCGCTGATCTTCCGGTAGGACCATAGGTGGCGCCACGGAGAGCTGCACGCACGAACGCTGATCGCATAGGATGCGTTAACCTAACAAGCGCTGTCAGTGTCACGTCAAGACTGTCAAGACCAGTGCCGTATTTACCCCTAGGCCCACAAGGCCCGGCCCTAGGGGGCGCAGCCAGTCTAGGGGCCCCACTCCCAGAAGCAGGTCTTGTGCACCATAACTTATTTATCACTTAAAATACTACTATTTAATTTGCTGAAAACCGTTACCAGATTGTGCAAATGCCAATTGCCTTGCCTAGGGGCTCTGGCCCTCTTAAGTCCGGTCGTGTTCGAGACTGTCTTTCTTTCTTTCTTTCTTTCTTTCAAATACACGAGTTAGATGGAGACTCACTTCATGAGCTCGGCGAGGAATACGTAGCTGGTGTGCTGGCTCTGCGGCGCGATGAACACGTCGGCGCCGGGCGACACGCCGCGCTCGCGCACGTGCTCCAACGAGTTGAAGCGCACGCAGTAGTGTGGCTCGGTTACCTGTACAAAGGTAACTCAATTATAAGACTGTCTTTTTGTAGTGCCTACTGAGCCGGCGGTCCCGGGTTCGAATCCCGGCCAGGGTAAATATTTGTGTGATGAACTCGAATATTTGTGCTTGGGTCATGGTTGTTCTATGTATGTGTATATTTATCTATACTGCCCTGCTAAGCGGAAAGGCGCTATGTCTGAGATACGCCCTTCTTGTATCTTTTCTACCATTCATGACAATTTCGCATATAATGGTATAAGCCAAATAGTACTATGACTTAAAACTATTAGATAAACCACTAATAGTATTTTTTATACTCGCGTACTTTAATCTGTGAATTATAATTTCACAGAAAAATCATAATAACGCACTTTTTAATCCTGTACCAAAATTCTATTCTCTTTGGTACCCGCTACAGAACGTTAATATTCATAAGACATCTCTCTACTCAACTCAAATAATTTAAAAAGGAGAACATCAGCATATTTGATTTAAAAAAAAAAGCACGCTACTATTTGGTTGAAATTACATGTTGGTAACTACCTATATCAAGTAATTGTGAAAGTTTCTGTTAATGTAAAACGCATGCCGGGCGCAATCACGCCGTAGTTTCATGACACGATTTTAAAATGCCATGGCGTAGAAAAGGTTACCGTGATAACCTGGCGTATCCAAGGCGCCTGGTAACTGGAAGAGATTTTCCCGTGCAACAAAAACAATGTCAGCTTTTGTGCGATGGGAATCTAGGTACCTACTTCGCAAATATGACATGTGAAACAACATCATTATAGAAATTCGCACAGCCACGGACAGTAACCAACTTGTACTGGTATCATAATAAATATAAAAATATTTACTAATGAATAAGGAATGTCTACGTCATTTTTAAGCACAAAAATGACAAGACATCGATTTTTAAACAAGTTCGTGGATATCGTTATTCTACAAAATACTGTTTAATTGATCACAACATAATCTTAAGCTACGACGCACTTGTATCAATAAAGTTGCCTGCTTTAGCATACGCTATAAATAAATATACGCAACTTACATAGAATTTGGCATAACATTGCGTCTAAAATCCATGACCTTCAATTATTCTTTCAACCCCTCGCCTGTCCCAATATAATTTGAAAGATATACCAATACAAACAAGGCAGTTTGTGTGTCAAGGTCACAACTAAGCAAGCAGACATCGCATGCTAAACCTACCCATAAATAAATTAACGACAAGGGCGGTGGATTCACGAAAAGCCTTTACAGGCTTACATTGCCTTTACAGGCTTACATTGTATTCGTTTGGTTACGGTTACAGAGGATTTAGTGCATATTTTTTTTCTCAAACATGCAATGTAGGTAATGTCTTCATAACGTGCGTTATAACTTATAACAGGCTTCGAAGTATCACATTTCGGGCGAAAGAACTGCAAACGAATTTCATACAAAATTTAAGGCCTAAGCCGGGAAGTATTACACAACAGTAACAGGCTAAACAGCTTTTTTTGAGTGGTGTATTTATTTCATTGCATAAGTTTGGGAAAAGCACCATACATGCCTTAGCCGTGAAAAGGGCTCGCCGGCTTCGTATCACTATCCGTCTATACCTACTCACCCGGCAAGCCCTTCTTCCCCGGCGTCTGCAGTAATGTACTATTTTATCAAAAAATGGGTAAGGACTAAAAATTTGGACTAAATTTAGGCGTTGTTAGCCATACAGAATAAGATAATAAAAACGATTGGAAAAAGTCCAGTGGTAAAATTATCCATTTTTGAGGCTAGATTTTATTGTCGACTGTAATAGGCTAGTAGACCCAGTTTTGAAATATATTTGAAATAGTTAATAATGATTTTACTAGCTCTAAAAAAATGTCTTGTATTTTTGTGAAAGCTAGAAAGCTAAATTTTATCAATTGAAAATTAGAAATTTCATGAACAGTCAAAAACGCCGTCCGCCATTTTTGCCTTTTGCTAATCTGTGGCGTGACGTACAGTCGCCATCAGATTTATCTTAGCATATTAGGAGTTCATAAATATCTGAACACGACTCTTATTGACTGGGCGTTACAGCACATGTTCAGATATTTATGAACGCCTTATATGCTGCGATATATCTGATGGCGACTGTACAATTACCTGTAAATATTCGAAATTCGACCGTAGTATAGTGCCATTCCGCTCACTCCAATATACTTTGACAGGAGATCGAGAGGGACGGCACTATTCGAAGTCGTCAAAGTAGACTTTCAGTTTTGTTTACATGCCCAATGACGTCACTTTCATAAGCGAAAATGGCGGACAGCGTTTTAAGCATTTCAAAATACAGACTAAAAACCATATTTTCAAATTGAAATTTTTCAGCCATCTTTCACTTATTATGAATTGAAAAATATATATTTAGGTTTCCTTTGCTAAATACTATACGGAATAAACATTAGTATATTACAATTTGACATGAGTCAACTAGCCCATTCTTTGGACACGTCAAAACTACTCCTAAAAAAAGAGGCTAAAGTCGATGGGGTTGGTCTTATTCGATTCGATACTGAGATTACTCATTAGAGCTCACAAGGCTAATAATATTGCACTGCCCCCGATTATGCATATCATGTATATGTATGCAATGCAATTTTCAATTCATTCGGAAACCGGGAAGTAAGTCAACAACTTGCATAATGATCATTAAATCTCTTGCGAATCAGACAGACAGACGCCGCGACAGGTTAAAATAATAAGCTGAAAAGCTAAATCAAAAGGATAATCCGGAATTTCGTTTTTTTTTTTAATGAAGATCGATAAACATTTGCCTTTTTTTAACTAATTATTAATGTATTACGGGAAACAACTTTAAAAATCTGTCACACTTAAACAGCGTAGGAACGTCACATGAAAGTTCTCGTCATATCATTTAAATTCAGTGAGCGTAATTCATAACATTTAATATATTATAATTTCGTTTCATAGGGTAGAAAACGAATATTTTGCGAAGTAATCGTTTTTGTATATGTATTGTTATTATGTTATATCATTATTTCTGTCTCTTTTCTGTTTTTGTAACTATATTCGGTGCATGTAATTATTAGTATAAGTTGTGGCAATAAATAAATTTCTGATTTTGATTCTAGAAACCAGGGCTTTCTTTGCAATAGAAATTGAGTCACTCGTTGTTGAAGCCTGTTAAAAACACCAAATTATTTATGCAAAACAATCTGGTTTTGTTTCACAAAAAAGTGTAGAACAAAATACAATTATATAACAAATAAATATGCGAACATTAGCTGCCCTTGGTTATTGTTCGCCTCAACAGGAGTCATTATTAGGTTTCGCATTGAATGTCAGGCGGCCGTTAATAAGAACATGAAAGAATGGCATTCTTTGCCTACCTTAGTTTATAATTTGCTAGAAGTCCGCGTAGAAGTGTAACTCATAACCCTGCGTTTTGGTGGTGTAGTGGGAACAATAGTATCCTTACCCATCCTTGGATTGGATAAAAATACTTATTTGTAGTCACTCCAGCTGTTATGGCGGGAGGGATGAGGCCACAAAGACGCATACATCGAATCGAACCCATTTGGTTGTTCATTCAAAGTGATTGTAGATGCCAAGGTATTGAAAATACGTGCCTTAGTCACAAAGTTACAAAAACCTTAAGCTGATACGTAATTTGCCAAACAATTCGTTTTATCTCTTTTGGTATTGAGTTACGAAACGAAAGAGATGGTAACTTCAATATTTAGGAAATACGGCCAATGAAACTGTTATAATAACAGATCAAATGTCGAAGACCGCCTCTTTGATGGTTGCATGCAGAATCGTTACTGTTATCGATACACGATATTTTAGTACATCATGCAACATGTTTTCCTAAACCTTTGCCATTCAATTCCTTGAAATAGTAGTACAGTGTTTTTTTCCGTTAAAGAAAAACCGTACCTACTGACTGTTAAGCAATGCATAATCAACGTTTTTATATAAATAGGTAATAAGCCAATAATAAGTGGTTTTAGTACTACAGCAGAAAGTGCTTTGCATTTTTTGTATCTAAGGCGTACTGCAAGGTTGCATCAATCAATTTAACGTAGGTACTGCGGGCCCATGATAATTGCGTTTATCACGCGATAAATAAGTGACAAAACGTCTGTCACTCACACTCGCATCTTGTCAAAACGTGTCGGATGCTTTGTCACTTATTTATCGCGTGATAAAAGCAACCATCATAAGACCGCTGGATAGCATTAAACATGGCGCCCAGCGCACATAGAGAGACGTCGAGTTCGACCATACGAGTTTCGTTAAGTAAATCCGACGACACGAGAGAATTTTGTATGATTCATCATGATTCGTGTTATTTTTCTCACATGCAATTGTTTATCTTACTCGTTGGCCGTGCTTACGTAAATATTGATTACCATACCGATGGTTTGAAACAATCCGTAGGTATTAAGTAAATGCAACGAGACGAGAGAACTTTGTGTGATTCATCATGATTCGTGTTTTTTTTTTCTCACATGCAATTGTTTACCTAAGGGAAATTATCTTGTTGGCCGAGCTTTACGTAACTATTGATTACGGATGGTTTGATACAATCCGTATCAGATCGGTTACACGCTCATTCTGGCGTCAGTTCAGTCCATCGTTCTGAACCGTCAGTTTATTATCATTCATACATTTTCGGCAGTCCAGACGAGACGGTCACTCCGTCAGTTTGAAACTGTTACACTATCATCATTTTGACGACGCGGTTGGCTCAGTTTCTAAACATCTGCCTACTGAGCCGGCGGTCCCGGGTTAGAATCCCGGCCAGGGCAAATATTTATGTGATGAACTCGAATATTTGTGCTTGGGTCATGGTTGTTCTATGTATTTACCTAAGTATATATTTATCTATATAAGTATGTATATCGTCGTCTAGTACCCATAACACAAGCCTTCTTGAGCTTAATGACTAGATCGATTTGTGTGAGGTTGTCTGATATTTATTTATTATCTATTTATCATTCTCTCGTTTTAGAGGGTTACACTATCATTATGACCGTGATGAAATGAACTGACGATGACGCGAGACAGGGTTTCTGCTCGAGAAGTCTCGAACTCGAGACTACTCGAGAAATTTGGCTTCATTCGAGACGAGATTTTTTTTCAAAGTACTCGAGAAGTCTCGAGTACCGCAACCGGTATATGCACTTTAATTTTTTGCCGTGTTATACCACCCGCATTTCGTATTTCGGCGCTTAAAACGAAGACGACGCGAAATGCGTGGCTGGTTATATATATTTTTACATTCATAATTTTATAGTTATAATTAAGTATATTTAGTAAATAGATCTCAATTACGTAAAAAAGATCTCAAGTAAAGGTAGGTGATTAATAGTTTAATAGACACTGATTATCAGCTGATTAAAATACTGTTAATTAATATAAGACTGTTACTTGAAGAAGTTTTTTTGATTTGTTTTAAGAAGATTTTATTTTATGTTTTTCATCATTTAATGATGATTTTAATGATGATAACCGTAAACCGGCTGATTAAAATACTGTTAGTTAATATAGTTGAGATTGTTACTCGAAGAAGTTCTTTTGATTTGACTTAAGAAGATTTTATTTTATGTTTTTCATCATTCAATGATGATAACCGGCTGATTAAAATACTGTTAATTAATATAGTTAAGATTGTTACTCGAAGAAGTTCTTTTGATTTGTTTTAGGAAGATTTTATTTTATGTTTTTCGTCATTTAATGATGATTTATGTGACTGATATGAATACAATAATGTTATTAAAACTATCGTGAGACATCATTACTAATTATAAAAACGGTATAAACTCACGTAAAAATTGTCAGGAACGGCCCGACATGTTTCGAACTCATTTGGAGCTCTTCATCAGGGGTAGCTATCCGTGCTGTTACGCGACTCGCGACCCACTGCACTTTTAATCGCTCTTCTTGCCGCCCTCTGCGCACGCGCAGATAGCGCGGCGCGGGGAGGGCAGGGCTCTTGCGCTGTCACCACTGAACTGTCTGTCACTGCATTTTCACTATTACCCACTGATACCACGCACACTTGACTTATTGTATCAACGACATTGTCTGAACGCGAGATGTTTTTTAACGCCGGAATCACAGGTTTCCATGCCGGAGGTAGAGCCCAACCACCGTCTCGGTTGAAATTCGGGCGCCGTCCAATTTCGATAGCTTCACGTATCTTCCGTTGTACACAGCGTTTCTCACGAACCAACAACCGTGCCTTATCGAAACGTACGAAATGGGACGCACCGGCCTCGACAACATGCTCCGCAACCGCGGAGTCTCTCGTGTCCATTTTTCTGACACTGCGTATATGCTCAGACAATCTTGTAGACACATTACGTCCCGTCTCTCCTATATGTACGCCTTGCCACACTCACACGGTATTTCATACACCCCAGGGGTTCCAAATGGATCCCTATCTTTAGGAGACCGTAGCAACTGCCTCATCTTAGTCAAAGGACGGAACCAGGTTGTAATGCTATATCTACGGCGTAAAATGTGTCCGATGGTATCCGTCACACCTTTGATATAAGGTAAGTACGCAGGCGCTCTCTCTACAGTCTGCGGGCGTTGTGCTGTACTGGGGCTCGCTACACGCTGACACTGTCTCCACTTATAGCCATTTTTCTCCAATACCTGTCGCACATGCGCTAACTCCCCATTTACGTATTGAGGGTCACATAAACGGAGAGCCCTATTAATAAGCGCCCTCGGGACTGATGACAGGTGGGCCGGGTGGTGATGAGAATCAGCTTGTAGGTATCGGTCAGTATGCGTGGATTTACGATACACCGTATGAGTCAACCGTCCTTCCGGCAAGCGCTTCACCAACACGTCCAAAAACGGAAGTGCTCCATTCGACTCTTTCTCAATGGTGAATTTTATTCTTGCGTGTATCGCATTCAGATAGCTGAGAAACGGCTCTATATCACTATCCGTGACCGAAGACGTCATCAACATAGCGCCACCACAGCCTAGGTTTAAAGGGACAGTCTTCTAACGCCTCCTTCTCGAAGCTCTCCATGAAGATGTTAGCTACGACCGGCGCAATCGGCGATCCCATCGCTACACCATCGATCTGCAGATAAAACTCACCTTGCCACATGAAATAACCGCTAGTCAGGCAAAACTCTATTAACATCATGTACTCAGTAGGTAGGTCGTTCTGAACCAACATGTCTCGTATTATGTCTAGAGTTTGCCTTACCGGTACATTTGTAAACAGAGAAGCAACGTCGAAACTAACCATTACCTCGTTGTCTCGTATCACGACCTCCTGACAATTTTTACGTGAGTTTATATCGTTTTTATAATTAGTGATATGAATACAATTAATAATGGTGCAATTAAACTTACTTTTTGATATTTAACTTGTTTTATTTGGTTACATTTTGTCAATTTTTACGATTTTTTTAAAAAGCCTCGAGACTCGAGAGTACTCGAGAAATTACCCTCGAGATTTCTCGAATCTCGAGAAAAATTAAAAGTCGAGAAACCAGAAACCCTACGCGAGACTGAGGGTGTAACCGGTGTCTGTGAATATGGGCCTGTCCACATCACGGCACGGCGCTGTCACCGTGAAACGGCGCGGTGTCGTTAATTTTTACGGTGCCGGCGCATATAAAGCCACCGTAAAAATCCACGACGCCGCGCCGTTTCACGGTTCCGGCGCCATGCTGTGGCAATGTGGTCAGGCCCTATGGTCCAGGGCCGGCTACACCCTAAGCGCCCTAGACCTGATGCCGCCGCTGTTGGCGCTCGCCTTTCTATGAGCGTGGTGGGTCGTTTGCATTAGTTGGTGTTTGCTGTGAGTGTGACGCGATCGGAATGCCATCTTAAGTTAGGAAGGTACTCACAGGTCCGAAGACGTCGAAGACTTTTCCTAGCGCCTTCGCGCCATTATCCAGGAATAGAACGCTGTCCAGGTCCACCGCAGGGGTCTCAGGAAACGCCCGCACTATAACTAAACAAAATTATCACATCATTAGTACCTCAGCTTGTACTTCCACGGAGCTGAGGAGGTTTGAGGCCCCAGCACTCATTTTGTTAAGCGAATATAAATGCGCGTAAAGCCATGAGGGTTCAGTTCCAAATACTGTTCCTAAACTTTTGATTTCCTTGTCGCCAGGAGATCCCCATTGAGTCTAATTTAATTGAAATATACAATGCAACAAAGGGAACCGTATTTATTGTATTTACCGCAGTGATAAAGTATCGACCGCACTAAATTCGCTCGCAATTCCGCTAAGTTATGGATGGCATTTTTATTTATTTTGTCGAGAGCCCATCTTAAAACTAGCCATCAGACATTTCCCCGAATCACGACGAAGATAATTTTGCTGTCATTCTTTTGTCTGCTCCGATATTTATTTACATGTGTCAGCTCAAGGTCGTGAAATAAATGCGAGACACTCCCTTCCCTCGGGTGGCGGGACATTCGCCTGTAACGCGTGACGAGATTTCCTCGAAAACTGACAAGGACTTGTAATGAAACAATGATCACAAATTGTTAATCAGAATAATAAACGACTAGTCCACAATATCTCTGTCGAATAATAATGTTGCTAATTTCATGACTGTATAGCGCGGATTTAATCTAAAAATAATATTTAGCACAAAATATTAATGATAATGATAATTGTGCCAACGGAAATTGGCACATCGTAATTTGTGTAGCGAATATAGAACAAACAAAATAATAATTATTCCCGTAACCAGCGATTACAACACAACGTTCGGCCAGTTACGTAATGTACTAATGTATGAACTAGGCCAATTGTCTGTAAAGTTTCGAAAGAAAAACAATAAGGTTGGCACAATTTTTGGAAGACCTATAAATTATGATATATATTTTGCTATAGTCCTTTCTGTAATGCTACAGAATGCAGCTATTGTTTTTGTTTACCATGGGCTTTCCATTTTTTTTTTAATTGATAGGTATCTCAAATTGGACGACGCGTTTGGCTCGGTTTGTAGACACCTGCCTACTGAGTCGGCGGTCCCGGGTTCGAATCCCGGCCGGGGCAAATATTTGTGCAAATATTTGTTCTTGGGTCATAGATGTTATCTATATATGTATTTATATATTATGTATATCGTCGTCTAGTACCCATAGTTCAAGCTTTGCTTAGTTTGGGACTAGGTCGATTTGTGTATGATTGTCCCTTAATATTTATATATTTAAATTTAGCCGCTCAATACCCACTGTGAAAAATTATATAGTGTATATATTATTTTTCGCCCTGGGTATTGAGCGGCTATTTGAGCCCTTTGTAGTTTGTGAATTAAATCAGCTTCTAGGAAACCATCTGCAATGTGGGCCTAAATACTCACCTAATCTATCAACGATGCTGGCGACTGTGCCGATCTTGGACATCTCCTGTGCCGGCAGGCTGATGGCCAGGTCCTCGATGGGCGGCAGGTCGTCCAGCCCCATCTCGCCCTGGACCCGCGGCGGCTCCGCCTTCTCTGTCCGAGTAGCCTCTGTTTCATCACTGGAACAAAAACAGGTTAGTTCTTGTTCTTACATCTTTAGATTTAACTACGAACTACTATAACTAAAATAGAAGACTAGCTTTTGTTCCTGATTTCACTATCAATCAATGATTAATGTATAAAATTATTTTTAACGATTGGTACCGCATCTGCCATTCAATACCTTAGTTCACTCACACTTGTACTAATTACAATTATTTTATAAATTTATGAAACATGCCATGTCTCACTTTTAGGGTTCCGTAGTCAACTAGGAACTAGTTTACTAGTTATAGTTTCGCCATGTCCGTCTGTCCGTCCGTCTGTCTGTCTGTCTGTCTGTCCGTCCGAGGCTTAGCCCAGTGATCATTAGTACTAGAAAGCTAAAATTATGAGTATGTGTATGTATCAAGCCGACAAAACGGTAAAATGAAATAAAAACAAAAATAAACTTTTTTTCGGGTACCTCCCGGGTACCTAAAGTGGGGGTGATTTTTTATTTTCGTTCCAACACTAGTGTGTGGGGTGTCGTTGAATAGGTCTTTTAAAAATAATAGGGGTCTTAAAACATCATTTTTTTAGCACTTTCATCACAGCACTTTCAATGAAAACTATATTGAATAAAATCGGTCGAGCCGTTTTTGAGCTATCGCAAAAATTCATAATTTTCTTTAAAATGACGTAAGTGCCGCGCGGTGTCCTTATACTTCGAACGTTACACATATTAGTTAAGTGCCATACTGTATTAAAACATTTCGCTCAATCTAGCGCGTATAATCGATAACTTCCAGAAGGTAATAAGTAATTACAGTTACTTTGGCGTTTACGATCTTTTTATTGAGCTTGAAATCTCTCCCGTAATTTAAACGGAACCCTACAATGAGCGTGGCCTGACATGCTCTTGGCCAGTTTTTTTAATGTGGGTACACACCACAATTTTATTTAAACCTTTGTTACAAAGATCAAAGCTTAAAAAAGGTCCGGTCCAGAGGTTATCCAGAGGTGCCGGAACTCCTTTTTCAGTTTTTCTTTAAGCTTTGATCTTTGTATCGATGGTACAATTATTTTGTCAATGAAATTAAAGCACATAGTGTTGTGCACTGACATCCTAATAATTGCAACTACTTTTTCCGAAAAGTTTGTATGATTTATGCGCTAAGTCTAAGGTATCAATCAATATGACTGGTGGTTTAAACAACATAACAAAACACAATAGGTTTTACACATTTAATTGCAATTATTCAAATATGAATTAAATATTTTCCTAAATATTTAAATCTTTGAGTTGAGAAATAAAAGTGACACAAATAAATAATATATTTTTTTTATGATTGTCTTACATATTGCTCCATTAACCTCATATTATGCGTTTGAAAGCAATTAAAATGGATTCTAGTTTCAACATCATGTGAAATAGTTACTCATTCTTATGCAATATGAACCAGAGTGAAACTGTGACATTGACTATAAGAAGACAATTATGTAAGCAATTAATTTTTAGCTTCTGTATATTTAACTTAGTTGTAAAATATATACATACACAGGAATCATGAATAAAAATAAAAATCATAACAATAAACAAATGACAATGGCAGTGAAGTTGTTGGTTTTATGCGGGATTTCCCAACAAATGATGAAATTATCAGTAAAGAAGAGGATAATTTTTACTAGATAACTATTAGACTATGTGTTCTGGGCAGGTACCAGTATTTTTTATTTTTATTTAAGGGGTATGGCAGCCTTACCTTAATTATGAAACACAACTGGAGAAAGGGATAACTAGGCGAGTTTTACAACATACAACTTAAAAGCAAGGGGATAAAAGTGAAACTATATAAGTTAATAACAAAGCACCTTGGATCAATACTAAGCAAATATCACTACATGTAGATTCTGTGTATGTAGGGGTTGCGAGTTGTGAGATTTGCTAAAGCTCAGAAAGGAACCCTTCTCTATGTTCTCTAAATTGTGATGGAAGTATTATCAACAAGGTTCTTTATATAAAATAGTTGTCAAGAACATTGGCATATCATAGATTATTTTTCTGATGGGGCCTGGGTGAGGGCCTGGCCATGGCCTATGAGATAAAGCCATGAATCATATATATATAGTTATATCGGAAATCTCTCCATATAAAATAGTTGTCAAGAAGGGTGCAATGCTGATTGCGGTACTTTCAGGTAGGAACTTTATATTTTTTAAATTCTTATTTGCTTTGTGATAAGCTGATTAGTAAATCCTGAGTTAAGCACAAACATGTATCATATCCTTGTATGCAAATTTATACAATTGAATAATTTGAGAGCTTGTTTGAGGTAAACATCATGGTAAAACACTTATTTTATTTCATGGTCATTTAGTTTTCATGAATTTGGGCATGACCTTGTCATCCAATGCAACTTAATATTTGGACAAAAAAAACATGTTAAGTATAAGTATAATAGTCACCATTTGAATAATACGACGAAAGAGCATGAATTTGATATATTCAATTGTGTAATTCCTTCCATGAGGTGAAATTTAGCTAATGTGTTTTTTGATTGAGCGATTTTTATAACAAGCTTGTGCAGTATTGTTATTGTGTATTAGGTAGGTACTTAGGTTGTCAGCCCATCAAGGCTCTAAAAGTTAAGGTTTAAAAGTTTAAGTTTGTAGATTAACAAAGTTTTTACATATATTTGTTGTAAGTGCGCGTCAGTACATCAATGTGCGCTGTTTACTTAAGTGTATGTTTCATGTACAGCAACTATTTGTAGTTCCTGTAATTGGCTCTGTATTTCTATTTAAGTTTCTATATTTAGTGTATTAGCTGTTGGTTCTCCTAAAATAAATAAATAAATAAGGGTTATGAATGTGTGAATATTAATTTTAATAATATTTTTCCATTCACATGCTTAGCTTTTGTTTGTTTACATAGCTGGTCATCTCACAAGTGGTAAAATTAAAAAGAAATTATCGTAATACTAGTAACATGCTGCGCAATAGCGGATTTTTTCTCACCTGCTTGATAACTCCTCCAGGATATCCTTCACAGAGTCCACATCACTGTCGCTCGAGTCGCTGGACGAGCTCGAGTCAGAATCACTGTCCTCACGGTATTCAGTCACTTCATATTCCACTACACCACTTTCTGAACTGTCTATAATCATGTGTCTGGATTTCTCGACCTCCTCCCGCCCCGAAGGCCGCGCCAGAGGCCCGTGAGCGCACGCATTGATAATGTTATTCTTTAACACCATTTCACTTAGTTCCGTAGCGTCTGAATCGTTCGTGCGATTAGATCGAGTTTCTGTATCGTCCGAATCAGAATCTGATGTGCCGTATTCAGCTATCAAACTTAAAGACACATTTTTATTATTGCTTTCATTAAGGTTTTCCATTGTGACGACTGGTGCGTGAATCCGCGTGCACTAGATTATTTTTTTACCTACGCTAATAAATTATATACTTATTATTTCGTATGCCTGCAATAGTTATTAGTATTAACTATTATTATATCTCATTACTCTTGCGAGATAATAAAAAAATAATTCTACAGAAAAACAGGAAAACGCACGAAAATGGTGTTTAGCGAATTGACAATTCACGTTTTTAAAAGTCAAGGCAAGCGGGGTTGCCATTTGGAAAATTATAAAAGCTGTTTGTGTTTTATGTTATAACGCTGAAAATTGTTTCGGCTATCGATTTAGTTTTTTTTTAAATAATATAGAATTCTATTAATTAAATAAAGGAAATCGTATTATAACGTAGTGTTATATTCTCTTTGAAAACGAGAAGGAAGGAATAAAAGTAAAATTTATCATGATTATATTTTTATTTCCCATAATCGCTTTCGTCCAATTTTTTGCTCTTCCTCTTCCTCGGCGGATGCGGCAGCTTGTAGTGCACGGTGCGAACGTGAAGGTTCATGCTGGACGAGTACTTGAACTTCTTGCCGCACATCGAACACTCGTACGGGGTTATGCCAGTGTGTACCTTCAAAACAGATCAAAGGTTATTTAGAGTTTCGTTCAATTATTTAGGGATCAACGGTGTCTAGGGAACGAAGGGTGCGCCACTGAGCACTTTTGATCGTCACATAAAAATCCGCTAGCCACTCATATACGGCTCACTCACTCAAATACGAACCGCTAAGGATTGTAACTCGCTCTCATCGTGTGCATTTCCTGAAAATTATAACTCTGTACTCTTCAAGGCAAGAGTGAATATATATATATAGTCCTCCTCATCGATTTCGACGACGGCGGCCCAATGCAAGAACTATGGACTTCGTCTATTGTGGGCTCTCAGTCGCCATCGGATATATCGCAGCATATAAGGCGTTCATAAATATGTGAACACGACTCTTATTGACTGGGCGTTACAGTACATGTTCATATATTTATGAACGCCTTATATGCTGCGATATATCTGATGGCGACTGTACATGTGGCAGAGGAGTTGGCTTAGAGTCAATATGCCGTTGCTAAACCACCGAGCTACATCTTCGACCCCGTAATCACTTGCCATCAATACAAAAGCTGGTCAGTAAATAATTAAAAAAAAAAAAAAAGTTACCCGGGAGTGTCTCTCCAGGTTGCCGCGCTGCTTGAAGGCGAGCGGGCAGCGCGCGCAGCGGTGCGGGCGCGCGGGCGCGTGCGTGGCGGCGTGGCGCGCCAGCGCGTACTTGTCGTAGAACAGCCGCGCGCACGCGCCGCACGCGACCGAGGGCGGCGCGTGCCGCAGCTCGTGCAGGTGCAGCTTTGTGGAGTTCTAAACGATGCATCAACTGTTACAGTCTGACACAAAAGAGTAGAAATTAAAAAGTGGCAATACTGTCGTGTCGTCCCTTTCTAATCAATCTTAAAAAACGGGGACGTCAATACAGTATTGCCACTTTTTAATTTCTACTCTTTTGTGTCAGACTGTATTAGTACATTATTGCCGAGGCCCGGAAAACAGAGGATTGGTTAACCTGAGAGGGTTTGCAAGCCGAACATCGCGAGGCTTGCAAAAGATGCGAGTCAGCAATTCCCCTTTCCGCCGAGGTATATAAATTATAGTATAGTGCTTTTCTCAAACGATGTCAGGAAATAATAAAAATACACTGGCAAAATACCAAGTAATTTAATAGGATCAACAAGAAAAACGGAAAAGAATAAGTTAAATAATTGTATGGTCAGGCTTTTTACGTTTCCTATTTTCAAATAGAAAACTAAACATTTCCAAGCAGCAGGGGAATATAGTGGGCTAGGAAAGAGGTACCTACATTCGTTTTTAGTAAAAAATCTCGTGTGTCATCTCTCTCTTTTTTACTTTTATTTAGATAGATATAATAATAAATAAAATAATAAATAATATGGACAACCTCACACAAGTCGATCTAGTCCCAAATTAAGCTCAAGAAGGCTTGTGTTATGGGTACTAGACGACGATATACGTACTTATATAGATAAATATATACTTAAATACATAGAACAACCATGACCCAAGCACAAATATTCGAGTTCATCACACAAATATTTGCCCTGGCCGGGATTCGAACCCGGGACCGCCGGCTCAGTAGGCAGGTGTCTACAAACCGAGCCAAACGCGTCGTCAAAAGATATAGCACCCAACATTCTTGACAACGGGAAAATCCTGTAATTGCGATGATAGACTAGCAAATGTTTGAAAAGAAGAATATTCTAGATTATATGGTGTAAGGCCGTGTTCAGACCGGGCTGACTGTCGGCCGCCCATTACCGCCCAAAGTGAGCGAACGTTACGCAGTTTCCATACATATTCACACATTCGGCGGCCGACAGTCAGCCCAGTCTGAACACGGCCTAAGAGCCATGTATGTACCTGGAAGCCCTTCCCGCAGACGTCGCAGACGGCGGTGACGACGGCGCGGTACGAGCCGCGCTGCGCGGGGTGCGCGCGCCGCACGTGCCGCCAGTGCTCCGAGCGACTGTTCACCACGACGCCGCACTGAAATGCAACTTTTTATAATAGTACATTACTGCAGACGCCGGGAAAAAAGGGCTTGCCGGCTGAGTATGTATAGACGGCCGACCGTAAGGGAGGCCGTCTAGTGATACGAAGCCGGCAAACCCTTTTCACGGCTAAGGCATGTATAGTGCTTTTCTCAAACATATGCAATGAAATAAAAAAATGCATCACTCAAAAAAACATAATTCAGCTGTTCAGCCAGTTCATAAACACAGACGCCATGTTTAAAAAAAAGTATTTTTAATTTTCCCTCCAATCCCTCTATATTTTTTTTCTATAATAAGTTGTCCACATGTGTAGTGTTCGAATATTAGGACCATTATATACACAACCTGATAATAAAAATCTTAATTTCTATAATAAATAAAATAAAAACAGAGGATTTTTAATATTGTCTATGGTCTCTGGCAGGGATCGATACCGTTATTTTGCTCCATACAAAATAGCACAAAATAACGTTATTGTATTCCGGTTTTTCGCTCATTATCACACATGTTTATATTTTAGTGGGCTAATTTCAAGGATCTATATCTATAACGAAATTCTACATAACACAAGTCTTTCACATTCGAAAAAAAACGCGAAATTAGAGCGTTTTCATGAATACCGGTATCGATCCCTGGTCTCTGGTGACTTACGTATAGACAGTACAGTGTGTACTAGGCATTAACGCGGATATTGTTGGTCCGATGGCGAATGGGTAGCCACTAGAAATAGTATATTACTGCCGAGGCCGGGAAAAGTCAGTTCGTGGATGAGTATGATTTTGAAGGACGAGGCGTAGCCGAGTCCTTCAATAATACGAATCTGCGAACTGACATTCCCGCCGAGGCTTGTATAGTGCTTTTCTCCAAATATGCTTGGAAATAATCACCAATCTACATTTTAATTTAATGTATCAGTACCATGAAGTTCATTTGGTACTTATTTTTTTTAGGAATAGGAATAAAATTTCGGGTCCGAATCATATGTTTGATTTAAAACAAAATATATGAATAAGAATTAAATATATATGAAAACACAATAACAAAAAATATGCACATAGGTAATTATAAATTTTAGTTAAATGAACAACTTCTAAACACAATGTTTTTTTAGAAACCATACCATATTTATCATTCGGAGAAGATCATAAGTTCAAAATAACTTTTATATTGATTTGGACACAATCATTTCTGTTTTATTTTTTATTTGTTTACGTTTGGTACACTTATTAATTTTCAAATCACTCATTAAATATCATCATATTATTAAAATTAAAACTGTCGTGAGAAATCTCTAATAAATAACTAAGAATCATGAAAATAAATTAACCGCATATAAGATTATTATTCAAATTGTTTGTCCGTTATTCGAAATTTGTCGACATTTTAAATACATTGACAGTAGCAGAGCAAAAAAATGTTCAGTGCAAGAACTAAACGCAGAGAGCAATTAAAAAGTTTATAATAGTTTTTATTTTTTAAATTTAGTGTACAATTGGCTGTATGGTGAATTATCAAAGTCTTTGAAAAAATTAAAAGTAAAAATGCAGTAACCGACCAAATTAAGATTACCCTCATTTGTATGAGACGTTATAAACGGAAGGTGTGTTTTTTACTTAATCGCCTTATTTAAATAATATTGATTTCCCGGCTAAGGCCAATAATATATATTTTTTTTAATTTTCATTAACGCCTTCTAAATATAACGAACGATTTCGCGGTCCAGTTTTACTACATTAATGGCAACATTTCCAAGCAAGTTGGAGAAAATATATATATATCAGCTGTTCATAAACACATACGCCATGTTTACATTAAAATTAAAAACAAATTACTTCCCGGCCTAGGCCTTCAATTTTGTATGAAATTCCTTTACAGTTCTCTTGAATTGATGCGCCCAAAACTTTTTTTTTTTTTATAAAAAGATTTACATGTCATTACAGTACAACCAATGCGTCATGAAACTTAGATTAAAATTAAAGGAACATACAAAATTATATACTTAAAATCCATACTAATATTATAAATGCGAAAGTGTGTCTGTCTGTCTGTCTGTTACCTCTTCACGCTTAAACCGCTGAATCGATTTCGATGAAATTTGGCATAGAGATAGTTCAAGATCCGAGGAAGGACATAGGATAGTTTTTATCCTGGAAATTATACCTAAAAAGATTGAAAAGTGAGTGAACATTTCTGTTGGGGTGCGGTGACCCTGTAAGAAAAGTAATTATTAGACCGAAAGCACAATTGCTATTACATTTGCTTAGGCGCTTTTAATAATCCCTTTTATCAAGTTCCACGCGTACGTAGTCGCGGGCAAAAGCTAGTATTATATATATTAACTTGACACTCGAAACCTGTTTTAACGCACGTTATGACGATATTTCATTGCATGTTTGAGAAAAACACTATACATGCTAAATCACTCTAAAGAGTATTGGAGTTTGGTATTTCCTTATAATCGTAACCATTTAAATAGTTGGCAGTCTACAACTGTGCGTTTTTCTAGAAATTTCCTGCCTCGCACGACTGCTTTGTGGAATGAATTGTCGCTTGCGGTATTATCGGACCGATACGTCCTAAAAACCTTCAAGAAAAGAACGTACTCCCACCTGAAAGCCAGTAACGCACTTGTGACTCCTCTAGTGTTGCAGGTGTCTATGGGTGACGGTAGAGTCAAAAGTCAGCAAACGGATCGCTTGATGGAAAGCGATTATAGTCAAACCACGCTAACTCTTCCAAGCAAATGAACTGTTTAACCATACATAGTGAGTCAGTTTTTATGGTTTGACAGTTCATTTTCTTGATTGTTGATTGATTGTTTCATGTGTTCTTGAGGCGAGGGTCTCGAGGTGTCGTGTCACTGTTCATCATGTCCCCCCCAACACTAGTAAGCCTATTGACTCACGTGGTCGCAGTTGGCGGGGAAGCAGTCGCCGGGCAGCCGCCAGCTTGCCTTCCGCCGCGCGCGGTGCTGCGCCCGGCCGTGCTCCACGAGCTGCCTGAGCTGAGGGAACTGCACGCCGCACTTGTTGCATGTGTTCTTGAGGCGAGGGTCTCGAGGTGTTGTGTCACTGTTCATCATGTCCCCCCCAACACTAGTAAGCCTATTGACTCACGTGGTCGCAGTTGGCGGGGAAGCAGTCGCCGGGCAGCCGCCAGCTTGCCTTCCGCCGCGCGCGGTGCTGCGCCCGGCCGTGCTCCACGAGCTGCCTGAGCTGAGGGAACTGCACGCCGCACTTGTTGCATGTGTTCTTGAGGCGAGGGTCTCGAGGTGTTGTGTCACTGTTCATCATGTCCCCCCCAACACTAGTAAGCCTATTGACTCACGTGGTCGCAGTTGGCGGGGAAGCAGTCGCCGGGCAGCCGCCAGCTTGCCTTCCGCCGCGCGCGGTGCTGCGCCCGGCCGTGCTCCACGAGCTGCCTGAGCTGAGGGAACTGCACGCCGCACTTGTTGCATGTGTTCTTGAGGCGAGGGTCTCGAGGTGTTGTGTCACTGTTCATCATGTCCCCCCCAACACTAGTAAGCCTATTGACTCACGTGGTCGCAGTTGGCGGGGAAGCAGTCGCCGGGCAGCCGCCAGCTTGCCTTCCGCCGCGCGCGGTGCTGCGCCCGGCCGTGCTCCACGAGCTGCCTGAGCTGAGGGAACTGCACGCCGCACTTGTTGCATGTGTTCTTGAGGCGAGGGTCTCGAGGTGTTGTGTCACTGTTCATCATGTCCCCCCCAACACTAGTAAGCCTATTGACTCACGTGGTCGCAGTTGGCGGGGAAGCAGTCGCCGGGCAGCCGCCAGCTTGCCTTCCGCCGCGCGCGGTGCTGCGCCCGGCCGTGCTCCACGAGCTGCCTGAGCTGAGGGAACTGCACGCCGCACTTGTTGCATGTGTTCTTGAGGCGAGGGTCAAGAGGTGTTGTGTCACTGTAAATAGAACTCGTGTTGGTCTACGTTGACCGAGTGAGCGAAGCGTCGCTGTTCCGCTTGAACAAAAATCAAGTATCTCCGGATGTTTGGATATACGGCTCTCGCCTGAAGGTCGCATTTTTGAATCGGTTCAGAGTTCGAGCTCATGCAATTTTGTGAATAGGTTCTATAAGTAGGTATCTAGTTTTTTTTCGTCGATTCAGTTTTTCAAAATGTCTCAAAATGGCGAAGATATGGAGGTTGACAACATGAAAAAAGACAAATTTCAGGCATTTTTAAACAAACTCGCGGAGTTTGCAGCTCACAGAGCCACTAATGTTGTGTTAAGAAATTAAAGCAGCAAGAAATTTGTAAAATTTTTCGTTGCATTATTTCCATCAAGAATCAGAAAGCGAAATAATTAATTATAAACATTATCCCTTCTATGGTCTCAAAGATAGCTTTAATATTTTAACATCAAATCAAAAATAAACTGAAAAACCAAAAATCATCCACTTATAGGATACAATTTTGTATGGCCTTTCGAAGTCGATGCTTAACCATAAATTTGCCCTGGGCCCTGAGTTTGAGCCCGCACTCACCCCGGCACTCACTCACCATAAAGAGGGTTTCTTCTTGTGTCGCTCGGAGGTGAGTAAGTGGACTCTTCTCGCCCCCTCAGACCTGAAGTCGAGCCCGCACTGCTGACACCGGTACTTCGGGCTCTCCTCCGAGTCCTGTAACAATTAACGTAGGATAGAAACTATCCTATATCCTACCCCGGGATTCAAACTATCTCCATACCTATATGTTGTGAAGAGGCCTTCTCACTTCCTGGCCAAGGCAACACGTAAACCTTTACACAAAACACGGGCGGTAATTAGTAAAGCCCCAGATCGCACATTCATGGCTACAAACACCTGCATTCTGGGACATTCACTAATTCACCGCCCTAAGGCACAATGTCGTAATGTAGGGCATAATGTAAATAAGGTACTTGCGCCAAAGATGGCCCGGTTCCCAAGATGGCCCACTTCAAAATGTTATAGTTATAACCGTTGAACGAATTAAAAAATTTGCGCCCATGTTCGGTTAGTACCATAGACGTAAGTTAAGTCAAAGCGTGGTGTTTCTTGGCTACTGTAGTACCATAGACATAAGTTAAGTCTATGGTATTAACCGAACATGGGCGCGAAATTTGAATTCGTTCAACGGTTATAACTATAACATTTTGAAGTGGGCTAGCTTAGGAACCGGGCCATCTTTGGCGCAAGTACCTTAGTGTATGTAATGTAATGTACAAATACTCACAGATGCGCCCCGATGCACGGCCCGCTCATGCAATAACAGCCCCCGGGCGCTGACGAAGGCGCGGCCGCAGCGCGCGCACGCCGCGCCGCCGTGCGCGCCGCGCGCGTGCGCGCCCAGCGACGACGCGTGCGCCGAGCTGAACGCGCACGAGCCGCACCGGTACACGTGGCCCGAGTGCCAGGCGTGGTGTTTCTTCGCTACGACGCTGGAATTGAGACGTGAAAAATCAGACTTCGGATCCGGCTCGAAGGACCGATTATTAGAACGAGACTTTAACAAAGAAATTATTCAACCATGTTGGAATAGAAAATTGTTTTGTAACATTGCATAATATGAAAATGTATCTTATTTCTAAATTGGTGAGCTCTTCATTTACCATCCCTAGTGGCAAAAATCTAGATGCTTGCCTTAAAATATACCTACTGTTTTTTTTACATTGTTTATGTTATAAATTTATGAAACATGTAATGCCTCATATCAAAGCACAAAAAAAATTGAATTGAGTACCCTGGCGGAAGAGACCGTGAATTGAACCCGGTACCTCTGGATTCTCAAATTCCGGAATAACGAGTTCACACGTTGGATCAGTAATCCAAAGGTACAGGGTTTAATTTCCGGTCCCTTCCGCCAGGTTTTTTTTTGTTCTTTGATCTTTGTATCAATGGTGCATTGTTGTAACTTACACATTGTAGAAAGTCTTGGGGCACAGCTTGCAGCAGAACTTCTTGGCGTGAGCGCGGTTGGCGTGCGAGCGCGCCAGGGCGTCGGTCTTGAAGCGCAGTTTGCACACCGGGCACACTGCACTCCCTCGAGTCTTAACACAATATAGTAGTTTTTGATGCAAGTGTGGAAAGTGTGTCATTTTGAACGAGTCCCGAGGAGTCTTGGCCTGAGCCGCAAGGCGAGGGTCAAGACTCGGGACGAGTTAAAATGACACTTCCACACGTGTACCAAACAACGTTTTTTAATAAATTTGCGAAAAAATGCAATAATACAAATTTAAAACAGTAATTGAAAGGGGCAATTATATTTATTTCTATCTGATAAAAATTAAAAGTACCTACAATTTTTAGAGCCATTGTGAAGGGTCGCATTTAAGAGGGCGCCGAGCGTTTGCGACTGAACCATAGAGCGCGGGGAATGCGTATTTAAATCGGCGCGCGGCCGCCATAGTAAAAATGTATGGAGAATTAAAAGCACTTTTTGATAAATCTGTACCTTTAATACCAAACAATAATTGAAATATTTGATGCGGACAAATTGTAACGTAAACATTCATCTTTTTTCTGAACTGAAAATCAAAATAGATTTCCATTGTTAAAGTATAAAAAAACACTTAACGCCTGCTTACGATTTTACAATTTTCGTCCAACTTTACTTAGTTCTCTAGGGTAAAATATTAATAATCTTATAATTTTTCCACGGAGAAGTTGTTAAAACATTCTTCGAAATGCTAAATATATTGTTAAGAAATGGATTAAACAATTAGTGTTGACGTTATCTACTTAACGGCAACTGCCTATTTTTTCACATTTCGCTCGGTGCAGTCTTAAGGCCTTTGCTGGTAAGTTTAAAGTTTTATTCAAGTTGTTGATAATTCTCTTTTTCTCGTTTCCAGCCAATAAAATGTTCATAGACGCAATGTAATTTTTCTTTCGATTTTGCGGGTAACTCTCACTTTGCAATTTTTGCCTTGGCTCCTATATAGGGCGGTGTTAAATCTATTCTGGTAACATCAGAATCCATCATTTTCTATCAAAAACTCTTATTTTATAAAATCTTACGTGTCATTTACACATAATTAAAACAATCTTGAATAAAAAAGAAAGTTTTATTTTTAATTGTAATATTTTTTTCAAGATGGCGTCGGCCGTCATCATTCAGCCAAATCAAAAGAAATAGTTTTAATATTTCAGAAGAGATATGATAATGTTACACAGTAATTTAATTGATTCCAAACAATAAACATCGTGAATCTGTTTTTAGTTCTTTACGTTTCATACAATTGTAAATAAATATAATATTATTTAATATACATTCATAGCGATCATTCATAATTACTATGAATTTATAAAGCAGCGCGTGGGTCACGCTTAATACTGTATTTTCTAATCTGTGACAATACTTTTCTTTTTAATTTTTTTAGGTCACGCATAATACTCATTTGCTCATTAAATAATAGTCACTCAGACAAATTATTAAAACCGTTTTTGAATCTTTTTAATAGATAACCCTTTGATTGATCCAATATGCAATTTAAATATTTTAAGCATAATTATAAGATATACACTTGCAATGCTGTATGACGTAATAAATAAAGTCGGAAAGTGATTGACCTTTGTTTGGATGTATGAGACATGACGTGTTAGTACAACAGAAAATTAAAAAAATTTGAAAAGTAAAAAGCACTAGTTCGAAATATCCAACTTTTCGCACGATTTGCAGCTATGAAAAGTACCACTTTTTGAGCAACTGTATTAAAAAATATGTATCAGTGGGTAGTAGTCAAAATACAGCGACAGACAGTCCAGTAGTGACAGTGTAAGACCCATACCCTTTGACATTGGCTAATCACTGTAAAGCCAGAAAAAAAAAAAAAGAGCCATACCCTCCTGCCGCCGCACGCGAGGGCGGCGAGGAGAGCGATAACCAGTGCAGTGGTCCGCGGTCCGCGAGTCGCGTTTTTATAATTATTAAAGATGTATATTGTATTATAATGTAGATAATAAACATATTTACTATCTAAATTATTTTAGAGACAGTATTTAAACATCAGTGCGTGTGTTTATGACTCAGTATTTATTAAAGTTACTGTTGATAATAATAAGTCAGTTAAAAACATGTTGAAAAATACCGGTTTATTAGGATATATACTTACGGGATCGTGACTCTGCGTGTGCAGACGATAGCTATTATGATGTGCAAACACTTTTGAGCATATATCGCAGGTGAATGATTCTCCAGTAATTTGTTTCTTCTCTTTGGTTTTATTCCATTCTTCTATTTGTTGTTCTAACTGTGAATAAACAATGAAACATTATTCAAAATATTTTTTTATCATAATACAACCCAAAAGATTTATTAATTTTATTTAATTAAGGGACTTATTACATTCCATTGGAAAATAAACATTACAATTGCGATTGGATTTGATATGTATTCCCACGGCTTCAATTTAATTCTAAACCGACTAATTCAAATAATTAATCACTACATAGTATAACACAAAGTCGCTTCCTGCTGTCAGTCCTTATGTAGTATGCTTAGTTCTTTAAAACTACGCAACGGATTTTGATGCGATTTTATTTAATAGATAGAGTGATTCAAGAGGAAGGTTTATATGTATAATACATGCATAATATAGCATTGCACCCGTGCGAAGCCGGGGCGGGTCAACGGCAAGCGGCACGGCGAGCGGCAGCTATAAGTCGGAGCGGAAGGTCAGAGCGCGATGTCTCGCTCCCTCGTATGGCCATCGCTTGCCGCTGTCGCTTGCCGATGATGTTGTGGCCGGGCCGTAACGGTTTCGGATAATCCATATTGCGGCTCCACACTACTCGCGAAGTTGGCCGAGGTTGGGCGAATATGATAGTGTAGAGGGCACTTCGCTGCGGAAACTTATATTCGGCCAACTTTGCCGCGCCCAACATCGATCAACTTCGCGAGGGATACAATTTAAAGTACTCGTTCTTTATCAGTTTATAAAGAAAGAAGACAGGAAAGGAAAACGGTTTAAACGTACGTTTAAATTGTAAGGAACGGCCCGACATGTTTCGAACTCATATGGAGCTCTTCATCAGGGGCAGCTATCCGTACTGCTACGTGACTCGCGGCCCACCATGTGCCAACAAGTCGGGCCGTTCCTGACAATTCTTACGTGAGTTTAAACCGTTTTTATAGTTATTAACGATGTCTCACGATAGTTAGTAAGTAAGTAGTTAATAATATTACAGGAAAGGAAACTCTAATAAAAATAACTTAAGTACTTACCGTTAATCGCACAATATTAAAATACTTCTGCATATTAATTTCATTTGGTGTTAACCCTTCAACATTTGACTTTAATAACTTGTTCACATTCTTTTGTTTACATTCCTGTAAGTAAATAGTTAGCTTAACAACAACATTTAGTACAGCAACTTGTTTAAATGCTAATAGTCTGACGAAAAAGAGTAGAAAATAAAAAAGTGGCAATACTGTAGTCCCCGTTTTCTTGATAGATTAGAAAGGGACCACACTATAGTATTGGCACTCTTTAATTTCTATTTTTTTTGTCAGATTGTATATTGAAGAGCCCTAAGGCGGCATCGTAGCGCCATCTGCCGTACTTTTGGGGTATTATTACATATCTATAGGGCCTTGAATTCCTGAGTGTCCTAAATCGCAGGTGTTTGTGAGAAAATCTCACTTCCTGGTTAAAGCAAGACGTAAAACTTTAGACAAACCACGGCGGGCAATGAGCGAAGCCCCAGATCGCATATTAATGGCTCAGTTTCATTGGTCGATAGGGCCCGCATGCGGGTGCGGGCGATTTCCAGAACGCATGCCATAGGGCCCGCATGCGGGGAATTGTTTTCATAAGTCGATAGGGCCCGCATGCGGGGTTCGGGAGATTTCCAGAACGCATGCCATAGGGCCCGCATGCGGGGAATTGTTTGGTCGATAGGGCCCGCATGCGGGGTGCGGGAGATTTCCAGAACGCATGCCATAGGGCCCGCATGCGGGGAATTGTTTTCATTGGTCGATCGATAGGGCCCGCATGCGGGGTGCGGTACATTGCCATAGTGAGTATCCCATTATGAGTTTTACTGGTCGTTATACCGTATGCGGAGAGTCCCGAACGCGGTATATTGACCGAGTTATCGGCTTGTGAGTTTCACTAGTTTCACTAGTCGACCGAGTTATCGACCAATGAAACTGAGCCATTATGGCCCTCGCCTTCGGTTCGGGCCACAAACACCTACAATCTGGGTCATTCATAAATTCACCGCCACCGTATGTAATGTACTATACATTTTTGCTTCGATATAAGATTCGTTTTACGCTAGCAGACTTTACTGCTTTAATAAAAATTTAAATTAACAACTTATTTACTACGACTCACTTCAACTTCTATGTTCTCGTATTCAGGTTTAATTTCATCATCTGAACATGAATCCGCAGAATTTAAGGCATCATGAAGCGAATCTGACCTGTCATCCATTTTTAATTCTCTGTCTTCATTAATGTCTAAATTGAAACCTTCACACTTTTCAGTATTTGGTATATTTTCCGGATGCATTTCAATATTTGTAACTTCTAATTTAGGAATTCTAATGTAATCAACGCTGTCTACGGTTTTCAAATTATCTTCAACAATTATTTTTTGTATGGACAATGGTGACGACAAATTCAGGTCCTTCAGATTCTTTGTGTTAATAAGATTAGTTGTTATCTGAAAGTTGTATAATTACATTAAATAAACAAATAAGTTAACACACATTTATTAGGTTCGCTTAGTTTGTTAGTTAGTTACTTATTTTGTAACAAAAAATGTAATCAACTCTAAGAAGTTAGTTTTAACCTACTTCGAAATGGTTGTGTCAAAAAGAATTATGTATGTAGTTAACATATCAACACATTAATTTGGTAACTGGGTGCTGTTTTGATGATGGAGACGGGAAGTGGCAGTTGGAACTAAACAGCACAAGATAAACTCATTGTGTTAGGACTGATTTGATAAGTATTATGAGCAATTAAAGTTGGGTTAAGAAGTCGGCAATTAACGTGTGTCTCATATAAACTTAGTTTATCAATAACTTTGAACTCGAAATTATATTTGGTCAGAAAATAATACCATCTTACCTTCCCCGCTCAACAAAGCCCTTTCAATAAATAAAAAAAAATACCTTCCCATATTGAGCAAATATGTCCAGTAAAGTGGCTTGTACAGTCAAACTCTTTTGCAATAGATAATAGCATTTCTTCAGGTGAGCTGCACATTCATAGCAGATGAACTGTGGTAACCCCTCTATATTGTAGTTTTCCTGAAAACCATTACCAAATTCTTAAGGGGACGGGTACTGCGAAACTAGCGCCACTTTCGATTTTTTTCTCATACCTTCATATTCTGATATTTTTTTAGAAATAGCTGAAGACCAGGAGCTAGCAAAACACCTTTAATATTTATTAAATGACTTTACACAATTTGTTCACTGTAGTTTATCCACAAAACTTGTTCACGTCAAAAGCGGCCACAATAGTTTTGGCCAAGTTTTTAGAGACAACTAAAGAACAAGAAATTGTGTATAATGATTTAATAAATACTAAAGGTGTTTTTCCAGTTCCTCATATCTTGTAATTACTGAAAATTGGTCCGTTTTCGAAGATATGATAAAAATTCGTAAGTGGCGCTAGTTTCGCAGTACCCGTCGCCTTAATTTAACATGTTCACTGTCCGAGTTTGACATGTGAACCCTTTCTCTGTAATAGAGGCTTGCCATACCCCACATATGGGACATGGACAGTAAATGTGTTAAAAATACATACAATAGCATCATTCTTGTTTATTTAAGTGCATAAGACACATAGTTTAGCAGGTTCAATACCCAAAATATCCTGTTGTCTTAAAAAAGAGGTAATCTGAGCTATTATATTTGAAGTAAAGTGCTCATCATCATGATGATGATTTGATCATCATCATCATCATACAAGCAAACCCCAAATATCAGGAATATGAAAGATAAAATAAGAATCAAATTATAATATTAGGTGCGAGAATTAAGAGAACATTGTAAAATACTCACATTATAGCCTACTATGGACTCCAGGTATAACTTGTGCACCCCATCCTGGAGACTGTACAGTCGCACCTCTGCGGCCAGGCAGAACCTGCATACCTCCACTTCAGATGCCTCGAAGTTAGAATTGGCCTATAAATTTAAAACAATTGAAATATGAAACCTTTGATTTGATTTATGAAAGCTTTGATCTGCTCTAAGAAAAATTAAAATATGTAACCTGGTGGCAGAATCTGGGAATCAAACCTGGCAGGCCAGCACCTCTGGATTACCGGTCAGGTTCTATTCACGGTCTCTTCCACCAGGTTAGGCATTTAAATTTTTCTTTGACCTTTGATCTTTGTAACAATGGTTTATTATAAAAATTGTTGTGTGTACCCACATTGAAAAAATTTAGATTACATGTTTCATAGATTTATAATTGAAATATGAGTTTTAATCTACTCCAGATCCACTGCCTTTCGGATTGGATATGTGATGTAGCACACCCTCTTATGCGGTACCCAATTACCCTGCTATGCACAGTTTTTAGTATGAGTTTCAATTTTACACTTTTTTTGTGGCCTTTACAAAAAAATTGGCTTTTAACTCAAATTGTCTTGCCTGACCTTTATAGGCATGTAAGAGTTTTCTATTCTTTGGAAGCTGTGTGTTGAAAGCAGAATCCATAAGTAAAATTCATTTAACCCTTTGACCGCCAAAGACGGCAAATCACGTCATCGGGAATTCGTGCCACTGACGCCAACAACGCCTATTGACGTCAAAAATGTCAGTGGTCAAAAACATGCTAATTCAAACCACTATCTGTGTTTTTCAATCTCTGTTGATTTTGGAGCAATTTTTTTTTTTTGGTTTGGCGTCAGTGGCACGGTGAATTGCTTTGCCGCTCGGCCCTCAAAGGGTTAAATTGTTAACTAATGTATGTCTGCAGACAAGATTCCTATTGTTTATGTATATTATATTTGAATCCATGCACCATTTCAAATATCTACATGAATAAAATATACATTTCATATATGCTGCTTGGGCCAGGAATCCCTTTTATCACCCTTAATTCAGCCTAAAACCAAAATTACAAATGTATCTTTCAAAGGATTCGAAGCAAGGTCAAAAAGAAATCAACTCACAGGTAAATCTTTAATGGGGACTGCATCATCCTTAATCCTTATCCTTCGTCCATCATGGTTTATTTGTTCAAAGCTGAAATGGGTGCTACACACTCGGGAGTAGCCAGGAGGACTCCAGTCCGGCCGTCCAATAGCTCTCAGCCATTTCTGTCTCATTTCTATATTTGATGGGAAGCTACAAAACAATATTTTGATGATTAGTATCTATTCTTGATAGATATTTCGTTAATTTTGTTTTTTCTTAAATAAAAAATGTTATAACTGGACTAGCTACTTTCTAGGCCTATTTTATTTAATAATAAGGTAACGAATCGCATGTATTTTAAAAATGAGTTCAAGTTCTAATAAATTAATATTTAAAGAAGGTAAATAATGTTGATATTCACGCGTGAAACGATGTCATATCATTCGGATCTTTCTTCTTGGCGCTGCTGTTGTTATTACAACCTTTGACACAGCAGTATGCCACCATTATTTAGAACTAACAGTGAAATATTTTAATTAATTAAAACAAAAACAATGTAATTGTAATCTCATCAATTTGAAATTGTTATGTCAATGTCAATGTCAAACAAATTACAAATCAATGGAATCGAAAGAAGGGTGCGTTCAGAAACAATATGGAGGGCTGTTTTTTTCAAAAAGCTTGAATGTTTTATGCTTTTGTATGAATAATCCCCCTCTATCAAACCATTTTTATAAGAACACTACCGACCCGCCCCGGCTTTGCACAGGTGCAATACCTTGTGCAATTTCCCTATCTATTAAAAGAACCCGCATCAAAATCTGTTGCGTAGGTTTAAAGATCTAAGCATACATAGGGACAGACAGACAGAAGCGACTGTTTTTATACTATGTCATGTAGTAATTTTTCTGATGCGTTAAAAAAATAAAAAACTTGTCAAGGATTGTGGTCAGGCACCAGTTGTTAACTATTTGCGACAATATTCATATTTTGTGTCCACTTTCCATTCCTTTATTCTTTTGGCTATACTTTACAAATAGGTAGGGTGCCCGAGTAACAAACTGTAAGTAGATACTGCATGATGCCTATCCGAGGGCTCCCCTGCCACATGCCCGAAATTTTTTCGGACTTCTACTTGCGAATAGATTGTGTCTAGGGACGAAATTAGCGAATATTTTTCCACGGCCAAATGAGGCGTAAGCGTAAGTACGGCGTACAGAACATACTTTTGCAATATTCAACCAAAAATCAAACACACAAATTAAGAGTATATGTATAACATTTAATAACATACAAAATAGTGCTTAATACAGAATTACGTGTTGCAGTGTAGTGCTTAAATACCTCCACTATACACACATTCTAAAAAAGTTTATGGAAAAGGTATATATTGTACTTATAACAAAGAAATGTTTGCCAAGGCTTAACAATAGCTTAAGATCAGTTACAAAAACACTCACACATAATAGGTGTGCTAGTAGTGCTCTTCAATCACGTGTTGACTCTTGTTACTTGATGAATCGAACAGAATTATATGAATAGTTATGTCCCAATGGGCACAAAGCATACCTCAGTAGTGAATACAATAACAAAGTACAGTACTATCAGTACTATAGACACAGTTACTTGCTTGAACTAGAAATACACGTTACAAATTGGCACAGAACACATTCCTAATTCCGAGCTTCGGAACAACAACAATTAAAAAAAAAATATTTTCTGCCTAGCTCGAAAAGTATCCCCTCTAATCATGCGATTTGAGATGCGTTGTGATCATAAGTTCATAGGCGTATTTAGGGGGGTGGCCGGGCCGTGCCCACCGCAATATGGTCTAGTGCCCACCCCAAGATGTTGGGTTACCGAAATTGGCTGGGTTTATTGTTCGAAAGGCTTCGCTGGCAGCAGTTTGCCTTCGCAGCGCCCGAAGCCAATACGCAAACTTCCATTGTCGCAGTAGCCGCGCAGTACCACAGTGTCTCCATCCTGGAGGAACTTGCGCTCCTGGCCGTTCAGCAGACTGATGGGCTTGGTGCCTTTCCAGGACAGCTCCAGCATGCTGCCGTAAGAATCCGGAGTCTGGAAGTTTGAGTTGATGTTAGGTACTCAGTTTATGTTAGATTATGGAATTATATCTATGTAATTTATGTTACATTATGGAATCCCTTAGCTGTTTTGTTTGGTCTTCGATATAGGGAAATTCAGCTCCTGGTCCGTCATTGGATCTACGAAACTTACAGAGGCAGTTTCGTATATCGAAGATAGAAGTAGTTTTTGAATAGGCAGGGTCAAATAGGTGAATAATAAAGACATGCATGCCAAATAAAAACATATTAACGTTAAGACATCTAAACGTCAAATAAACTCCGCTAGATAAAGGGTGTCTGACACTGTCTGGAAGAGATCGCTATTTGGTGATATTCTGTCATTTGTGGTTTATCTCTCTCTGTTCTTATTAATGTACCTATCCTATGTTGTATTTTTTCCATGTTTTGAGGGGAGCAATAAATATATCGTATTGCATTGTAAACATACAAGAAAAACAATAGATAAAACAACGATATAATGATACATACATCACCACTGATGGTGCCAGATCCCAGCAGGTCTCCTGGCTTCAGGTTGCATCCGGTGATGGTCTGCTGTGCCAATTGCTGCTTCACGGTCCAGTACATGTACTTGAAGTTGGATCGGCAAATCGTTGTGTACGCTGAAGAGTCTTCCGCTGTAAAATTTCATGAAAATGAATAGATATTTGTTCTATCGATGGGTAGGGCTGATATAATGATGATGACAAATGTACTTTTCATACGAGCTCGAATCTATTTCTAAAGAGTTTTCAGTTCAACTATGTTGAGTGACTAGTAAGAAATATTTGGATTGCTACACGTCCCGCACCTTGATATGGAATACTTTATTGAAATTAAAAACAAAAGTTTAAGATCGTATACCGTATCCTTGAAATGAAATACTTTATTGAAATTAAAAACAAGATCGTAGGTATACCATATCCTTCAAATGAAATACTTTATTGAAATTAAAAACAAGATCGTATACCATATTTACAATTTACTCGTAGTTGTACCATATCGAACTCGTACCAAAGAAAATGATAATTGTCTTAGAAACATCGTTTGTGTGCTGGTACTTACGTTTCAGGTCCACTTCCAGTTTGATATCGAAGTTGAAGTTGTCCTTGTGCTTCAGGTACGGGAAGGGCTCGGGGTCCTGAGGGTAGTTGTCACAGATGAAGGGCCGGAGCGCCTCCAGCGGGACCACCCACGGCGATATGGTGGTGCCGAGGTTCTTCGCTGTGAATGGCCCGAGAGGCACGTACTCCCATTTCTGGATGTCACGTGCTGAAAATACGAGGAGTTTCGGTTAGTTACGGACCTAAAAAGTTTGAAAGGACAAGCGGTCTCAAGCTCTCAAGAATTTACAATTCAAAAGTAGAAATGGACCAATGTCATGATGCGCACGGTTACTTTCTACCATCGCACTGTTCGCCATCGGCAGGGTGTTCATCCTCACGCACTGGAGCATAAAAGGCCGACAACTGCGCGGTTGCAGAGGAATTTCCTGCCGCGAACGCTCCGCATGTGGAATGAGCTCCCTGCCGAGGTTTTCCCCGGGGGCTAAAGTATGCAGTTCTTTAAGAGGGGTGTAAAGTGTGAAGTTCAAGAGTGTGATGCTCCCGGCGTTGCAAGCATCCATAGGCGGCGGTAACTGCTTAACATCAGGCTTAGTATAAAAAAAGGCGAGAGAGATCTTCAATTCCTCACGCATTGTCAGCAATGATGCCAACATTCCCAAGTCGTATATCGATGCATGCGATCAAACTCTCCCAATTAATTTTAATAACAATCAGGTAACATAAAATAAAAGACTCAAGGCTTTACCACTCCAGTCGTTCATGAGCACGAATCCGAAGATCCTGTCCTCAGCCTCCTGGGCGGTGACCCGCTGTCCCAGCTCGGTGGGCGGGCCTCCGACGAAGCATCCCATCTCCAGCTCGAAGTCCATGAGGCGACAGGGGCCGAAGTGGGGCGCTGCTCCTGTGAGACAATGGCATAGTAGTGTTATAAACAGGATGCAGGGGCGCGGTCCGTTGCACGGGGGTACATCTACCATGTACTCGGCTGTCAGGAATGCCAGAAATAAAAGAACGCAGAAAAAAAATAGTCTTTTTGTTACAGCAAAGTGTGTAGGGATAGATGTACCCCTCTGAAAATAATCTACGTAGAGACAGGGGTGCATGTAATTGATATTCTGTACAAGAATTGGAAAACATACCTTCAACTGGAAGAGTTTGTCCGTAAGGCCTGGTTATAGGTGTTCCTGAAACCACGATGGAGCTGGACCGGCCGTGGTAGCCGACTGGTATGTATTTCCTAAAAGTTCACAAAACAATGTTAAGAGACAACACTATCAGAACTGTGACAGACTCTTTGTCACGCTATATATATTTCCGTTTCTATTCCTTCAACTTCGTGCCAGACAGACGGGTAATACTATGTCGCAGCTAGATGTGCCACATGTTTCTCATTACGTCCACGAGTCGGGAGTGGTGGCAAAATGTGTTCTTTTGAAGCGAGACTTTATTCGTACCTAAGTACAGGCCGTCTGCGGGGTATTGGCCACACTCCGCTCTGTATTCGTATGGTGTACCACCCGATCTCCATATCACCAAAGTTACCAAAGGTTACCAAGGTTACCAGTTAGGCCTAAAGCGCGTCTTCTTTGCTCATGCTCCTGAACAGTGAACATGATGCCCACCTTGGAGCGTAGTGGATGGAAGAAATCTGGGTAGTATCCAAGATTACCAAAATATGATAGATCGTAGCTTTATAGCGATAATATGCTACCAGTTAGGCATACGTTATTTCTATGGTCTGAGGGCGTGCCTAAGAGCTTTTTCTTTGCTCCTGAACATGATTCCCACGTTGATAGCATGGTGGATGGAAGAATAGAAGTCTGGGTCTCCAAGGTTCCCATAATATGATAGGTAGCTTTAAAGTGATAATATCCTACCAGTTAGGCATAAGCGCGTTTTCTTTGCTCCTGAACATGATGCCCACGTTAGTGGCATGGTGGATGGAAGAATAGAAGTCTGTGTAGTCTCCAATCTGCACGGGCAGGTGCATCTTTATGAACTTCATTTGGACGAAGGGTCTGTAAGAAATTCAACTTTTGAACTATAATTACAATTATCACAAATCTTGAGAGCGGGCAGTAGTTAAGAGGATGGTAGACCTAACACTAACTACTGTACGATATTGAATGCTGAAAAAAAATCGCGATCGCTCGTGCTGTTCGCTGATGTCACGTAAAAAGACCGTTGTCAAACTTAACGCGCAGAAGTCATTTTGAGCAATCAGTTTCACATAGCTCTTTTTACGTGAGATTTAGGTATACTATGATTGGTGGATCTGGATTTTGATGATTCATGTCGAAAGACATTAAGCTTACGCCATGATAGTAGGTACCGGCTGCTGAAAAGCTGATTACCCGATTTAGAAAATAAGATTCGCGTTTTATACTTGTCGCGCTCGCTCTTACGCAATCCAGGTAAGAACTTCTCAGTTTTCATACAAACCCGAATGGCAATCTGAGAGCTCACGGACTGTAAATAGATTTTATTATGTAACTAGTGTCTGTTTTCATAGGACCGGTCTGTACAGTAGTATAAAGGTATTTTTTATTTTTTGTGGGCGGGGCAAATTGGAGTTGAAAGGTTCTTGAGTGGCAACCGCGGACCGGAAGACGCAGCGTGGGAAGGCCCCCAACGAGGTGGACCGACGACCTAATTAGGATCGCAGGCAGAAATTGCCTAGATAAGGGCGGCGCAAGATCGATTGTTGTGGTGAATTTAGGGGGAGGCCTTTGTCCAGCAGTGGACGTCTATCGGCTGATATGATGATGATGATTTTTCTTAAATAAATTACATAATTTTACCGTTTGATATCATTAGCTCTACTAATAGTTCCATCACTGATGAGCTTCTGCAGGGTCTGCCTGGCTTCCACCCAGTGCGCCCTGGTGAGACCCATGAAGGCATTGAGACTCTCTTGCTGAAATCATCAATATAGTCAATTCGTAGTTTGTAGCCAAGGATCGATAGAGATCAGCATAAGGGGATTTTCATTAATTCATTCATTTTGATAAAACATAGTTTTACATGATAAAACATGGGATGACACGACCACTTGAATTCGTACTTCAGAGTAACTCCCCTGCGCTGTTCGACGTCTGAGTTACCCTAGCCCACACTATTCGCAAAGTTGGCCGAGGTTGGCGAATATGATAGCGTGGAGGGGCAGTTCACTGCGGAAACCCGTACTTCGGCCGACTTTGCCTCGCCCAACTTTGGCCAACTTCGCGAACAGTGTGGAGCTGGGGTTAGAGTTAAGTAGAGGTCTTAGAGGGTAGAATGAAAATTTCAATATCATTAACATTCAGCTTAAATATTTTTTACTAATTTAAGAATAAACTAGAAGGCAACTGTCCGCTTAAAACGTCTTTTTCATTACCGTAATCGTGTAAAAAATATTCTATAACCATCGTTGTATGTCCAGCTATCCCTGTACCATAATCGGTTAAAATCTGTTCAGCCGTTTCGGCGTAACTAATGAGCGGACAAATCTTTTTCACCAACAGAAGGCGCTGCGCGCCCATGCAAATTCAGCATCGCGTTTTTAAGACTTTTTCTAAGATAATGACCGTTCTCCATAGAAAACTAACTTTCAATAAAAAATTTGGATTTGAGGTACTTATGGAATAGATATAGGTACATAAAATAGCAAACGATGTCATATCCCTTTAAACATAGCAACATACGGCTTTGTAAAATTATATTTAAATACAAATAAGATAGGAATAAAGTCACCAGCAATGTCATAAAGTTACAGATAACATTTCAACTTATTACGCAATTTGAGAAACGCCGGTAAACATCTAATTTACATACTATTTATACTTTACCTTAAAAACATGTTGGTGGTCTTTTAATAGCGGTCCGTTGAAATAGTGGGCGATGTGATTCAAATCTAAAACATTATTCCCATAGGCAACTCCAATGTGTTTCTCAGTCTCCTGCAACCAAAAAAAGGTACACAATAAACCGCTAAATTAAAAATCCCATGAGTGTCAAAGTGCCCATACAAAAAGCCATATATCTCAGGAACTCTTCTTTGAAATTGAACCTTATACCCGTACATGGTTAAGACTGAAATTGAGCGTAGAGTTACTGAACAATTATTACGCTTTTCAATAACAGATATCCCCGGTGTATTCGAGTTCTCAAAGTACTTGGTACTTTCTAAATCAGTCGCGTTATAGAAAAACAAAAGCAAAGATAACGCTAAAGGTTACATTCCTAATTCAAAATAATAAAAATAACCAGTACTTACATTGAGAGGGCCGGTAAAAACACCGTATGGAAGATTTTCGATAGGAAAATCTTTGGCTGTTGTGTCTTCCATTTTAAATATAGAATATTTTCAACTTGTGTTAGTTAGCTCTGATACGTGGATCCGTCTGTTTACGCTGGCCGATTGCAGTGGTGTAGGTTATAAAATGGTTATAAAGCGGGCATGTCGGTATGGAAATAAGGTAAATGAGCCGGTTTGTCGCGACCGGGGGCTTGACTAGATAACTTATATCAAGAGAATTTATATGCCAAGGTCAATGTCGGACGATCTGGGATAACCAGAACCTGTGGAGTTTAGGTGGCATACGAGTATTTCGTGTCGTACTGATGATTGTCTGTACGCAATTAAGTCGCCTATAACAAAAATAAAAAAGGTATAGGTATCTAAAAATATTGCACAACAATTTAAATCATAATGAAACAAAATGGATGCTTTAAACATTTTTCATTAATATTTCATGACGTGATATTATGAAATTATAGAGCTGGTTTTTAGGGTTCCGTACCCAAAGGATAAAAACGGTTAAAATTATTACTACGCCATGCCACTCTGATCAGGGACGTATTTACCATCAAGGCGCCAAACCGACAAGGGCGGCGTAGGCGCCCCTGGCCGATTGCATTTTGTTTTGGTATTGGCGCCATTCAACCAACTATTACTTCTCATCAATTTTTTGTCAATCCACAATTTAAAATCTAATCTTTCTAATTGTGTTACTGCGCACCCCCGCGCCGAAAATATTTCGTGCTCGCTGCGCTCCCGTTTTCATCTGATTGTGTTACTACGTACCCCATCGCCGAAAAATTTTGCGCTCGCTGCGCTCGCGCGTTCATCTCATTGTGTTATGGCCAAAAATGATTTTTTTTTTCCTATACTATAACCCAACCCTTACACTTGCTTTATCTAAGTGCTTGATAGACAGAACTACCATTATCCATTATACAAAAAAAAGTTAAATATTTCCTTGACTTCTGGGGCGACGAAACATATAGGCCCGGTGCGCAAAATTTCAAAATACGTCTTTGATTTGACTCTGATGTCCGCGTGTTTGTCTGCCACCAGGCTGTATCTCGCGACCCGTGATCACCAGTTGTTGGTGACCAGTTGACATTTTCACAGACGATGTATTTCTAATGCCGCTATAACAACAAATACTAAAAACGGAATAAAATAAATATTTATGTGGGGCTCCTCCTATACAACAGACACGTTCGTTTGCAAACTTTACTTAACCCGGCCTGTTAAGATGGGAAAGAAATCCGTGCAAACGAAACCCTCGGTGCGCGAGTCAGATTCGCACAAGGTGTTATTTAATTTAATTAAAATTTTACACATATCAGCTTCCACCTCGAGAGCGTGGGCTACGGCATCTTTCAGGCTGCCGTGATGTCCCAATCGCACGGCTGCCCTCACTTCCAGATCCCGGATCCCATCGATGAAGGCCTGCACCAGCATACTGTCCACAAAGGATGCTGACGTACGTTGATAGGCCTTCCTAACCAACTTCTCGATTTCCAAGGCCCACTGTTGTAAGCACTCGTTACGTCCTTGCGTCCTATCCTTTAACTGAGCTCGGTATACGTGCTCCAGCTCCAAACGATTGGTAAGGGCCATGTCTGATACGGACTCTTTTTTGATTTATTCATTCTAAAAATTCTTTTAGCGACTGGCAATAGTATAGTGACAGCCAAACGTCAAAAAAGTTGGGTTACGTACTTACGTTGTTTATTTACTTAATCGAAAAAAAAACTACGTGTCGAAAAACTATTTGATATGAATTTATTATAATTCATTCGGGGTTTGGGTTGATTTGAAAGCAAGAAAATTTTTATTCACTTCACTTGCGTCACCGCTACTGTCCTGTTTGAAATGATCTTGTAATGATCTTTTAAATTAGCCGAGACTTAAGTTTGTGAATAGACAATTGTTAAAGTTGAGCTGTTATAATTTATATACATAAAAATGAGTTCCAAATTTAGTTTATTCACGAGGATGATGTCTTCAACCTCGAAAGTACCTCAAGTGTGTATTGTCGGAGCTGGCCCCGCGGGCTTCTACGCAGCAATGCGCTTGACGAAAAACCTTTCCGACGTGAATGTGGATATCATCGAGAAACTGCCCGTGCCTTTTGGCCTGATCCGGTACGGGGTCGCGCCAGACCACCCGGAGGTAAAGAACGTCATTAATCAATTTACAAAAGTAGCACAACAGAAAAACGTAAATTTTTATGGGAATATCACACTGGGACAAGATGTCAGTTTGTCTCAGCTGAGACAACATTACGACGCAGTCCTTTTAACATATGGCGCAGAACAAGACAAGGAGCTCGGTATTCGAAATGAAGATGCTAAGAATGTGATCGCAGCTCGTAATTTCGTTGGATGGTATAATGGACTCCCTAGCGATAATGACCTTAAAATCGACTTGTCTGGAGACACTGCAGCTATCGTTGGCCTGGGAAATGTTGCACTAGATGTTGCTAGAATACTTCTCTCTCCAATAGATGAATTAAAGAAAACTGATATCACACAACATGCTCTTGATGCCTTAGTGCAGTCTAAGATCAAAAATGTTTATCTAATAGGACGTAGAGGCCCCTTGCAAGTTGCCTTTACAATCAAAGAACTACGAGAACAGCTGAAGATGAAGGATTGCAGCACAATATGGAGGGAAAGTGATTTTATCGGTGTTCCTGAAGTGGTGCCCGACTTACCTCGTCCTCGTAAAAGGCTGACAGAGCTTATGTTAAAATCTTTAGAAGAGAATAGGTTAGTAAAAGAAGACAAGAATAGCAAGCGTTTATATCCCAGATTTTTCCTTAGCCCTAAAAAATTCATAATAGATAAAGATAATGTATTAAAAGGCATAGAGCTGTACGAAAATCAATTATGTGGGAAAGGTATTGAAGAGCAGTCATGCGTCCCTACGGGTGAGGTAGAATATTTAGACTGCAGTTTAGCATTGAGAAGTATTGGATATAAAAGTGTTTGTGTAGATGAGAGTTTAGACTTTCTTCCTCAAGGCATAGTGAATAATGACAACGGACGGATAATAGCTGATGATCCTGAGCTTGCAAAGATGTATGTTGCCGGTTGGCTTGGGACTGGACCCGATGGTGTGATACTTCACACCATGGGAAATGCATTCCAAGTAGCAAAGACAATGTGTGATGACTTAAACAAAATTAAAGGTTCTAATGTTAAAGGTGGATTTGCAGAACTTAAGAATGAATTAAGTACCGCAATTGTGAACTGGGATGGTTGGAAAAAAATTGATAAATACGAGATAGAGCAAGGCATGAAAGTGGGCAAACCACGGGAGAAGATATGTAATATTGCAAAGATGCTTGAGGTAGCTAACTAATAATCATAATAAAGGTTGTATTTATTTAAATTTATATGTATTCTCAACTGTTTATGTTTTTTATTGTTTTTGATTTTCAAATGTATTGTTAAATTAAATATTATTCTGTTACGACTTAGGATTTGTGTTTTGCTGTCTTACACCTTTTTAATATATTTGAGGCATTTTCTGTTAGCCTAGTTTGCTGTCTTTGGTGCTCCCTGCTCCAGAGGTAAAAGAAAAACCTCTAACAACAGCTATGTATGAATAAAGCTCAACGCTGTTTGGACTATCGGTACAAGCCCCTATATCTTTCATACATATTAAACGATTCATCATGACGAGGATAGGCATCCAAGGAGGGGTAGCTCTGGGTTTACTGTACTCGCAATTCATACTTTTCTCACCCTCCATTAATATTAACTTGCTCCACTCTGGGCCATCGGCTGCGGGCACTTCTTATTCTTCCTTATTGCCCGGAAATTATGTTATAGTCGTGGAGTTGGCTAAGGGTGCATTTCCCCTGACGCGGAGCGGGACAGCGGACTATGATTTGATGTTGACTGTTTTCATTGACAAGCTGATGCTACTTTGAGCTGATATTGATTTTGGGCAGACACGGTCTGCTTCTCCTAAATCAGCGTCAGTGGATACGCACCTAATAAAGACAAAAAACAACTCCATAAAAACTAACATAATGATATCAATTAAAACGAATAAATAATCGTTTAAAATCATTTACTACCTATGTAATAAAATGTATATATGTATTTATGATTTCTAAAACCATTACACTTAACGCAGCGACTTAAGAGGCCTTATTCCTTTTAAAAGCTGATTGTTTTAGACGTTTTTCTCTATGACGAAACATGTTTCTTAACATATTATTGATGTTACTACCTAGAACAGGGCTATTGGGATTTATTGGTATATATTTGAAACATACAGTTTGAACTTTTCATTGATAATTTTTGTTTCAAAAAGTACTCGAAATTAACAAAATTCACGCGGAATATTAGTTTTTTTTACTTTTTTTCGACTGCACGCAATAAAACCTGTAGTCTCCATCTGTAGCATCACTCAAGACGAATCTTAAGAAGTTATGGCTTTCCAATGACTTGTGAATTGGATCTACAATGTATTTATATTTATGTGTATATTTATATTACATTATATATATGTATGTATGTATATATGTATGTATGTATATATGTATGTATGTATTAATAGTTTATATGTGTAATTATTAGTAGTCTTATTATTTTTAATACCTTTTTGTACACGGTGTTAGTTTGTCTATCTTCTTCTCGTACTCACTCAACTGCTCAAAGGTTAACTGGAAGAGATCCCTTATAGGGATAAGTTCGCCTTTGTACCTATATGTTAATTGTAATAGATGTATTTTTTAACTGTTTTTGTGTACAATAAAGCGTTTACTTACTTACTTACTTAAAACCATGAAATAGCTACGTTACTACCTAGAACTCGGGGAGGGTAATATTCACTTCAAAAATTTGGTTGAAATTATTACTATATTTGTCATAATATGAAAAAAATAAATTTTAAAAGGAATAAGGCCTCTTAAGGTCAACGATTTTGCATGACCAGCGGCGGGGGGCGCGGCGGGAACAAATGTATCGGCGACTAGGAAAGACGCCACGACTTGAAAGCGGCGCGGCGCGGGCGGGCGGTTCGCACGGACGGGTTGAGCGCTGTTCGTAGAATACTTGCCGCCCGTCGCCGCGCCGCGCGTTGCTAAGACCGAAGTCTTGATATGTCCGTGAAGGAATAGGTTTGCATAGAATACTTACAAGGTTCAAAAGCTGACTCTTTTGATAACAGCTAAGCGGCGCTCGAAAAAGCGAACGATTATTACTTACTAGGTATTATTATGGCGCTCAAAAAGTGAAACGTTCGTGGATTACGCAAGATGCTTGTAATTTTATCCCGAACGTTACTAGGATTCACTTCGCAAGTTTCCTTACACACTGTAACGATCCGATGGTCAATTTTTATTTTGTTGCCCTTATTAAAATAAAACAACAATTTCCATAAAAAAATATACTTAAATGAACATGACAGATATTTATAAATGTCCGGGCGGGGTTTCAGGGATGGGTTTGGATGGAGCGCGGGACTCGGGCCTCTCACTCGGGACTAGGCGACTCCGAGACTCCTTGACTGCCTGGAAACACGCTTTCCTGCTATAACTATAACCACGAAAACTTAAAATAGGAAATAGGGTTCGTTACGGTTTAATTTATAATACTTAATCACCATGTAATGTAACGAATATGGGATTGTCTAGTGACTTATCCGAAAGTACCAACTAATGTGTGTAACAGCTAAGTTTCTAGCTCAGCGGTCGACAACCTTTTAGCAGACAAGTTATTGCTTTCCGCACCTGGTACCTAACCTAAACAATTTTAATAGGCAAGGCTGTGATAATTCCGAAAATTACTAATATCTACTAAACGCATCAATAATACTTGCGCTAGCAACACTTCCTTAGACGCTGAAAACAAACATCAGAAAAAGTGTTGCTAGCGCAAATAGGTAATGTTGCCGTGTTCACCACCAGGGCCTGGGGTCGCTAGGAAGAAACGTCGTCATGCGGTTCATACAATTCCTACTCACGTTTGGCAGCAAATGTATGAACTCGCACTCGTGTAAATAGGCTATACCGGACATGCCAAGACTTCGCCGGCAAGCGGCAATGGGCGGCTATGCGTGTGAGCAAGATACCGCGCTCGCACCTTTCGTTATCACCTATGGCCGCCACTCGCCACTGCCGCGGAAGTCGTGTCCGGGACGTTAGACACATCGTGAGACGTGTTAGTTTTTAATCACGTAAATGAAAAGTATGGCGTCGCCTTTAAACCAAGCGCAAGCTTAACGCGACCGTGCTGTATCTAATTACAACACGGTCGTGCAACGGCAACAAAACCACTTGTATCAATAAAAAGCAATTACAAAATGTAAAATTGAGATATAGCAAATTGATGAATTACCTACATATTATGAAATTAAGTCGTAGCGAACCCTACCATATTCGGGAAGCGATTTTAGTTCGGACTTTGGGACATATCAGGTGCTACGTGGATCGCTTCTAGTCGTCTAGTGGCCTTATTGTAGCGGAGGTTAGGTTCCTATGGTGCCTGTCGAGGTAATCATATAAGGTGAACAAGTTCGTAAAATAGTCAGAAATCGATAATCAAAGTGGAACTATTTAGAGAGTTCAGTATTACTGAGCGAATCTCGTTTTGGCCGCTCGTCCCGTTACCATGAGTTTACAGTGACCGTACTCGCTAGCGACAGTGGAGACGATTTGTATCGAGAATTTGAACGCCAAGCGGTAAAGCAATTCACCGTGCCACTGAAGCCAAAGCAAAAAACCGGCCAAGTGCGAGTCGGACTCGCGCACCGAGGGTTCCGTACAAACCTGCAAGGTTTACAAAGTTCGTTCATTACGACAATCGAAATCGACATTTACAAAAAAATATATATTTTGTAATGTAACTAAAAATTTAAGGTTTTCGGAATTTTTCCTTTATGTGTGCTATAAAACGTTGCTTCATGCCAAATTTCAAGATTCTAGGTCGACTGGAAGTACCCTTTAGGTTTTGATTCCCTTGCGAGTACTTGCGAGTTTCAAAATATGCAGCTTAAATTGCTGTTTCTTTTGATTGCGTTGACATAGAAGTTTGATTTTGTTACAGCTTAAAGGTATTATAGACCTGAGTATTTGGTATGAATTTCAATTTAATACCTCTACGCGTTTATGAGGAAATGGGTAGTAAGTTTAAAATTATTAAAAAAAAATATATAATGTGATGTAACTAAAAATTTATGGTTTTCGTAATTTTTCCTTTATCTATGCTATAAGACGTTGCTTCGTACCAAATTTCAGATTCTGAGTTCACGGGAAGCACCCTGTAGGTTTTGATTCCCTTGCAAGTGTCGAAAATTTGCGGCATAAACGGCTGTATCTTTTGATTGCGTTGGCTTAGAAGTTTGATTTTTTCACAGCTTCAAGGGACAGTAGACCTGAGTAATTGATATAAATTTCAGCTTCATACCTCCACGCGTTCCTGAGAAAAAGGGTCTTGACAGACGGACGGACGGACAGACGGACAACAAAGTGATCCTATAAGGGTTCCGTTTTTTCCTTTTGAGGTACGGAACCCTAAAAAAGTGCTCCAATAACAATAGAGATTGAAAAACACAGATAGTGGTTTCAATTAGCAAATTTTGACCATTTAAATTTTGACGTCATTAGCCGTCGTTGGCGTCAGTGGCACGAATTACCGATGAGGTGATTTGCCGTCTTTGGCGGTCAAAAGGTTAAAGTAACCGCTAGGGGCGCTGTATTATTCTTCATACAAATAATTTACGCTGTCGCTAGCGAGTACAGTCTGACACAAAAGAGTAGAAATTAAAAAGTGGCAATACTGTATTGACGTCCCCGTTTTTTAAGATTGATTAGAAAGGGACGACACGACAGTATTGCCACTTTTTAATTTCTACTCTTTTGTGTCAGACTGTAAAGGTAGGTACAGATCTGGCAGTTCGAGTAGGCGGGTTATCGAGAGGCGGCCACGCATCGGAAAAGGTTGCGAACCCAGGAGCTAACCGGTGCAGTGCAAAATCCTAGTGTCCCTGACGAGGCAATGGGGTCCTGAGGCAAACCTCGAATTGATTGGTTTTATTTTGCCCTCAATTACCAAGCTACACCAATGTTATACATGTTACTCAGGGAGGCTCGCCATAAATAGGACTAAGCCAGCTACGCATAGGGCCCCTAGGCCCAGTCAGTCTAGGGGCCCCAGGCCCAGAAGTAGGATTTGCACCATATTTATGTTCTCCTTATTTATCACATAAAATACTGCTGCCTACTATTTAATTTGCTGAACACCGTTTCGAGATAGGGGAGGAGGCCCCAAATGCCAAGTGCTTAGAGGCCCTGGCCACAAAACAGATAGGTACAGAAATCAATCTACATACAAGCGCGCTCGAGCAAACGCACACATAGACATTGCTCACGCACACGATATCTCGAACCAGTTCAGACCAGTGCGAGCGCGAGTGCCATCCGCTTGACGTGTCCGTGAGCATTGTCTGTGTGTGCGTTTTGCTCGAGCGCGCTTGTATGTAGATTGATTTCTGTACCTATCTGTTTAGTGCCCTGGCCCTATAAGTCCGGGCTAGGTGATAGAAGTCTAACGTCCAAGCTTGTTTTTTTTTTTTTTTTTTTTTTTTTTTAAAATAGCCATGCATTTAACCTCGATTGCACCTGATGTTAAGTGACAATAAGGCCTAAGATGGAGCATGCTTGGCTAGAAGATGCCTATTCACTCTCGACTTGAAGAGATCCAAGTTATATTTTTCAGGAAACAGGTGCTTGTCATTCCGCGACTCTTTCATCATCATCGGTCATCGTTAATATAATTACTAATTAGACCCAAAGCAGCACATCTAGCACAACTGTGACACGCGAATCTTTCTCGCGCGAGAAATATCACCTGTCTCTTTCGTCACAGTACTTTGAGAGAATGACGGGCGATGCTATGTCGCGCGACAAGAGTCGCGAAGCCAAGTTGTGCTAGCACGACAATCACGACAATGGTGTGATCACAGGTAAAAAAATAATGATCCGTCAAGCAGACTGTCAAATATAACTTAAGAAAAGGAAGGTAAGGGCTAGATTAATGATTATTGATTACGAATAATTGATACCGGGGTGGGGTTTGTGATAATAGTCGATTTAGTCAAACTACGGATTTTTGTAAACATTTATTGCGCATACCGAGTACAGGTGGCGGCACTACTCTTAAACGTCACAGCAATAAATTACCACATCGCCGGCTAAATACTTCAGTAGAAATAATTTAAAATGTATATTCACTATTGTAACCTAAACATAGATTATTAAACCTCGATTGAGGCCCCTGAATGTCTTCGTCGCTGCTAAATTTCTTATCAAATACAGATGACAATATGATGAGAGATGACCAAAAATAAACATAAAAATAATTACCTTGCGGCAGTTTTTATAGATAAGTCGTTTATAAATAAGTGCATTTGTGCTAACAATTAACTACACCAACATACTTAATGTAAACATATAACAATTTTTATTCAATAATACATGTAGCGACAATTATATAATTATATGTGTGCAATCGAAATATTGGTACCATTTATAACATTACATTACAATGATTAATTAATAAAAAAATGACAAGCAAATTGGAAATAAAAAGTCTATCGAAAAATAAAAATAACGTTAATCCGGCTTTACATTATTAAGAAATGATTTTATTATGTTATTTTACATTATCACTATACATATATTATAATCTTAATCAATTACAATACGACTATGTTCCTATTTGAATAAAACGGAATGGACTTTAGATTTTTCCGTTCCCACATTAATATCGAACATAATATTATATCATCAATTATTAAGAACTATATTAATGTCATGAAAAACTATAATTTTCACTACAACTAATACCTTCTTTGATCTTAGTATGGTGTTGCTTCGGCTCATTTTAGGCACTTTCGTATATGTTGAGGACTGTTAGCTCCATGGCATACCAATGTAGTGATTACATACTCTTTGGGCATACCAACACGCAGTTTTTGACCCCCGACAAAAAAGTTTAACATGTTTATCTGTTTGTCTGTCTGTGGCATCGTAGCTCCCAAACGGATGGACCAATTTGAGTGCGGTTTTTTTTATTGAAGGACATGTCCGTCGAAATGGTTCTGTTTGGTGCTAATAGGACTAGTAGGTTCCAAGATATTCAGATTTAATTGGAACAAGTGACAGGATCTCAGCCAATATTGAAATTTTATAGTTATGTTCAGTTCTAGTAGCATTTTCTATATCACTCATTGAATGAGGGTCTCATGATGACCAGCTAGTTGTGTCGGGGGTGTTATTCCAAACGACGAATTACAATAAAAACAATTTACCCATGAATTTCTTCACAGGTCCACGATGTAAAACATTAAGGAAAGATTTATTCCATTTCAGTTATTGATATGTGACATCAATTTACATATTTATATTAAACGAACACGTTAACTTACTTACGGTATGATATTTTTTTAATTTACCACATCAATAAGCAACCGTTAATGAAAATGGATGAACGAAAAGTGAATATAAAAAATGCATAATGTCGTACATTTACATAAATATATTATTATTAGATTACTTACTGAAATTAATAAATGCAAAATGAATCATAAAGCTGCACTTCATATTATGTCTGTTATTTTATTATTTAACCTATTTTTTTGTATTTTCTTATAACTTTTAATGTTATTTACTAGTCTTACAATTATGACAAGATCGTTTATTTATTTCGGATTCGAGTCAATAGTTATAATCTTCATTTTTTACTAAGAGTTGGTCTAATTGTTATTATGATTATCCTAACATTTATTTGCCACCTGTCTTATGTTAAAATCGTGTGTGTTTTTATTATTTATCAGTGATTAATAAAACTCGAAACGAGTACAAAACTACGATATATACCAATTCCTTAACTTCCTTTAGGGGGACCACATTGTAGCCGGGTCAATCAACTTTTTGTGTCAGTCCCCTGGCCGATGTCCCCTGGGTCACACTTTAAATTGAGATTTTCGGCGGATATATTTACCAAAAACTTTGTAATTGTGATAGACGGCTAACATTATGTGGAAAAATCTCCTGTTGGTTATTTATATGGTAATTAACATATAAATTATAAACACTTATTTAAGAATTTTAATCGTTTTTGTCCTCTGGGTCACGGCCGCACGGGACAGAATAACAACAAGAAAAAAAAGATCTATCCAGCAACATATATATTAAAAGCATATTTTGTTTGGTGCCATAGATATACTACACGTAGCTATAGACAAAACATTCAAACTCTTATCGTCGGGAATAGTGCAATACCGCGTAAATAACAGCTCTCGATAAAGTTCTCATTTCAATTAAATACTTAGCATTTGTTTGAATATTGATTCGTATCTACACTTGTTACTTACGCGGTATTGCACTATCCCCGACGTTATGGATTTCCTTTTAGGCCTAGCCAGTATTAGCCACCAGCTGTAGGAGGTCTAACGCTAGTGGATTATGCTCCAAATATATCGTAACAATTAGGCTTGAGATTGGAGCTTCTACTGCCGTTTCAGTTAATTTTGCGCCAGATATTTAATGACATATCGCCGATTTTTATTAATCCCTCCTTTAACCTCTTGGCCGCCCGTCAACGGAAAACTGCCACAGACGCCAAGCTGCCAGCAGATAGTATGGCATTGTATAGCGGCCAATGAGGTCTTGGCGCCTGGGGCACAATTTCGACGTGATTTGTCGTCTTTGGCGCTCAAAAGGTTTTTTTTTTTATACAAACAAGCAAACGGATCGCCTGATGGTGCGCGATTACCGTCACCTGCAACACCAGAGGAGTCACAAGTGCGTTGCCGGCCGCACAGGTGGGAGTACGCTCTTGAAGATTTGAAGGTCGTATCGGTCTGGAAATACCGCAAGCGACAATTCATTCCACAATGCAGTCGTACGAGGCAAGTAATTTGTAGAAAAACGCAGTTGTGGACTACCAACTATCAGTGGTAAGCTTAGAAAGAGGAAGTAATCACTGTTTTTATATTTTTGCTGCGATTACTCATTTATTTTATATTCATCTATAAAAATGTACCAACTCCAAAACTATGATATAGGAAAGGGTACTCCAGTCTAGTGTCTATTTAAAAAAAAACTATGAAATTTTGGTTCACATTGTTGACAGCTTATTTTTTTTTCGCGGATGGGTCGAAGACAACTCTATTCAGGAATAGTCGTCGCAGATTTCGGTTATTTTATGTATTTTATTACATCTAACATAAACGCAAAGCACTGCTTACTCGGTCTATATTAATTTCCACCTGTTCCTGTTAGTAATATGAAATGTTGTCAATTGTCGCGTAGAACGATATATATATAAATATCAGACAACCTCACTCACACAAATCGATCTAGTCCCAAATTAAGCTCATGAAGACTTGTGTTATGGGTACCAGACGACTATATACATACATAATTACATATATAGATAAATATATACTTAAATACATAGAACAACCATGACCCAAGCACAAATATTCGAGTTCATCACACAAATATTTGCCCTGGCCGGGATTCGAACCCGGGACCGCTGGCTCAGTAGGCAGGTGCTTACAAACTGAGCCAACCGCGTCGTCAAAGATAACAAAGTAAATAAAAAATAAACATCTTATCTACACAGCGTGGCGTCGATCTGGTGTAGGCTCGGGATGATCATCTTGAGTTTGCGGCGGTAGGCGGGGTCGGAGGCCACCGGGTTCCGCTCCAGGTATATGGTGATGAGTTTGTCGTTAGGTCGGAGCTTCTCCACGTCCGCCCAGTCGCTGATCTGGTTGTCGTTCAGCTGAAAGTAAGTGAATTGTGGTTTGAAAATATGAAAATGTCTTGTGTAACGCTGCGAAGAAAAGGTACCACTCTTACACTCTGCTCTGCATATAGAAAATAAAATATCAGTGGCCAAAGTGAGTGATTCCGCTCAATATACATTAAGTTTTTCGTAATTTTATTGCATTTAATCAGTTTTTAGTCTATAAGCATCCATCCTACTTGATTGGTCTTATCGCGTTATTTTTTTCGCTAATTATACTTTTTATAATAATAATAATAATAATGTCCCATGACACGGATAGGGACAGCATCCGCTCGATGTACACCTTGCATTTCATTAAATTGTCGAAAGGGCCTCTACGCGTTGGCTTCGGCTCCGTGCACGCCTCCCAAAGGTCCGGGACACTATTGTCCCGTGAGCGGGTGCGACATACAGGAATAATAATAATAATTCGTTTATTAGCAGGCAAGAAACCCATATTACAATAATACTAAAATTAAAATACAATGTAAAAATAAAACTTACACTCTAAAACATAGAAATAAAACCACAAATATAAAAATATAAAACTACAATTATAAATGTGCGTTCTCAGAGCGGTGCAGGCTAAACCAGTGTTTATGAAACTCGTCACTGTAGTCGTTGGCTATCAGTGACTGAATTTCGTTGCCTGAGGTTCTCAGTCTTGTCTGAAATGCCGCAGACCGGGCTCTTAATATGGCGAAGAAGTCAGGTACTCTCGCATCAGCAAACATACCCTTCGCACTGCTGAAGGGTGGTAGTTTCAGCAAGATACGAAAGGCGTTATTATACTGAACTCTTAGCGCGTTAAACGAGCGTTTGGTGTATTTAACCCACAACTGACATGTGTAAAAACATTGACAATAGGCCTTAAATAAGGTTATTTTCACCTCACTCGAGCAACGCGCAAAGCGTCGCGCTAGCATATTACATCTTACTGCGAGAGCCCTGCGTTCCCTCTCCATATCGGCGTCATCTTTTAGGAATTCGTTCCAAATATGCCCTAGGTACTTAAAACTCTTTACAACCCTAATTGGCGAGCCGTTCATATACACAGTAGGCACCACCTCCGGACCCTTTCCAGACCTAAAAACAAGCATTTCGGTCTTGCTGACATTATATTTGAGGCCATGAATACTTGCGTAACGTTCACACGTAGCAAGTAATTTCACCAAACCGTTTATCGAGGCGCTGAGAAGCACCATATCGTCCGCGTAGCTCAGGTTGTTAACACAAACGTTACCAATATGGCAACCGACGTTAGTACGTCTCAGCTCCTCATATAAGGTCATTGACATAAAAGTTAAAAAGGTCCGGAGATGTCAATCCACCTTGACGCACCCCGCATTCTAATCTATAATCATTAGATTGCGAGTCGCCCCATTTTACATACTTAGTTTGGTTCTCGTACCAGAACTTCAACAGTTCAACAATCTCGGGAGGCGTAGTGGTCGTAAAAAGTTTATTCCACAGTAAATCATAGTTAACGAGATCGAAAGCGCGGCTTAGATCCAAAAAAACAAGCGTATACTGATGTGTCTCTATTAACATAATAGTTTACAGTATATTTTAGACCCAGTATCGCTGAATCCGTTGAAAGTTCTGGACGAAAACCAAACTGTGCCTGATCGATTTTAAGATTCCTTGCCAATTCGGGCTGCAACAGTCTCTCAAAAACTTTCCCTATTATAGTACCTAGGGAAATTGGCCTGTAGTTATTAAGACTAGACAGGTCACTTGTTTTATTTTTAACAATAGGCACTACTATCGTTTTCATCATATCAGGAGGAAGATGACTGTATTCTAAGCAAGCATTGAAAAGGTCGGCCAGAACACGATATAATTCGTCACTAGCGTAAAATAAGTGCTCAACGCTGAGCCCGTCGTGTCCCGGTGACTTACCTCGTTTCATTGTTTTCACAACTTTCGCAATGTCACTTGGTGTTAATGTGATCAATGTGTCATTCGGGGTCACCGGGTCCACGGGCCAGGCACACACTCCACGACCAGCGGCGAGATCTTAAAATGAGCGGCGAACATGTCGGCTATCTGTTTCGGATCACTGGTGCTATTACCCGATACAGGAAACCCTTCTTTGCAGTTAAGAGATTTCGTTGCCTTCCAAAATTTTGAGAAATTATTCTTGGCTCTGCTTAAAGTAAGGATATTCATTTTTATTTCTTCCTCATTTCTTTGGCACCATTTTAATTTATTTTTAAACGCTTTGCGGCTATTAATCATATTATCATAGTAAGTACCAGAACTAGGGCATCCAGCCTCTCCCCACCATTTAAAATGCATTTTCGCTACCCCGTGGGCCTCCCTGACGTGAAGATTCCAGCCGGCGACCTGCTGTTTCTTTCGGAATGCACCGCTCTGAGGACGACGGCAGGTACTGGATGCAGCCGTCTGCAGTGTACTTACAATATTATGGATATGGTTGACTGGTAGAGAATGCCTTATGGCATTAAGTCCGCCATTTGTACTTTTACCTGTGTATTGTGTGCAATAAAGTTTAAATAAATAAATAAGTAAATAAATATTACTGTATAGGTCGTCTAAAAATAACCTATGTTTTAATTTGATGAATGTTTATTGAAACAAGTTAATAATTGGTAATACAGACTATCACTATTAGGCATAGGTAATTCGTCTATTTCAATATTAGTCGTCTTTATTTATCTCCACTTTCTACATTAAACTTCGCAATGATCCTCGAAAACACATAACAAAAAGCCCTAGGTAGACCATATACACTGTAGAAATTGATTCTGTGACACAGACTAATTGAACTTTAACTTGCAGTCACTTTTATTACGTTATAAATAAACCACTTGTCTAAAACAACTCTCAAGCTTAGTGGTAAAAGGGCGCATCTGTCAATGAGATTCATCCTGAGATGAGACTTTGTGTTACCAAGACTCTAATAAATTGAAGATAGAATCAGGCCGATCGAAGTCTCGTGACCGGTGGACATAATCTAGATCTAGTTCAGGCTATTAGTGGCGCAAGTTATTGTTTAATGTATTTCTAGCCGTCGTAACCCGTGGAGTAAACAGTATTTGTACTTAGTTTTTTTTTTTTCGTTGCGATTCTTTGCCATTGAAAGTAAAAGTCAAGACTATAACTTCATGAATGGTCAAATAAGTATAGTAGGAGATCCGAACCTTCATGGATCTTCACCGAGCTGATAATAGAATGAAACATTTTATAATGAATTTAGTATATTAGAAAATATATTAAAAATGGGTTCGCTAAAAATATCCTGGACAGGCTATTTTTAATTATTTAAAAAAAAAAGTTTTTTATTAAATTTTGTGCAACATCGAGATAATAAAATTTTATCCTGAGTTAAAGTATAAAACGTATAGAATGTGCAGTCCAGCATGTTAACCTGTCCACCACCCCAACGCTAGATAACCTTTAAAAAATTACCTTGTCCTTTGCATTGTTTATGTGAAAGGTTTTATACCTTATTTTTGTTCTGATCTTTTGATGCTAGCCCTACCGAGATTATGAACCAACTCGCCTGGCAGGTTCTGTCGGTTTCTGGGGCAGTACAATTTTTTTGTCTTGTTTTGAAAGTGTCAAAGGACACAGGCTGAAGTTAATAAAAAAAACTCACCCACAACTCCTCCAGCTCAATCATATGCGTCAAATTATCGATATTCGTCAGCCGATTCTGCGCCAAATCGAGTGTCTGAAGATTACTCAAGCACTCCAAACCCTCGATGCCCCCGATCCCGTTCTCCGACAAGTACAGCTGGTCGAGGTTCACCAGGGCGTCCAGGTTCTCCATTTTGGTGACGCGGTTGCTCTGGAGGACGAGGATCGAGAGGTCGACGAGGGTGTCGAGCCCTTGGATCTTGGTGATCTTGTTCTTGCCGAGGTAAAGCTGGCGGAGGCCAACCAGGCCGTCGAGGTTCTTGATTTCCTGCGGAATTTAAGAGTTTCTTGAATATCTCGAGCCCTTCAATTTGTCTGTATTCTATGTAGGAAATATAAAGCGGTATTTTTTTTTTATAGACATTACCGGTAGTTTCTGGTTAAAGACATTTATTTTATTCAAAAGAAATATTACATTTCTGAGTATTTCACTATTATAAAAACAATTATAGTCGCTATTCTATTCTAGTTTACGGTAATCTCCTCACAAAAATTACCAGTTTGCATTCCCTTATTCTATAACTTACCCTAATGCGGTTATCTCCCAATTCCAGCATCTCGAGCCTCGTCAGATGGTTCACGTTCTTGATCTCTGTGATCTTGTTGGAGCTCAGGTATAGCTTGGTCAACTTTGTGAGGTTGTCCATGCCTTGGATCTCTTTGATGCGGTTGAAGGATAAGTCCAGTAATCTAAAATGACATAGCTATATATTACAAGTAAGTATGCAAGGATTGAAAATAGAAATTTATCCATTCCTTTGATGCATTATAACTATCATAAGTTATTATAACAGTACAAAAAAATATATAATTTCACAATTAAATGTAAGCAGTAGAAATGTACAAAGGCGAACTTATCCCTATAAGGGATTTCATCCAGTTAACCTTTGAACAATTGAGATAATAAAATAAAAATAAAAAATAAAATAATATTTATTTACCATTTAAATTTGTACAAAATGTGACTTTCCTGTGACCACCACACTAGGCAAAGCCTGTCTTGTGGAGTCATTTTCGACAGTTACCAATTTAATATTAAATTAACAACACGTTGCGAGTATTTACAAAAAATGGTCTTAGATTAACATTTCCTTAAACCATTCTAAGGTCTTAAAAGAGAAATATATATATATATTTTAATTAAATTACTTATTTATTATCATGCAAGTTTAACAGAGTGCGCTCATGTGTGTGTGTGTGAGATAATTCTAATTCAAATATTTTATTTAGGATAAAATTCATATCAAATAAATATAACTAATATTAGAATATCCAAGAAGATAGTCAAACAAACGAGTTAGTATGCACATCTACCCTAAGTACTAAATAAAATTGATTTAATTAAATAGATATTTTATAACTTATTGCAGAAACCTAACACAATAGCTGGTCAAAAATGTAGTCTAGAATTATAATAGTTTTTAGACTATTATAATTTTTGAGCATTTTTTTATGGTATGAAGCAGCAGCAGTCAAGCTGAACTGAAAGTAGCAGATAGTAGTTAATTGATGTCTATGCTCATTTTGGGACGCATTTGTCAGTGTTTCAGTTATATTTCCAACTATGTATAAACCATTGAAATCTAGAAGTTGCTAGGCACCACAGCACATATGTATTCAACAAATGTATTATTTATATTGGTGCATGTAAGATTATTTTTCAGACTGGCCCTGGCCATGGCCTGTGAGGTGAAGAGATGAATTTCTATCAGTAACCGAAAATCCTGGGGTGGGCACTAGACCATATTGGGGTAGGCACAGCCCCCCTAAATAACTAGGTAACTGATATTTCTGCACAAATCATACAACTTCTACAAGTATTTCAAACATACAACTCCCATGAGATTCAGGCATAAGGCAAGTCACATTGCACCAGAACATCTGCTTTGTCTGGCATGTGGCACCTATGACATCTACCCTTAAAGCATATAGAAAATCCAAGAATTCACTAACAATACAAAGGCTAACTTATCGTGCCTGACATTCAGGTGAAATACCTTATAACAAATAGGGCTAGCAATTCCAGATTGGGCAGTATCTGAAATTCCAGAACTTTCCATACTGCCCATAAAAGCCAATTGTGGAATTGAAAGCCCTAATAACAAATGCAATATTTACATTATTGTTTCCATTGACCAGTAATAAAAGTATTTTCTTACAAATTTCTACGACTGCTGATTTACTTACTCCAGATTAACAAGTGTTTCCATGTTCTCCATGACTGTGATCTGATTGTCATACAGTTCCAACTCCACAAGGGTTGTCAGGTTAGACAGCCCCTCTATCTTCTTTATCAAGTTCCATCGGAGATACAGTCTGTACCAATAAAAATACACATGTGACTCAGCAATATAATTGACTGTACAAGAAATCTTGTTTATCTATGACAATTATTGCATCTATACCATACGCAAGTAATGAACTAACTTACAATGTTTTTTACATAATAATAAAAAATATTTCAATAGTCCTATTAAAACTTTTGTGACACATATTTAATAATTGTATTAAGCATATTAACAATTTTGGATTGACAATTTCATATGAGTGTGCAATAATTAAAAATATTTCGGTTTTCATTTTAATTATAGTTTAGGCTGTTCATCAATTATCAGAGGTACCATTTAGAAACTTTCAAGACAAAAACCTGTTTGATTACCAATCTCAATGACTCATTGATGATGGGAAAACCAATCTTTGTATGTATCATCCTATGCAAAAATATTATTGGACGATAAATTTACCTTTCCAGCCGACGTAAATCTTCCAGGTTCTCGATCTTCCCAATCCTGCCATGATTCAGATCCAGCTCCTTAGTGAGTTCGTTTACGACAATGATTTCTTGTGTGTCTTCTTCAGCCGCCGGTGGCGTCGGCGGAGGCGGCGGGGACGACTCCTCTTCCCTTGCAGGATATTGCTTAGGAGCCTCAGGCTCGATCTTAGGCGTTGACTGATCTTTGTCTGACAAAAACAGTCCATAAATCTATACTTCTATCAACAAGTAAACTGCACTTACAATACAATATCTGAATAACGTCTCACCTGCCATTGTGTTTATGATCTGGGATGAGTGTTTGTTTAGAGCTCAAGGTTTATTTATGTACAAAATCAATAGTAGACTCGAGAACTAATTATAAACCGGCACAATACATCTACAAGACGTAAATTGTAATTTCCTTGGAAAACGTCAAAAATCGTCAAAGTAGAGTAGAATGTCAAAAAAGTAGGTCAAATCGTTTTTGAAATTTTTAAAACTGCTGATTACAAGTGTTAGACGAATTTCGTAGTTTTTTTTTGTGGGTGCGAAACACCCCTGCAATGCTCACGTCACTTTGACGTTAAACTGCGGTAAACTTTGTTGGCGCGTAAAAGACTTGCTTGATAGAAATCACATAGAAATTCACGTTCTTTTTCGAAAATTTTAATTTAATTGTCATGTTAGCAATTTAATATTAATTGTAGTGTATATGTTTATAATAAGGCCACAGTTTGAAACCAAAACACAGAATGTCTGAAATTGACGAATTAGCTGAGTTAGACGAGTTGCTACGAGCAGATTTAGCTGACGAGGGAGAATCTGTTCAAAAGGAAACATTACGTGAAGTGGATATCTTTCAAGCGAGCTCAAGCAAAGAAGAACCCGTGGATAATACTGTGAAGTCTTCCGAGATTCACAATGGAGACACTGACTCCTCAGACGACGAGGAGAAAAGAAATTATACCGAACGCAAATACAACGACTATGGATCTCAAGTTAAGAAAATATTGGACAATAAGCAACAAGAACACGTAGAAAAGCAGTTGGATTTTGTAACTAGATTGCGCCAAAGTAATATTGATGTTAAATTAAACAAAAATAAGCCCAAACAAACGCAGCAAGATATTAGGCATGTATTTTGTGCTCCAGAAACAAAAACTAAAACAAACTCGGACATATATACAGATCCAGTATTCGGTATTAGGATATCAAAACCCCTTATATCTAGTGCAGCTCTCTTAGATCGCATGCAGGGCAGAGAAGCTATTAATATGTTAAGAGTCAAGAGACATGTAGAGAATGAAGACTTGTCTAAGGATTGGGTTACAGCTGGAGTCATAGTTAGAAAAAGTGCCAGTAAAAAGTCTCAGAAAGGTAACCAATTTTTAATTTGGACTCTCAGTGACCTTAAGGATGACTTGAAAACAATTTCAATGTTCTTATTCCGGAAAGCTTACAATGATCTGTGGAAGACACCTGAGGGTACTGTAGTAGCAGTGCTGAACCCTAATGTATTAGACCGGTCTCAAAACAGTGCCGATCAAGCTTGTCTTAGCGTAGAGACATCTGACCGTGTTATGATACTCGGACAGTCAAAAGACTTGGGTATTTGTAAGAGTAAGAAGAAAAATGGAGATCCATGCACTGCATTTGTAAATAAATCTCAATGTGAACATTGTATTTATCATGTCAAGCAGGAATATCAAAAATATTCAAAGAGATCAGAGTTACAATCCTCAACTATGGGTAAGGGGCTTGTCAACTTACAGAAGAAAGTATTGGGAAAAGACACTGTAATATACGGGGGCAAGGCATATACTGCCCCTACTTCTGGAAACCACAAAGTAATAAAGGATAGAGACCAAAATAGACTTATGTCGCTGAGCGATTATTACAAGTCAGAGGGAGACAAACTGATGATGAACCAAGCTCCATATGGCGCGGGATCTATGAAAAACAATACTGCTCCGTTACATAGTCCATCGACTCAACGAAAAAGTGATACAGACAGACTGAACAAGCTTACTGCATCTCCATGTCCGAACATAGCTTCCAGTCTAGCAAATAGAGTGGCTAGCTCTCCAAAGTTAGGCAAAGGATTCGGTCTGAAAGGAAGTGGCATGGTAGATCTCAATATGTCTTATGGTCAAAAAACAGCAGAAAGGGCCAAAGCAAATGCACTCAGACTTTTACAACAAAGTGGAGGCATTGAGAAACTTGATCCTAATAACATTAGAGGTACGGAAACTGGTAAGAAAAGAGCTTTAGAAAAGTTGAACGGTGATAGTGAAAATGATTGCAAAAAGTCCAAACCTAATGAAGAAGTTACAAAGATCAATGGTATAAAGTCTGAAAGATTCAAGAAGATTTTAGAAGCATCATCAGCTCATCAAAACCTGATTCAGGAACATGATGACAATGAACAGGACAAATACTTTAACAAACTGGAGAAGAAAGAAGCGATGGAAGAAAAGATGTTGAACACATTTAAGTTGGCTTGTAAAGCTGTCCGATGCGCCAAATGCAAGTACACAGCTTTCTCCGCAGCCCAAATCTGCAAGGATGAAAGACATCCGCTGAAGGTTCTAGACACCTTCAAGAGATTCTTCAAATGTCTAGATTGCAACAACAGAACTGTGTCCCTTGAACTAATCCCAACAAAGTCCTGTTCAAATTGTAAGAGCTCTCGGTGGGAAAAAGCGCCTATGATGAGGGAGAAAAAGATCACATCTCTTTCTGACGGCTTGTCTGTTAGGGGAGAGGAGGAGAGTTATATAGGAGGGCAAATCAATGCAGGGAAGAACATTAATTTATTAGTTCCTGATGGGTAACATTTTTACTGTTATTATCTTAGATAATGTGACAGACACTCGAAAGTGACCCAATAAATGTAACGTACAGTAGCGAAAAGAGTACTCATTAATCTCTGACAAATAAAAAGTTATTTATTTTAAATCAAAACGCAGAATGTCGACCACATACAATATACTCTATGATATCGACGACGAAAAATAGATGTTTTATTTGTCAACTATACACCAGTGAGTTTTTCCACTACTGACGTGTCTAGTTTCCATCACTGAAGTTACTGAAAAGTATGTTTCTCTCAGCAACCAGATTTAGTACCATCAAAGCGTTGGTTTTTTCTAAGACATGTATTGACATTTTGTTTATTGTGGATTATTTATTTTAATTGTGTAATTTTAAAATAAAACTCATTGTGAAAATAAAGCATAATATAATTTTATTATGAAACCTCCAGTCAATAACACTGAACCATTCCATAAAACAATTTGTTTTCGATTTCATACACGACCCAGTACAATAATCTTGTCGAGCGCAGAACATTCAATTCGGCTTTTCATATTTTTTTACACAGCCTTTACAATAAATTACTACAAGTTACAAAACTGATCAGTGGAGCTAACAATAACCATAACATTGTGTCTCACATACACCAATGTATATACAATTCTTCATAATATCGGGCAGTGGTCCAGAACAGTTATGCTATACTATAATACATATAAAAGTGAAATAAATCAACAGACCAATATCTAGGTTAAATAAAACAGTTCATCGGTCGACAAAATAAATAACTACAATCACACCTGGTATAACAACTGCATACTTAATTAGTAATTAAGTTTGATTTGTCAACTACCATACACTACAAACTAAATTCATAGACTGGTCCAAACGTCCAATTAAATATTAGGAAACAAAGAAAATATCCAATAATATTTAACAATATGTGATATAACAGTATATTGAGAATAAAGATTTAAAATACGTAAAGCATTTCGTGATCGCAAGGAAGAATTGCACTCGAACAGCTATTACAAATGACTCTGACAACAGTTGTCCACCACTATAATGCGTCTATACGAATTAGGCACTTATTTTGCATTATTATAAAAATAATTCCATCCAGCATCGAGCGTAGCGTAGTCTTCAATAACATGAACACAATTGATTGCGATTACGTCATAAATATATACATAGTTGTAGTCAAGCATGGGTAAGTACAAGTACATAGTACGATTAGCTAGGAGATCCACCGCGCAACTTCATCATATAGTAAAATGGGCTTTATCAGAGTAAGGCCAGTCAGGCCAAGCGCACATACCATAAAGAAATCAAAGGCATTGAAAATGTAATTTAGAAAAAAAGCACATGATAAAATTTGACAAATGTTTTCTAACCCCGAATTGAAATAATGTCAAATTTAAGAAAATCACAAAAAAAAAAATCGACCGATTTTGGGAATTCAAATTGCACTTTGAAGCCCTCCAGCAGACGCACACAATTTCATAAATCGGGGCACTATACTCATCAGAAAAAAAAATCATACTGTCAAAAATAAACTACGAATGTTATATAATACTAACGCCATTTCATAACCATGCAACTAAGTTGGTTGTATAACATCTGTAAGGCGTTTATTTATTTATTGGCGTTTGTAGTACGTTTTGATTTTTTTATGGTAGGTGCGCTTATGCCGTGCGGCGGGCTTGTCCCGACCTTATTTTGATCCGCACAACCATTCCTTGCGTGAAAGGAATTAGAATTTGAGGAGAAAACAATTAGGACCTAACAAGTTACAATTTTACAGGTCAAGACTGACATTGGTGAAGGTGAACAAATAGGATTAATAAGTAGACATTTCTTGTCGCAGTATTGTCGTAATCTACAGAGATTTGGTAGAAGTCGGTGCTCACAACAAAATATCATGCAAATCTCAGGCATTCAACAATAATATGACCGTAGAAACTCTGATATCAGTTTAACGATAAAATTGTAGCACTTGGCCTAGTGTCCGTCTACTCGGACTCGCTGCTAAGTCAGGACCACTGCCCTGTGGATGCAATCGTCCTCGACGAGTAGAAACATATAAAAGGCGGTGGCGGTGTGTGAGTGTGGGGGATCATTCCCACTCGGTGGTGGCGGGCGGCTTCGGAGTGAGGTCGTACAGCACGCGCGAGATGCCCGGCACGCTCATCAGCTCCTTACGCATTCTGTCTATCACCTGTTAACAAAAAGCTAAGGTCAATTCTAGATTCAAGTGGCAAAAGCGAGTTGTCCAGTGTCTCATCTCATTCTTTTGACCTGTTATAATCTTTGAAATGTTCGGATCTTGTCTCTATGAGGATCTTTCGGTTAGGTTTGTTGGCATATTCTGAAGTATACTCACGTCCTGAGGCATGGCGTCGGAGCCGGGTAGGGCGGCCACCCCCGTCATGAAGTCCTGCGTGACGAAGGGCCGCAGCACGACGGAGCGCTGGCACGAGGGCGCGCGCGTCGCCGCGTCGCGGTCGAAGTGGATCGGGATCAGCACTACTGGCATCTGTGCGATGCGTGACGCTACGCCACTCGATGTTAACACCTGGATATAAACGAAATTATATATGTGTCAATAAAGATTGGTACTTGATGTGTTTTCATTCGTCATAAGTCGCCTGGTAGTCTAATACAGTAGTGAAAGCCGTTCCTCTACCTGGGTGGCGAGGTCGTCCGCCTGCCGGATGGTGGAGATGACCTGCTGCGTGAGGAACGTGGGCGTGATGTCCGTCACCTGCTCCTTGATGAGTCCCCCGAACGCGTAGCACACCCTGCATACAATACGTTCCAGTTAGATTCAAAGGCGGATCCAGCTTTACATCGTGGCTTAGTGACACATGTCAGTGATCGACCTAGACTAAACGCCGCGCACGGTACCGCTCTAGCGGTTTTTGCCGAACGGATCGCGACGGGGCGGGGACAAATGTATCGGCGACTAGGAAAAAATGCCACGACTTCAGAGCGCAGTGTCCGCGGCATGCCGCCCCTGAGCTGCCCGCCGCTAAGACCAAAGTAGAGGCCGGGCCGCTAGGTTCAGCTTAAGGCCGTGTTCAGACCGGGCGACTGTCGGCCGCCGAATGTGTGAATATGTATGGAAACTGCGTAACGTTCGCTCACTTTTGGCGGTAATGGGCGGCCGACAGTCAGCCCGGTCTGAACACGGCCTAAGGAGTTTGAAGAAGCAACGTCTCCAATGCCGTGGCGAGCTCAACTGCGCGCTGTGATAGGACATTTTGTAAGCAAACTGGATTTTACGAGTCATCTTCGCGCCCACCTTCGTAGGAGTCTTACGACTCCAACTAGACACCGTCATCGGACGCGATGGAGAGAACACCATCATTATCATCATATCATGATGATATAATAATTGGCGCAGTTTGTAGTGCATCAGCCTACTGAGTAGAAGGTCCTGGGTTCGAATCCCGGCAAGGACAAAATATTCTTGGGGCGAACTTTGTTCCTGGATCATGGATGTTGTACCCATAGCACAATCATTGCTTAGTTTGGGATTAGTTAGATTTGTTTAAGATTGTCCCTTACTATTTATTCATAAATCTCATTAGTTTCAAGTTTCTGTATGTCTGTTTGATTGTTGATTACGGTAGTGTGGTATAACTTAATTTATTGAAATAATAAATAAATAAATAATGGTATATGAATAGCTTTAAGTGGTGGCAGTAATTTAGGCCCACCTGTTGACGTTGTGGCAGACCCTGGGGATGATCTTAGCGAGGTAGTGCATGTCCTTCCAGTCGGGCGGGTACCGCTCCGTCGACAGCGCCACCGCGTAGCTGTATGTCCGCGCGTCTCCTGCAATCATACACATTCATGCTGTTCAACTATCGGTGTCCCCGGTGTCACTGGGACATTGGACATAAAAATGTACATATATTACAAGGTTCGTAATAGGGCTTCTGATATACGCGTTAAACGCGGAGCCGTAGCTCCGTGTTCTTAGCACCGGCGGTCCCGTACTACACGGACACGTCAAAGATACGTAGCCGTATGGGCTGCGGATCGGCGGATCTCGGCTGCGTTCGGTGATCCACTAACCTCACGAGGCCATTTTTTTCGAGGGCAGAGTTTTTTTTTAATGATTAAATCTGCAATATCAGGTTTATGAGCTCACCCTGGACACCGACGGAGCGTAGAGGCAGCAGTGTGGCGGCGATGGGCGACTTGGAGGAGATGCGCTTGAGCTCCGCCTGCTCCTGTGGCGTGGACGCGTTCACCACGCGCCCCAGCAGCGCGTGCGACTTGACGCACATCGATGCGTATTCCACCATTATTTTCACTATGACCTGAACAAAAAGTATGAATAGTAACAAACTTGCTGATTATAAAAGAGGGGGAGATAGATATACTGTGTTTTTAACAAATAGGAATTTCAAGCGTTTTATCATTGTTGTGAAATAATAAGTTGGGTGCATGGGATAAGTAAGACGAGGGGGAGATAGATATACTGTGTTTTTAACAAATATGAATTTCAAGCGTTTTATCATTGTTGTGAAATAATAAGTTGGGTGCCTGGGATAAGTAAGACGATAAGTAGTACGGAAACAGTATTAAAATTAAGTATCTGCATTATTCGCAATATGGTTTCCAATATTGACTTTTATGACGGTTATGCGCATAATTTGAAAATGCAGCAAGGCGATCTTGTTAAGATAAGCCATTGGATGCGGGTAGTGTTAGACTGCGCAACGAGAGATTCTCGAGAAGGACTCTTCAGCAGAAAAATCAGTGGTGTGGTAATGGCTACAAGGCTGTTAGGTAATAGTAGTTTATGCAACTGCTACATAATGAGAGGTCCGGCTCGTTTCATAATACGATCACAGGTGTGTTCCAAGACCTAATTATGCACAGTTGCATACACTACTTTATCTACACACATATTCATTATCATTATCATAGATTTTCTTTTAGATATGAAACACTGTCCTGCCAGCCAGTCCGCCGAGCAGCCGCCGCGTCGGGCGTGCTCACCTTAAAGGCTGATTTAGACGAAGACAATTTTGAGACGCCTAAATTACGGCGCCTCGAAATGGCACCGTATAAACACTTTCCGCGCCATTTTTTCGCGGCATGCCAGCGCTGGCGCGGAATAGAACACGGGCCTATTTTTTGGCGCCAGTGACCCCCCCTCCGCTTCTCTCGCTGCCACTAATGACTGGTATTGAAAAAAAGCACTGTGTAAACACGGCTTGCTGGTCACTGGCGGCGAGATTTAAGCGGCTGAAAATAGTCATTGTCTAAACGGTCGGAGGTGTGATGTGCGGTAATCCCTGGCGCCGTCATTTAGGCGTCTCAAAATTGTCTTCGTCTAAATCAGCCTTAAGAGTATCTCGATACTGATGGTGTGAGGTACGCGGGGGATATAGTACTGTTATGAACTTATGAAATAACATCTCTGATTTTGGTCGCTGCCAAGTAATGTAGGTATCTATAGCATAGTAATTTAACTTAGTAACTACTACTAGGGTGCGACTCGTGCAGCGTGGTGCCGCGGGGCGCGGCGTTGTTGATGATGGGTAGCAGTAAAATTAGTGCAGTTAATAAGTAATAATTTATGTAAGTTATTTATAAGTGGTAGCACACGAAAATGTTTGTGAGCGCTTTATCCGCCAACAAACTGTCCTCAGTTTGGCGGAATATATATGTTATACATGCCACATAAGTTTTTTTTATGATAAAAAAAAAAAAAAAAAAAAAAAAACAATGTAGGTGTAGGTAAATGTATGTGTCACCTGTGTCTCGGCGAAGTCCCGCTCGGCGCGCGGCTCGTCCTGGCACAGCACGCGCACGGCCAGCCCGGGCCCGGGGAACGGGTGCCGCGCCACCAGCCCCGCCGGCAGCCCCAGCTCCAGCCCCAGCGCGCGCACCTGCACGCACGAGCTCAGGGTTATTTATTCGCTCCATGTTGGGTTAAAATACCATCAAAAAGCTACACCCGCAGTCTGCTGGAGGTGCAGACCTTCGGGCGAGAAATATAACCTATTTCTTCCTTTGCAGTACTGTGAGAGAGTGCGAGCGCGAAGCCTTGTTGGGCTAGACGGGCTGATGTCGCCACATACAATTTTTTTCTCAAACATGCAATCGTCGTGTTCATGAACAGGCTAAACAGATGAAATATATTTTTATATTTTTTTTCTAGTGGCTGAATGGGTTAAACAGATGAAATATATTTTTATATTTTTTTTCTAGTGGCTGAATGGGTATCGGACCAACAATATCCGCGTTAAGGCCTATTACACACAAACTGATGACTATGTAAGTCACCAGAGACCATAGACAATATTAAAAATCCTCTGCCTTTATTTTATTTATTATAGAAATTAAGATTCTTATTATCAGGTTGTGTATAATGGCCCTAATATTGGAACGTGGACGACTTCCGTAAGAAAAAAAGTATGGAGGGATTGGAGGGAAAATTAAAAATACTTATTTTTAAACATGGCGTCTGTGTTCATGCACTGTAGTAAATGGAAATCGTGCTTTAAAAGTGGGGTTGCCTTGCATTAAATCGGGTAGTTCTGATTTTTGTATATGTTGCCTACAGTGAAATGGTAATGATAATGATGGTGATGATGTTGTTACCAACTGTAATGTATTTTTATTTCTTTTGTTTTCTGTCTGTTATCTTGTGGTGCACAATAAAGAGTATTATTATTATTATTAATGATAAATCCAATTTTTCGTCCTCGAAGACCCGCCGGATGGACTGACTGAACAGCTGAATTATGTTTTTTTGAGTGGTGTATTTTTTTATTTCATTGCATATGTTTGAGAAAAGCACTATACATGCCATAGCCGTGAAATGGGCTTGCCGGCATCGTATCACTATCCTCTATCTATTGGCCGGGTGCATGACGTTAGCGCCACCTAGCGTTCACAACTTTGGAGGGGGTCTGTCAAAAGTGTTAAATAATGGACGCAATAAAATTAAGGTACGAAATTAAAAATATTGATTGTAGAGCACCTAACAAGTGCAAAATCTGTTTGTTTTTAATGTGAAACACATTTGGTTCTTAGCTTTATTGAAGAAAGTTATTATTATATATGTGTTTAATATTATTATGTCAATTTACTTCTTTGTTGTTTCCTTACAAATTAAAGGAAAAAAATAATGTTTTATTATGTTTATTTTCAGATAATTGACGAATTACTACTATTTTCAAAACTGGCTTCCAAAGCATCGGTCAGAACATAAGGTTTCAGCCTCAAACCGAGAGTAAAGGGAAGCTGTTAGTTTTGGCACATTAATAAACAAACAATAAGTAACATTTACAAATTATAAGTAATTTTACATTTCATATTTTTGAAACATTGTAATAATTCTATCATAATACCATCACCACAATGTCGATACAACGGACACCTGGTTGGACCTTATGTTGTCCTCTTCTGAAGATCACGTGGGCAAGTTTGGACAGTTATCAGCACCTGGATTTTCGCGGCACGATCTTATTTTCTTGTGCTACAAGGTCCGTCCGCCTAAAGCGGAACCTGTCTATATAGAATCTCGTAGTTTTGCGAGACTTGACTTCGAATCGTTAAACCGGGACGCTCAAAGCACAGACTGGACACCCGTCTTAACTGCAGCTACCGTTGATGAGGCGGTGGTTGCACTTAATGCGACAGTGTTGCAACTTTATGACAAGCACGCGCCCGTTCGAAACGTCAGAATGAAACGACCGCCCGCCCCGTGGATCACCCCCGCGGTCCGTATTGCAATGACCAGGCGCGATCGGGCGTTTAATAAATTTAAACGCGATCGTTGTCAGGAAAACTGGTGTGCGTTCAAAATCGTAAGAAATCGTTGTAATTCCATGGTTAGATCGGCAAAACGCAAATATATTCATGACAACATCCTTTCATCTTCAGCAGCTGACACATGGAAGTTTCTGAAGTCTATTGGCGTGGGTAACCCTCAATGTAAGTGTAATAGTTTGTCAACTTTTCCTCTAAACGATTTAAACGTTCACTTCTCAAAATCTTCAACGTTAGACCCCGCCACTATATCTCACAGTATTTCGCTGATAAACGCCCTTCCAAACCTTTCAAACAGTATGTTTAATTTCACTTCTGTCACTGAGGACGAGATACGAAAGGTGATTATATCGGTGAAGTCGAACGCGACTGGCCATGATGAAGTAAGCAGAGTAATGATAGTGAGCATCCTGGGAAGTATTGTGCCAATTATTACTTATATTGTCAATTTTTCTATGTGTTCAGGTGATTTTCCCTCCTTATGGCGTAGTGCTTATGTTATTCCTCTTCCAAAAGTCCCCAGCCCTACTTTGCTTAAAGAATTCCGCCCCATTTCAATTCTTCCGTTTTTGTCGAAAATCCTAGAAGTCGTTGTGCATAGGCAAGTGTCTGCCTACATCTACTCCAACCAGCTTCTCTCACCACTCCAGTCGGGCTTCCGTCCTGGTCACAGTACATCCACCGCTCTGCTAAAGGTTATTGAAGATGTTAGGCACGGTATTGAATCTTCCCAGCTCACTATTATGGTCCTCATTGACTTCTCTAACGCCTTCAACGCCGTTAATCACGAGCTTCTCCTTGCTGCGCTTCATCGCCTAAATGTCTCGTCGTCGGTGGCTTGCTTCCTATCTGCGTGATCGTCGCCAGGCTGTACGTGCCAATCGGTCTTACTCTGATTGGTGCGATTTGAGTTCTGGGGTGCCGCAGGGTGGAATTTTGTCACCTTTACTTTTCTCCATATTTATAAATCTCATCACCCCCAACATCAATTGCTCATATCATCTCTATGCTGATGACCTCCAACTATACACCCATGTGAGGCCTGATGATAAGAACAGTGCTGTATCCCGTTTAAATATGGATCTCGACCACATTTCATCTTGGTCTAGACTCTTTGGCATTGCTGTCAATCCTTCCAAGCGTCAAGCACTAGTTCTTGGAAGTCCCCGCACACTGGTCACTAGGGATCTGACGCAATTGTCACCAGTCTGTTTCGAGAACATAGTGATCCCTTTTGACGCGCAGGTAAAAGACCTGGGCTTAATAATTGATGGTGGCCTTAGTTGGGAGCCGCAAGTGTCTGAGGTCTGTCGTAGAGTTACATGTACGTTACGATCTCTTTACAGATTTAAACATTGCCTCCCGGTAAGTACAAAGAGACTCCTTATACAGACTTTGGTGCTGCCGGTGATAGATTATGGTGATGTGTGCTACACTAATGTAACCCAAGGACTTTTGGACAGACTAGACCGGCTCCTGAACAACTGTATCCGTTTTATTTTTGGGCTACGCAAATATGATCATGTCTCCGCGTATCGTCGACAGCTGCAGTGGCTTCCGATTCGCGAACGTAGGTCGCTAAGGATTTTGTGTACTCTCTTCTCTATTCTTTATGACCCTGTGGCACCAGATTACCTCAGATCAAAGTTTCAGTTCGTAAGTGCCCGGCCAGGCGGCGAGCTCCGTACCTCCCGTAAACTACTACTCTCTGTTCCTCCCCATCGCTCTGGTGCCATGGGCAATTCGTTCACAGTGCAGGCAATTCATCTCTGGAATGCCCTTCCCCTCTGTATACGTCAAGCTGAGAACAAGCTCTCTTTCAAGCGCTTGGTGCGCAAGCACCTTTTGGAGAATCTTCAAAATTAGGTAAATCTCGTCGTAGTCATTTAACAGCAGGTACCCTATATATATAATCCATATTCATATATATTCATACTCATATATATATATATAGTATATATAAATATATATATATTCCCATAATTATGTATTTATCAACGTAACTAGTGTTTTTTTTTTTGTTTCGATATTTGCATCGTGTGTAATGTCAGTTCGCAGATTAGTATTATTGAAATATGTACGAATCTGCGAATCGTATTATTCTTTCATAATCATACTCATCCACGAACTGACTTTTCCGTGCCTCTGCAGTTATATACTATTTCTCAAACATGCAATGAAATATCGTCATAATGTGCGTTAAAACAGGCTTCGAACTGTCACGTTTCGGGCGGAACAATTCGAGAGAACTGTAAAGGAATTTCATACAAAATTGAATTCCTAGGCCAGGAAGTTTTTTTTTTAAACATGGCGACTGTGTTCGTGAACGGGCTAAACAGCTGAATTATGTTTTTTGAGTGGTGTATTTTCTTTTTTCATTTCATATATTCGAGAAAAGCACTATACATGCCTTAGCCGTGAAATGGGCTTGCCGGCTTCGTATCACTATCTGGCCTCCCTAGGGTGGGCCGCCTATACTAAGCCGCTAAGCCCTTATTTCCCGGCGTCTGCAGTAATGTACTATTACATTATTTTAGGAGCAAGGCCCCTTAGTAGAACTTCCCTCTGGCCACGACCCCGACTATTCGGACGATGCAAGATGACGCGTCCGCAACGCGCACAACAGCTCTGTGTAGTCACACCTCGGACAATGGCGATCAAATGTATGAAAGAAACGCGTTGCTCCGCACACAGTCTAAGCTCGTGTAGGTGAACGAGTACCATGCTTGTGTGAGTGAGATAAGACATGCTAGGGTTGCCGCCATTTTGAACGCACGAGTCGGGAACACATCAACACAATGTGCAGCAATATGAGATGTCCTTGTAATAGCGGCGTCGAATTAATTTTGTGTGCTTATAATTAAACTAATGTTAAACTACGATTTCTAATTCCGCCCGCGTTCAAATTCGATAACCTCAATGACGAAAAACTCATTACGCGAATTAGGAAGAAATAAGAGTCATATTACGCTGTAAGGTGGGTATCTAAGCTTGATTTATACCAATAGTTTCCTATTTTGAATCAGTATAAACTTAGTACTTAACTAAATTTTTGTAAGGAAATTCAGGCCACCAAAATATTACGTAAGTTGAAAACATGATTTTTTGTTCATATATATATTGTGTTGTTTTCAGTGTGATCTGATAGGTTTAGGTCGAAAACGGATAGGGTAAAAAAAATACTAAACATAAGTCCCTATTGTAAGTTGGTTTTCTACTAAAACATAAAACACTTTGAAAATAACTGGGTATGTACTTGCCTTGATTCATCCAATGGTAATCTGTAGAACTTTCTTTTATTTTTGTTTATAGAGCTTAAACAACCGTACACAGCACAACACACGCCAATTACAAAAGTATTTGTTTAATATTCGAATATTATACGTGGCCTCCGCTCTGCGCACCGCGTCGTCGCGTCCTTGCCAGCCGGTAACTGCGAGGTAACCGAGCGCGGGTGGGCGGCACTTTCGGCGGGAGGCAGGGAGTGTCCATACTGTACGTTAGTACTCTTTATTATACTGTGGTGTAGTCTTGATGGTGGCCGCATTGCCCGACGATGCCCATTCGATCAGATTGGGTCTGAGGCCTGACCCGACAGGACAACGTCCTGTATTGACCATCTCTAGACCGATGTATAGCCTCACCTCGTCCTTGTGGAAGTCCTTGAGCGGCTCGACGACGCGTCCGCGGGCGCGCAGCGCGCGCACCAGCTCCGTGTCGTTGTGATGTGTCTTGATCGTGGCCGCGTTGCCCGAAGCTAGCGCCGATGCCGACTCGATCAAATCGGGTCGAAGTGTGCCTTGGCCCAATAGGACTGCGTCCTCTCTGGAAGATTAGTAGAACATATGAGCGTCATTCGAATATAAAACCAGTTCTAGGACGTAAATAATCGTATGGTGACCAATAGCAGTTGGTAGGACCGTGTTCGATGGCACGTCCTAGCAAAAGTGACTAGTTGACGATGAATTATGACCGCATAAGAAAATTTTAAAATAACTCGTATTTTAGAAACTAGAGCATATTTTTCCGTTATTGACTGACGTCGTTATATCATTGACAAGTAATGTTTACACAGTACGTCTCTAAGGTTAAGGTGACAATTTCAACAGAAGATAATATCTGTTACATGTCATACGTGTCATTTAAAACAGGCGTTAAAACAGGCTTCGAAGTGTCAAGTTTCAGGCGGAACAATTCGGGAGAACTGTTAAGGAATTTCATACAAAATTGAAGGCTTAGGCCGGGAATTATTTTTAATTTTGATGTAAACATAGCGTCGTGTTCATGAACAGGCTAAACAACTGAAATATATTTTTTAATTTTTCTTCTAGTGGCTGAATAGGTATAGGACCAACAATATCCGCGCTAAGGCCAATTACACACGAACACACGAACTGATATTAAGAATACAAATCTGTATGATTCAATGTGTTGATGAATAAATTTAAAATACTGTCTATAAGTCACCGCAGACCATAGACTATATTAAAAATCCTCTGCCTTTATTTTATTTATTATAGATATTAAAGCCTGACCGGAAATATATGAGGGTGCGTCATATTGCGGAATTTTACTAATACTAATTTCTTACACTGGCAATGATTTTATGATGGTTTGTCAACAACGTCAATGTCATTCGTGGTGCTTTCTTTAAAAGACAAATATTTAAAATTATCCAAAGAAAACACCGATAACCACTAACAGTCGTGAACGTAAGGTTATAAATAAAGTGTACACGTGTTTGCTACACGAGAAACAGTCAGGAAAAGAGTGCATTCCATTAAAGTGGAACTGACAGGTATTTAAACTAATGTCATTATAGTGGGTTGCGTTTGGTTGCAAAATTGTTGCCATGTAAATCTTATAAATAGCGCACTCTTGACAATCCTCATATATTTCTGGTCAGGCTTTAAGATTCTTATAATCAGGTTGTGTATAATGGCCCTAATATTCGAACACTACACACGTGGACGATTTCCGAAAGAAAAAAAAATGGAAGGATTGGAGGGAAAATTAAAAATACTTTTTTTTAAACATGGCGTCTGTGTTCATGAACTGGCTGAACAGCTGAATTATGTTTTTTTGAGTGGTGTATTTTTTTATTTCATTGCATATGTTGAGAAAAAAAAATATTATTGAGAAAAGCACTATACATGCCTTAGCCGTGAAATCGGCTTGCCGGCTTCGTATCACTATCCGGTCTCCCTTACGGTCGGCCGGCTATACCTACTCAGCCGGCAAGCCCTTATTTCCCGGCGTCTGCAGTAATGGTACTATTGGTCATGGTCATGGTTGTGGTTAGGGGCTCAGTTTTTCGCACGTGACCCGATATTTTCGTCATACATGAACTATGATTCCAGTTGGTCGAATATTTATTGAATAAACGGTTGGTATCGATATCATAGTCCAGGCCTGTTGGAACGTGTAGTAGTGTGTGTACTCACTGCAGGTTGAGCTCGCGGGCGGCCTGCTCGGCGATGCGGATGAACACGTCGCCGATGATGCGGCGCTTGTCCTCGGGCGCCTGCGTGTGGCACAGCAGCGCCGTGTGCCGCGACCGCCCGCCCCCCTCCCGCACCACTGTGCTGCCTTGTCGGAACTGTACACCACAACCCAACCATCAGTCAGCATTTCACAGAACATAGTATGTAGAGTAGCGGGCGCAACTCGGGGGTTGTAATAAAATGACTTGGATTTTTTAAAATATTATTTAGATTACCAAAATGAGCTATACACAAGTGTAACTAAAGTTTCTGAAATACCACGGTAGTTCTACGATTCATATATTAAGATAGGGAAGGCTGACCCCACTACTACGTGAGACACAGTCAGGAAGAGAGAGAGAGATAAAGTAAGATAGCAACTAACCTGGTGAGACGCATTGATGACGTGAAGCCTGACTCCTATCTCACGGAGAGACCTCTCCACCTTAGCGCTCTCGTTTTTACGCATGAATCCTGTAGGACAATAGTATATTGTGTCATAAGGGTAGTAAGTAGAGGATTACTAACGAAGGTCTATTAGAAGCCCGACGCCGAAGGCGGAGGGCTTTTAATGTCCTGAGTTTGTAATCCCCTTACTACCCGCCTTACACACAATATTTTTCATCACATTTTGGAGTAAATAACAAATAAATAAGCCAAAAAATAAATAAACATTAAACGATAACGATTGACAACCAACTTTTTTCTGTATACATTTTTTTATTTACTATATAAGCACTGGCAAAACGGCCATCAGCTTAAAACAGAATAGAAATATACACAGAATCTTACCATCTATTATTAAACAAATAACAATTAACAATATTATGCAGCAATAATTAACAGCGTAATATTATAAAAGTTAAATATGAACAGTAAGTTTATTACAAAACTAAATAGTTCCTAACCAATAATTTTATTTTTTTCCTTTTTTTTTTGTCTCTTTTACCACAGATAATGCTAAGAACTGCGTTTCGTTTAGAAACTTGACAGGCTTAACTGCCAGATTGTAACGATAATTCAAAATGTAATTTAATAAAATTATTGCAAATACACATAAATAATTGTAAAACATAAATATTAATGCAGTTACATATACCGTATTAATTCAATACACAATAAAATTTGCTGGTAGGCATGTTTTGTTGATACAACAAAAAACCTTGGCTGGATTGAAACCTCCTTAGTCTGAAGTAATCTGCGAGTGCGTACTATATTTTTAAAACTAAAACCATAACTCCCGAGGGAGTTATGTCAATTTATAACTCCCGCGGGAACTATATAGGCCTTAGTCCTTCAGTACACCCGCATGTGATACCATCTTTTACGAGCAAATGTGATGAAAAACAACATTCAACGACTTCTCAATCTACCTGCCTTGGCAAGGTATACACGATGATTTTTAATCGGTGATCAGGTACCAACTTTTCTAACTCAGTAATTGATGGCGGTCACGTTGAAGTCGTAATTACATGAAAACAAACTTTTATTTTTTCTATGATAATTTTTATTTTGAAACCAAGTTTGTCTTAAATTCCTTGTCACTGAACTAATCTGTATCGGTGTGCTTACAACCTCTTTAATAATTTAATGGGAATGACAATTTATGAGTAATAACTTGTAATTGTCATTACATAAACAAAGTCGTAGAAAATTTCGTAAAATTTCCCGCCAAAGCGATGACACTTGACGTAGGTATCGTACTTCAATAATTTATGTAGGATGACCATGTATCTAGTGGTTATTAGTTTTTATTAAGTTTTAACTTTTAATTAATTTAACAGTGAGGTAATTTCGCGGGACCTCGCGTATTAAGTTTAATTTAAGCTAAATATTAATATTTTTCTACTCCTGATCACCGATTAAAAATCATCGTGTATATTTTCTCCCCGCGTGGCGGGCAGAAATCCATCTTACGGCCTAGGGTGACGTAAATCATATTTTCTCAAACATGCAATGAAATATTGTCTTTACGTTCCTTATAATAGACTAGGAAGTATCGCTTTTTGGGCGCTACAAATCGAGAGGACTGTAAAGGGATTTCATACTGCTTTTCAGGCCTAGGCCTGCAAAGTAACTTTTTTTGGTTTCAACAACAAGGTCATTCACACAGCTGGCTGGTTTGACAAAAAGCAGGTTTTGTTTTTAAAGGTTGGTTGTTAGACTAAAATGTCCTATTTGTCAATTAATAAAATGTTGTTATTTGAAGTATATTTTTTTATTTCATTGTATGTTTGAGAAAAGCACCATACATGCCTCGTCGTGAAAACGGATTCCCGGCCTCGTATCACTATCCAGCCTCACTCGCACGCTCGCTCGGCCGTATATACCTACTTGGCCGGAAATCCTCATTTTCCCGGCCTCTGATGTAATGTACTATTATTACATATCAAAGGATGGCATGAAAACATAAAGGAGCGGAAAACTAAAGTAAATAGGATTTAACTAACACTAAGTACGCTTTCAGGCTGGTGTTTTTGATAAGATCTGTGCTTACCATTGTCGATGTGTAGCGCGATGACTTGGTCTTCGCGCAGCGCGGTCCGTAGTAACGCCGCGCACACCGTCGAGTCCACTCCTCCGCTCACCAGCACCTGACGCACAAGTACACATAGTCACAGTGCGTGAGCAGACAGCATGTGATTCACTCGCTCTTAAGATCGCTTAAGAGTGAGTGAATCACATAAGAACCTCTCAGTTTTCACTCCAACCCCAATCCCAATCTGAGAGCTTACGGACTTTCACTACACTTTTTTTAGGGTTTCACAACCATCTACATATTGGTGGCCCATGAGGGGAGAACATTGCATAGTCTACGTAAGTATGTAACAACAGATACTTACAAGCACTTTGTTATCGCCGACCGTATCGCGGATGTACTGAACACAGGCCTCCCGGCGAGAGCGCAGCGTGAACGAGCGCGACATGCCTGCGATATCGAACAGGAAGTTGGAAAGCATCTGCTTCCCTTTCGGGGTTAGGTCCACCTGGAGCAAAATATATTCAATTATTATTTAATTTCAAACTAACTATATTGAACTATCTAACGCGCCTAATGAGGCACAATATCAGGACTTATTACTAGAGTCCGCACTTTTGTCGACATGACGTAAGAATAATGTCGATTGGGGTGTAAATGGGATGGTGTTAATTAATAAAGAAAGTCTACTATTGGTCAATGATTTAGGAATTAAATTATTTCCACCCTAATTCTGATGCGACTCTTAGCAAGAGTGAGTGAGGACATCCTACGGGAACACTAAATTTTTCGGGATTATGTGTTAATCTACCTCTACCGTTTGAGCCCGAAGAAGTAACAAACAAACTCACAAATTTTCTCGCCTTTATAATATTAGTGTGATTATTTATCTGGAAATCAAATTTATTCTGCAGGAAAATAAGGACCCCACAACAAGTCTGAAGTGGCTTACCTCTGGGTGGAACTGCACTCCATAGAGACGCATCTGCTCGTTGTAAATAGCCGCGATGAGATGGTTTGAGGACTGGGCGCCGATTCGGAAGCGGTCGCCGACTCTCTGCACGCTGTCTCCGTGCGTCAGCAGAACTGGCTGCAGTTTCTCCAGGCGACTGAGAAGGTTTATAGAACAGTAGAATATAATATTGTAAAGTAGAGCCACTATGTAGTGCCGTTATAAAAAAATAGCCTAATCTGTTGAACGTTACGCGTCTCTAATTATTAATTACGAAATATGTACAGTTAGTCATCATCATAGGCCCTTCCGTCTATTACAGACGATTTGTGGTCTTCAGTCCGTGAAGCACCGTTTTTGGTGGCTTAAAAGTCTGTAGAGTTAGTAGATATACTAAAACTTTTTCGAGGCTTAAAACTTGCTATAGGACCCTGGTTGAAATATGTTCTCAACTGTTTAAAAACTCAAGTAGCAATGTACTTTGTTATTATTTTACTTATGAGTAGACTTTATAAGGGACTTCGTGTATTTAATTGACCAGTAAAGAAACAAAATTGGACCGTGTAATTTTAAAAGTTGGTTACATTTTCGATAGTCTTTACTTTAGGACTAAAAAGCTGAAGACGTTCTTGAGGATTAAGATGGATACATTATTTACGATAAAAGTATAATTAAAATTATGTATAATAACTCACTTGAACAAGGGGCAAGTGGTCTCCACTTCGACCTCGTACTGCCCGTCTTCGCGGGCGTCCTTGCGCAGCACGGAACCTCCAAACTCCTTGTTCAGCATTTGCATGCCGTAGCAGATACCTGTGGACAATAATTGTGAATGAAATTGAGGTCTTATTCTAACATACACTGAAGTATTTTTTATACTATTTCTAGCTTATAAAGGTGTCGAATTAGTAGGGTAGCGTGGACTCATCTAGACGTGGTTTAAATCAAATCAGTGAAATCCTTTCCTATGACTGAATAAGGTACCCAACAAAACTGTTCTCAATATTTAGATGTCAAAAATGATTACCTAACCGCGGTAACTCAATTTTGTATATGTCAGCGTAGTATCTCGGAGCATCTTCAGCGATGGGACCACCCGAGTTGAGGATCGCGTGGTACCCCGCCTCCTTGAAGTGGTACCAAAATCAAACTATATCTAAAAGTTCTCACCTAATACCGGCAACCCAATCTTGAATATATCAGCGTCGTATCTCGGCGCGTCCTCAGCGTACACTGAATTGGGACCGCCAGAGATGATGATGGCGCGATACCCCGCCTCCTTGAGGTGGTACGCCGGGGTGTCCAGCGGCAAGATGTCGGATTCCACGCATAGCTCGCGTACACGGCGATCAATCACCTGGACAACAATTAATTCTTAGTTAGAGAAATATCACAGAAATACGACTAACGATTTTAAATTACAGTATAACTTAGATATTTTAGATTCCTATTTTCTCTGTGGAGGCACAACACGCACTTAAGCTCCAAAAACAAAGGTAGTTTTTGGCGACATTTGGGACAAATTTGAATGTTTAAACACCTTCATTAGTGTTTATTTATTTATTTAAACTTTATTGCACAAAAGAAAAACTTAACGTACAAAAGGCGGACTTAATGCCATGGGGCATTCTCTACCAGTCAGTCAGTGTTCTTCTTATTAGACACCTAACTTTGTATGACATGTCCAATTGTCCATGATAAAATTTGCCGCGAATATGATCCGTTGACAATTTCGGCACTGCAACTAATTAAGTGGTGTGGGGGATACCACGAATTTCGTAATTCTTACCATTCAGTAGGTACAGCAGGCATAAAGGATGGCTTAGTGCGTCAGCGATGGCGCGGTACTGCACGGTTCTGCTGTAGAACTACTTAAGCTCGATTACCTTTCCGTACTGTGAGCCAGCGTCCAAGATGGCGACCTTGTCCCTCGTGTGCGCGGCACCGTTGGTGCCGCGGTACTGGCCCTCTGCTGTGGCTGTGTGCATCTCGCCGAACCGCCAACAGCACTGTGGTGTAAAACAATAATCGATTTTATTACAGCAAAATTTTCTTTTTCAGCCCTAAGAGTACCTGTCTTAGTAATGGTTCTTTATATTTTCATTAATGCGTTTTAATTTCAGAGGTTTATTTTGAATGCCTTTAATTGGTGACAAAATTGGACAATTGCAAAGCATCATGCACATGCTCCCAACCTTTGAAGAACCATATAATTCAATACACAAGAATATATACAATATGATCAATTATATTTATTGCATGGCGATTAGGATTAGACATAGGTGGATATTGGTAATATGTAAAATACAATGCAGGAGTAGGAATAAAGACTTATTTTTTTATATTGTTTATTTCTATTTCCAAGGATATTTGAACTTCAATACCTATTGTTACTGCCTTTTTTTGTAGAGCAGAGACATCTAAGTAAAACAAAAGTAGGTAACATGATCTGGTTTAGTAAAGTTTCCTTTCATAAAGTGTACATTTAACTAGAGCATGCTTTTCTATTCTATTGTTTAGATTACAGGATGGAACAGTTTTCTTTTAAATTATTTTGTGTTGTGAAATAGATAAATCAGTTTTTTTTTTATCAATTTATTTATATGAATTGACACTGCCAAACTCAAATAAGAATGCAATATGAACAGAATTCAAAATGAATAAAGCTATAAATAACAAATCTCCATTTATGACCAAAACTCACTATAAAAATTATTACTTCTTCTCAAAATCTTATATCTTGAAACTGTTAATATCTACTTAGCACAATACTCTTTTCTCAAAGTATTATTCTAAGTAGGTATTTGTAACTTAGTGTGTTCTGGTTGTCAACAGGCAAAATACAATAAGCTAATCTCCTAATAACTCCACAGACAACATCCAGGGGAATGAACTTGAACTTGGCCCCAATCTCTACAACTTTTACTATTTCTGTTCACTGTGTGAGCCAATAAACACAAAAATAGACACCACAACAAACGAATCTCAATAAAGAATGAGATAGACACAAATATACCTTCAATAAAAACTGTCTAAATCCCAACATCACAAAACAACAATGAAAACTTTCTAGCACACAAATAAACATACACACAAATATTATTTGACATCTTCAATTGTCAAAACACAAAGTCATCACAAATATAATCAGTCTTGACACTATCAAAGTTAACAAAGGGAAAACAATAGAATAGATTAAAAACAGTGGTAGTGAAATTATCAGAATGTCATTGGCCAGTTTTGTGCTCTCCACTGAGCCAAAGAAGTGAGTGTGTTATTTATAGAAGACAACCCACGTGAAGAAAATAAACACAAACACACATACTGGACACTACAGTCACAACTCTGATACTGGGAGATGATGCAAGTGGATTTTGTTATTGAGAATAAAATAATAATTTCAATATACATGTAGTGTATAATGTTATAAATACCTTTCTACAGTTATTGATATTAGATTAGAAATTTGATTTACTACCAACTAAGAAGTTTTATCAATGTTAATTTAATATACTTACAAAAAAAACTGAATTTAACATGCTCAATAAATCACACATAAATTTACACTGCATACTGTATTTGGGTGGATCAACTTTTTCTTGCTGTTATTCTGTCCGTGACCCAGGCGATAATAGTGATTACATTTCTAAGAAAAGTGTTGATAATTGACATTACTGGTATTGTCAGGAGATAGTCTACATAAGAATGGGCTTACAACTGCTTAAATTACAAAGATTTTGCTAAACATATCCTCAGAAAATCCTAGTTTTAAAAAGTGACCCAGGGGCATCACCATGGCAACAAGTGGCAGAAAATAGTTGATTGACCCATTTAATACTGTAAAAAATAAATGTTAACCTACTTTTTATTATTAATATATGAACAAAAACTCATGGTAGGTATAAAATATACTTGGGAATAATAGACTGAACCAATCAAATTCTATGCACATACATTTATAAATTTAAAGATGTAATCATCTATTTTTTGCTTTAAGTTATTTTTGTACAGTAATTTATCCAGTACCTGTACCAAATGAACACTATTATATGTGTATCACAGCACTGTTATATATTTTAGTTTAGTTTCAATATACATAACCTTCAGCAGTGAAACACCAATTATTTCTTTTTGAAATTTGTTAAATCAACCTTGAGGTTCACAGCTGTATAAGTGAAAAAATATACAATAGAGGAACATACCTTGTCTATGGGTGTTTGTTGAAGACTGAGGGGTCTAATCTAAGCAATCATATGTACATAAGTGTAATCAGTTAGAGGAATGTTAAAGGTTATCACAGAAGGTGATAGATTAATCACAAACTGAACCAAATGATGTAATCTTAACTAAATTATCGCGCATTTCGTCAACATGACGCGCGATGGTTACGAATTCGATTTCTAATTAGGTAAAACAAAGAACTGCAGGTTACCTTTCTCAGTATACAAAACATATCCAAGTACTACTACACAATTACGATGGCATTTTTTAAAAGAAACAAGATGATCGAGATGGAATGATAACAACACAGATAACATGGAGATAATACCAAGCATTTTTTCAACAACGACACTAGTGCTAATCCGAACCGGCCGATGTACCGCGCCTATAGGAACACACCTATTGTATTTATTTACAGGAGGCGCGCGTTCAGTCCTCTTCAGAGTTTAAACGACGTTTAGGCAATTATAGACATTAACTAAGAAGAAAACTGCGCGTAATGCAATGAAAATGCCGTGTGAAACCGGGCTTTGACATTAGTTTCTGGGTCATAATGGGAACTACAGATTTCTGCATCTACAATGAGATGCTTAAACGACATCATGACGGTTAACAAAGGTAAAAGATGGATTTTCTGACTTACCTAAAAGATTGTATTTGAGATTTCAAAAGATTATATTCATGAAAAACGCGAAAAAATGTGGTTCTCCATTCAGCACTACGAATACAAAATTTTGGTACTGATAGCAGCCGCGAGGTGGCGTACAGCGCAAGTCATTGGTTGGTTGAGAATGCGTTCAATATGTTGAATTAATTTTGACTGTATTTACATAACCTCAAATCAAACTGAAATTTAATAAGTTATAAAAATAAATATAAACGAATAAAGAAAATATTTATGTTACTCAAATGTTTGTTTCGTACTAAAAGAATAATTAATTCAAATTTGTAGATTATTAACTGTTCGTAAAATCTGATCGTTACTAAATTTTCGGCTTGTCATCATCGGTACTCGTTCCATTACATGCAATTTTCATATACCTTTTTATATGTTTAATTCTATTGATTAACGGTAATTACTGATGTTAATTTCAAAATTGTATTTTTTACCAAAATGTGAGTGATTTAGTAATTTCAATGCCTTCTAGTAATGTCACATAAGAAACCAAAAAAGGTTTTTTTTTTTTTGATATTTTTCATACTGTTTGCGTGTAATGGACTATACGATATTTTATTCCATTACACGCTAGTATTAACCGATACAATAATTTAGACTCTTCTTGAAGACTTGCAAAAAAAAATGCGTAGATTCGATTTTTTCGAACGCTTGCTCAACAAAATTTGACGTTTCAATAAGTCTGTCAAGTATTTCCATAGTATTTCCGAGTCTTCGCTTTGCTTTGTCGTTTTAGTGTAGATCGAGTTGAATTAGTTTTATTAATAGTTATTTGTAATATAAATTAAAACATGCCGGACCATCTAGGAGATGATATGAGGAAAATAAAGGATGATAAGGAGGAACCGGAGAAGGAAATTAAATGTAAGCAACATACAAACTAAATATTTCATGCATCAGCTGTATTTAAACCTATTATACTATTATTATGTCTTTATGTTACAGCGCTAGACGAAGGTGACATAGCTCTATTAAAGTCCTATGTAAGTATTTAAAAACATATTCCTTATAACCTAATTTGTTGCTATAGTGACTGGCACTTTTCATTAATTTTATTTTTGTAGGGGCAAGGGCAGTACACGAAGATTATCAAGGAGGTAGAAGAAGGAATCCAGACTGTGATGAAGAGGGTCAATGAACTGACTGGCATAAAGGAATCTGATACAGGGCTTGCTCCTCCTGCATTGTGGGATCTTGCAGCAGATAAACAAACATTACAGAATGAGCAGCCACTACAGGTAAATAACTTAAAATAAAAGAAACATTATATTTCTTTAAGTATTGCAATATTCAGGTAAGTATAACATTGTGAAATAAAAAGTTTTTCAGACATGTTTTTATTGCCAACTGTACTTTCTTAAACAATCATTTATTGTCCATCAGGGCCTTTGAATTCAAATACAATGGGTTTATTTTGGGATGAATTAACTTACTAAACTCCAAGATACCAATTTATTGTATTATCATGTGAACAACATAAACATGCAAAGTTTAATTTAGATACAACAGTTAAAAATAGGTTAAAATTGACTTCCAAAATTGTATAACATTTTAGTTATAATATAGAATTGAAATTAAAATGGGAAAAACACTATTGTAGAATATTATTATAGTATATGTAAATTATAGTAAACACATGATTGAGACTTTTTAAAATGTCTGAGATACAATGGCAAAACTGAATGGCAGTATTTAACACATTAATATTTTACCAGGTCGCAAGATGCACAAAAATCATCAATGCAGACTCAAATGATCCCAAATACATAATCAATGTGAAGCAGTTTGCCAAGTTTGTGGTGGATCTCGCAGACTCTGTGGCTCCCACGGATATTGAGGAAGGCATGAGAGTTGGGTAAGTCTACTTCCTGCCCGTCTAGCACAACTACGCTCCGCATCTCTTTTTGACTTATCTTGCCTGTCACTCTCTCACAGTACAGCAAGAAAGAGAAAGGTAATATTTCTCGTGCGAGAAAGAGTCACGTGTCACAGTTGTGATAGAGGTGCTGGTTTCCCATTCAGTTGCAGAATGAAAAGTTTTGTTGTTTATGACATAGCTTGCCAGTACACTGGAGTGGAGCGGAGCTATGTGAAATGGACCACATTTCTCAAATTTTAAAGAAGGAGCCTGCACCGCTAGCGTAACTGTTATTTGGGACTATTCTTTGCATGAGATAATTACCCGTCTCTTTCTGTACAGTAATGCAAGAGAGTGACGGGTAGTGCTATGTCACGCGAGAAGCATCGCAAAAAATAGTTGCATAGCTCCTCTTCAGTGGATAGGCTGCCCTAACAACATCAGAACATCATATAACAGTTAAAACGTAACAAACCTTTTATTAAAGGTTCTTTACTATAGTTTTTTACCTATACATTGTTTTACTATCATGTTATTTTGTGTTGCTTGGAGAGCAAAGAAAGAAAATTGTTTTATAGCCTGACAAGTTTCTGATACAACTCTCCCACATCATGTTCATTGCTACAGCTTGATGTAATGAGATATTTATATTGAGTTATTACTTTGAACAACAAATATTTAAGTCTAAACTAAGTTGATGTAGTGTATGAACACTTTCACAAACAGGTAAAAAAATTAAAACTAGCCCAGAAAGCAACAGAGCTCTCTAGGTGGGCGCGACCCGCCCCAGACACCGACAGGGAGGGAGAAAAAAACTGTCCCAAAATATTCATACAGTAGGTTATATGGAAATGGTAACGGAATGTAACGAAAAAACATTGGTACACCTTTTCTTCTAATTAGATCGAAAGAGCTCGTGATTCTGAGTAGAAAATACCCAAAATATCGAAAAAAAAAAAGAAGTGTGTACAACTTTAGAAAAAATGGCCCATGCCCCATCTGTAATATTGAGCTTTTTTTTTTTTTTTTTTTTTATTTATTTATGTAAAACAATAGTACAATAAAACTATTTAAATATCTGCCAAACTGCACAGCAGTTTGTTGGCAGAAAAACATAGTGCCCTCCACCATTGTACATATTACTATTGAGTAGTATCGCATTTTATTTAACTTACAAACTACAAAAAGTACACTGTAAATAAACAACAATATTGCTACTCGATAAAAAAGGAAAAGCCAACTTGTAATCAGCAATCAAGAACATTTTCAAACAGTGTTAAGTTTAAACTAATTTTATTACTTAATTTTTTCACCAACAACTAATATAATATCGTTACAGAATTTAATCTATACCTACAAGATTCCCACCGGTTTGCCCACTTAGAACGGATGATGAATCGAAATCTACCTCAGCATGTCCTGTGTTTTTTGTTTGCCATTGCTGGATACATCCGCTCAGACATTCTGATCGAATCTATCCAGCAATGCCTTCTTAAGCCTCTTCTTATAAACAATTTTTGACACATCGTGGCAAGATCTAATTGAGTCTGGTACACTATTTAATATCGTGGGTGTGAGATACTTTCGGGTACGCTTCCCATAGTAATTATATACTTTAGGTAGCTGACGACATAACTAGACAAAATGAATAGATGGATGACAGAGCCACTTCACAGCCGTACCCCGACAGTTAGCGTATGACCCGGGGTATGTTCACAACTGTTGTTAAAGCTGACAATATGTTTAATTCTGTGTGCAGTGTTGACCGCAACAAGTACCAAATCCACATCCCGTTGCCGCCCAAGATCGACCCCACGGTGACCATGATGCAGGTGGAGGAGAAGCCGGACGTGACCTACAGCGACGTGGGCGGCTGCAAGGAGCAGATCGAGAAGCTGCGCGAGGTCGTCGAGACTCCGTTGTTGCACGTATGTCACTTCATGGCCACCCTCGATTAACCCCGCACCTCCACCAAGAGTGACGAGCTCAGTGGATGGCAAAATAAAGAATAGGATTTGGTATTATTTTTATATTGGACTTCAGCTCAGATACAGGGTTTTAACAAGAATGCCCGGATCCCTTGGTGTGTGACAGAGACGGCCATAATTCGAATATTTAAATATATTTATAACTAGCTTTTGCCCGCGACTACGTCCGCGTGGAACTTGGAAATATGGAAGCAACCTCGTACAACACGATAGATATACACCTAATCACCTTAATTAATAAAAGGGATTATTAAAAGCGCCTAAGCAAATGTAAGAGCAGTTGTGCTTTTGGTCAAATTATTACATTTTCTACAGGATCATCAATGTCACCATGAATTACTTACTCACTTTTCAATCTTTTTAGGGATAATTTCCAAGATGAAAACTATCCTATGTCCTTCGTCGGATCTTAAACTATCTCCATGCCAAATTTCATCAAAATCGATTCAGCGGTTTAAGCGTGAAGCGGTAACAGACAGACAGACAGACAGACAGACAGACAGACACACTTTCGCATTTATAATATTAGTATGGATATAAAATCTAGTTGCCAGCTCTGCTGTCAACTACAAAACAGTTACAATTCACATCACGCTGCCGCCCAAGATCGACCCCACGGTGACCATGATGCAGGTCGAGACTCTGCGCGAGGTCGTCGAGACTCCGTTGTTGCACGTGGCTTCATGGCCACCCTCGCTTGATTCATGTTGAGCAGAAAAAAATGGGGCAAGTGCGAGTCCGACTCGCGCATGTAGGGTTCCGTACCATAATCTATAACAAGTTTGTTTTATAGGAGCCCCCCTAAATATTTATTTTATTTTTAGTATTTGTTGTTATAGCGGCAATAGAAATACATCATCTGTGAAAATTTCAACTGTCTAGCTATCACCGTTCTTGAGATACAGCCTGATGACAGACGGACGGACGGACGGACAGCGAAGTCTCAGTAATAGGGTCCCGTTTTTACCCTTTAGGTACGGAACCCTAAAAACGTCCCACACTTAAATTAAACGATTTAAACGTTGAGTCAACCTTTGACAACGGTAGCTGGAAAGTTGCCGAAACGTCAGGGAGGCTCAAATAATTAATATACGCGATATAATCCGTTTAAATAGTTTTATATAATATCTGTTACTATTGAAGTTCTGGATTTGTGTTGAAAATTAGTGTTCTATGGAGAAGGGGTCATGATTTAAGGAAGAATAGCGCGATGTAGGATCATCATTTGTTTTGCGGCGCCGTCTGTTGGTCGTAATTTCTTTGCCCTCTCATCGCGTCGAAGCGGCTGGACTTTACCAATTTTGGTACACGGATAGATGGACGTGACGGATACTTTTATACCCGACTACGGGAATACGCGAACGAGATGCTTGTTGTTGTTACGGCCCCTTCTAGTATTCCATATAAGTGTACTGATTTTTATTGAAGTTCATTCAAATATAACCTAAACATTGAGGTTAGATCCACAGGAAGACTCAGAACAGTTTCGCGTCGCCTGGCGCTTGCATGTAAAAACCCGCGCGTCATCGGTCCCACGTTCTATGAACGTCTACCCGCGGAATTGCGAACCGAGCCATCTGACGACAGTTTTAAACGACAATTGAGAAACTTTTTATTGGATAATCCATTATACTCACTATACTCAGTAAATGAGTAATATGGAAATGTAATTTATATTGTAATTGACATTGTTTTTATTTTTACTCCAGTTTTTTACCTACATTAATTATATTATATATTGACAATACTTAAAAGTTACTTTTGACCTTATTCCTAATTATTTCCTTATTTGACTTTCTAATTTTCAGTGTTATTTTCACCGTGTTATTTTTTGTATTTTGACAATCCATCTAGGAGCTTCTTTGAAATTTGTTTGTTTAAAATGTTGACATGTAATTATTTTATCTGTTTTATTATTAATTCCGCGGTTTTTATTGCCATCATATTTTATCTCTTACTATTAATATATGTGACGATCATAGTATAAGTGCATGTAAATTGACTTAGTGTAATTTATATATATACATTTTATATTATGAAATAAATAAATCTAAATCTAAATCACTGTTGTAGCCGGAAAAGTTCGTGAAACTCGGTATCGAGCCGCCAAAGGGCGTGCTGCTGTTCGGGCCGCCCGGCACCGGCAAGACGCTGTGCGCGCGCGCCGTCGCCAACCGCACCGACGCCTGCTTCATCAGAGTCATCGGTGAGTCCTTAGCCACTCAATTGCTTCGAATTTTGAGTTGGACTCTATTTATATAATAAAATAAGAGCGGTGACAGGTAGCTGTAGTTACCAAAAGCAATCAAGTGGCTATCACACTGAACTAGATAGTGCAGGAGCAAGTTTGGTCAAATGATTGATACAAAGATCAAGGCTCAAAGAAAAGTTTAAATGCGTAACTTGGTGGAAGATACCGGTAATCGCACCTGGGTACCTCTGGATTGCCGGTCCAGCACGTTAACCTTTCCGCCACCCTAACGCCCAAGCAACCTTTCCAATTTTTGCTTATGCTTTGTGTGTCGATCTTTGCATTGTTTATTTGAAAGGTTTGTCACCTTATATCAATGGTTTAATATAAAAATTGTGGCCCACATGAAAGAAATTACACATTACATGCTTCATAAGTTTGGTCAAGCTATCTAGCTTGACCAAACGTCATAGTAGGGCAGATGCCCTATGTCCTAAATAGTTTTCCTGTAAGTATTATATATTTTATAGTGGATTGACCACATGAGACAAAAACACCATTAAGAAAGTAAAATAAATAGGTACATGATAAATTGATAATATAGGTAAAGTAACTGCACTTATATTGTTAATTATTTAATTTCCTTAGCACGCAATCTTTAGATTTAAGATTAGCTAAGCAGAAAATGTTATAATGAATCGCTTTTCTGAAATAAACAGCTAAAAATTTTTTTTATAACCTGGTCTATGCATTTTGTGCCAATTTCTGTGCTATAGGCACTTTGCGGTTGATGTCAGGGACCCGCCCGATATCCTTTTGAGAGGGTTTTTAAGGGTTTTGAATAGCGCTAACACTTTGAACATGGAAGCCCAATCAATTTGCTTTAAAAACCCTTATCTAAGCGCTAACCCATTTTAACAAGCGGTATCACAATTCCCCTTATAAATAAGAATATTTGCTCACCCATTCGTTACTAAATGGTTAGCCTAACAAAGGGCTACCCTTATTTTATAAAGCTTACGACGCGTAGGTTAGTACTATCGAGCGAGACAGATACCTATCGAGCTCTGTCGGCGGCGGCGCTGCGGCATCTTTGATCTGACGCGCGAGACCGCTTCAGTCAACGCGCGTTTGTATGAATACCTACAAATACGCGTCGACGGCGCGCTTAAATTAAAATGCGCCATGTGCTTAGGCCCATTTTAGAAACATTATGTGGTCTTGAGTGAATTCAGACCGGAAGACGTCGGAGCCACCGCGGATTTAGTTGGGGGGGGGGGGGGGGGGGGGGGGGGGGGGGAGGTTTATATATTTACCAATTATTTTAAAAGTATAACAGAAATCTCAAAACAAAAAATATAATCGTCAAGCTGGACTTACGTAGTTTATACAAGTATATAGTACCTATATTACATATGTATATCTGTTGATCCATGAGAGATAATAAATATTATTAAGCGTAAGTTAGGGCCATCTCGATGCATGATCGTCCGTGAAGTATTGTTTAGGTACTGTATTAAACAATATTTCTCTAAAACTTTACATAAAATGAGGAATCTATGTTTTGAACAAAAATAATGCACTTTCAAACAAAAAAATATTAAAAAGTGGGAAAAACTGAAAAATTACATTTAGGTAAGTGTTTTTTTTACATAATTTCTATTTTATTTTTTAGAACTTATAACAAAAATCTCAAAATAAAAAATATAATCGTAAAGATAAACTTATGTAGTTCCTAAAAGTATATAGTTTACTATTATCTGTTGATACATTGGAGATAATAAATAATCTCAATGCATGATCGTCCGTGAAGTAGGGTTTAAGTAATGAAAAATGAAAATGAAAATGATTTATTTCTTTCCTAAGTAGTACATTATTTTACATGTGCTGGTGTCCCCTTTTTAAGTAAAAATAATACCTGTGCTAAGGGGCACCGCTCTTCCATATGAAGTAATGTTTTAAACACACGAAAAGTGCACATATCTTTAGATTTACACCACTTAGCACGCATTCCCAACAATTTAAAAAAAATATCAAATAATAAAAAAGGCGAATCCACCCATTAAACAATATTTCTCTAAAACTTTACATAAATAAATATTAAAAAGTGGGAAAAACTGAAAAATGACATTTAGGTAAGTATGTTTTTTTAACATAATTTCTATTTTATTTTTTAGTACTTATAACAAAAATCTCAAAACAAAAAATATAATCGTAAAGATAAACTTATGTAGTTCCTAAAAGTATATAGTTTACTATTATCTGTTGATACATTGGAGATAATAAATAATCTCAATGCAAAAATCTCCGTGAAGTAGGGTTTAAGTAATGAAAAATGAAAATGAAAATGATTTATTTCTTTCCTAAGTAGTACATTATTTTACATGTGCTGGTGTCCCCTTTTTAAGTAAAAATAATACCTGTGCTAAGGGGCACCGCTCTTCCATATGAAGTAATGTTTTAAACACACGAAAAGTGCACATATTTTATTGTTTATGTCTGTAGTATTTTAAATGAAACTACGCAATGTAAATTTATTGTTTATAATTACAAGATTCACTGCTCAGACACAGTGCTGAACATTTAAGCTGCCTTTTTTGCATTTGCAGAAACAGAAGTCCAGACGATACATGCTTCTGCAGCAACAGGCAAGCCCGTCCATGTATGTATTAGGCTTCCAGTAGTTGATGACCTTCGTCCAATCCTAGGTAGATAGACACTGGACAGGGTAGTTTTTGAGCGCGTCCTAACTGACCTCAAACGTGCACCCCTTGATATATAGAGCTCTCTAGAAATGCTGATATAAAGCGGCTTTGGTCGGTAGGAGGTGTTCTATCTGCTGGTTCTTCTTCGTAAAAATTAATTTACGGCTCTCATTTACGTTCAAGTATACGAAGCTGATCTGAAATAATAATTATGATGATACAATATTCTGGTTTATGTTATTAATATTAGTTTCAAACGCAGAATTACTGACCTATTATAATATAATGTTATGAAGTATTTTTCGATGACAGATATTGCCTCCGCATTGCGGCCCTTGGTCGCTGACTCGACGAAACCTTCAATTAGGTCAGGAATATATGTATAAGATAGATAAGATTATTTTTATCCTATTGACAACAAAAAAAAAATTAGAGGAATCGCAACAAACACAAAGCTACAAAAAACCGGCTCGTTCGACCACTTGTATTCCCCAAATTCTTGTATGCCGCAGAAACGTGGACCCTGCGGGAAGTTGAAAAGAAGAAGATAGACGATTAGGTGTTTGTGAGAGATGTGCTGTTGGAGGAGAATGCTCGGAATATTATGGACTGAATTCCGTACCAACGAGTCTATACTTCGAAAACTTGGCATCAAGTAGCGTTTATCGTCTTTAGTACAGTTTGGCCGCGTATTCCGGGGGTTGGTGGCTATTGAGCGACTTGTGGTCCAGGGAAAGGTTGAGGGTACCAGGCAACGAGGAAGATCGCCTATGTGATGGATAAACCAGATTTAAGCTGCAATAAATGGCTCATCGTCACTACACGAATGCACGAGGAAGGCGGTTATCAGGTAAGAATGGCGGCGTGTTGTGAAGATTGTCACCAACATCTGAAATGATGACCATGACCACTCTGCCAAGAGTGAAACCAACGTAGAAAAAGAGGTCATGGAGAAAAGATTTCCCAAGCTTCAAAAGCACTTCTCTTTCCTTTACCATTGAACGAAGATACCGTGTCACATGTCACATCCTGTGAATGCGTGAAAGAGGGGTAATACTTTTGCTCTCTGTGGGGCTGTAAATAAGGAAATCTGTATAAAACACCTGTCTTTTCTTAATTTACTATGACCAAATATACGATTTTTACCTAAGGTGGTGGCGATATCATGACAGCACAGATATTGATGTTTCCTGTTCCTTTGTGCACCAACAGTTCCTCTAGCTGAAGTAAAGCTTGTTCAACTGCCAGTGCCAACACATCAGTATCCACTGTATCATGAATCATGAAGCCTCGAACATAGTATATTAAGAAAAGGCGGGTATTTTATACATATTTGTTTATTTACAGGACCACAGAGAGCAAGTGTATTAGGAGACCCTCTTTCACGCATTCACAGGATGTGACACGGTATCTTGGTTCAATAGTTAAGGAAAAAGAAGTGATTTTCTAGCATGGAAACCTTTCCTGACATAACTGTAGGTTTCGAGTTTGGGAGATTATTGAAGAGGCAAGCTGGCTTTCATTGAAAATACGTCTTTACATATGATAGGTCCGTTTTTCTGCATTTGAAACTGATATAATAGGAAAATATAATATTTAAACTTATATCAGAATATTGTACGAGTATATGATAATTATTATTTCATGTCAGTTTCGTATACTTCAGTGAATGAGTGCCGTAAATATATTTTAACCAAGAAAGATCAGTAGATAAATACCTCCTACCGACCAAAGCTGGTTTATATCAGCATTTCTAAAGAGCCATATATCAAGGGTTGCACGCTTTAGTCAGTTAGCACCGGCTCAAAAACTACCCTGTCCGTGTACTTGGGGTTGGATGAAAGTCAACAACAACAGGGAGCCTACATGGACGGACTTGCCTGTTGCTGCAGAACCATGCATTGGCTGGAAATTGTTAGGTGCAAATGCAAAAAACAGTGCTTTGCACATTTCACTCTAAAAAAATTACCTATGTTTTTTTTCTCAGAAATGGCATCCATTATCGACACCTAATGCGTGGAGAAAATTTGAACGGTCAATAATATGTCAACCTGTATAATAAAACATACCTAAATCACGTTATTCAGTTTCCCACTTTTTAATATATATTTATTTTTCGAAAGTGCATTAATTTTGTTCATAAAATAATAAAATACATGTAGATTCCCCATCCTTGATTTATCCGAAAATTATATATAACATGCCCTATTATGTAAAGTTTTAGAGAAATATTGTTTAACACAGTAAGTACCTAAACAATACTTTACGGACGATCATGCATTGAGATGGCCCTAACTTATGCTTAGTAATATTTATTATCTCCCATGGATCAACAGATATATGTAATAAACTATAACTATTTTTATAAACTATAAAATAATAATAATAATTGGTAAATATATAAAAAGACACAAATTACGTTTTTCAGTTTTTTCTCCTTTCTTTATAGTTTTTTTTATAAAGTGCATTATTTTTGTCCAAAACTTTATTCCACATCTTTAATTTATCCGAAAATTATGTATCACATGCCGTATTATATACAGTTGAAGAGAAATGTTGCTTTTATTGAAGCGTGGCAGCGTCAAACTTCAGCCCCACTAAAGCCGTGGTGGCTCTCGATGTCTCCCGGTCTGAATTTACTCAAGACCATCTAAGAATCAACTGTGCCAAGTTTCAGCGCATAGTCAAAAAGTGCAAGGTGTCGTGCACTAACACCCCAGCTATTTACTATGTGACGCGACGTGACGACGACAACTACGTCAAGCAAACACAAAATATTTACTGCCCTGCCCACTCCCACAGGGCCCAGCCAGGCATATTCGTAATTTATTGCCTTTCTTGTCATACTTTGGCCCAGATAACTAGTCTTGTCTCCTTCTCCTAAGCCTTTAAAGTATGACATGATGAAAAGGAAAGTTTTATTTTAAGCGCTAAAACATAAGGGTATCCCTTTAAAGTGGATAGCAAAATAAAGAGAATACCGCTTACCAATTGGAAAGGGTTAGCCTTATTCTTAGGTTCCCTCTTAATAAGGGATAGTTAAATGTATGGGTTATCAGTATGAATGGGTAAGTCTTTTACTGGGTTACACATTACTAAGGGAAGCCCATTGAAAGGCTTAAGCAAATGAAAGGGTGGTCGGGTCCCTGGTTGATGTACGTACATATTTATTATATAGGCGATCGAACACAGAAACCTAGAACGTATCTAAAATAATATTATAACTCTACCTATTTACCTAACTATTAACCATTTAATTTGGGGAATAAAGAAAGAATCCTGTTCACAAGCTTTGACAGGATTCTGATACACTTCCCCAATATTATTATATATATGGCAATGAACATCTTTGTTGTTCAAAGTTCAGCGGCAAAGCTACATGCTGCCATACAAACTTTATTTTGTGCAATTAGGTTTACCCTTTATTGATGATATGATGATTATGTTTACTATTTTAGTATATGTGGAATTTTAAAGCAAATATTGACAAATCCGGTATATGAAAATCTATCTTAAGTATGCTTATCAATATTCTAGAGTGTGTTACTTTGCCTCGGGAAGCTCGAAATTTTAACTCAACATCGTGTGTCCCGCTTATTCTATTGTAATAGAATATTGCTTAACGCATTCGCTGCTAGGGGTCGTAGCCTAGGAACAAACTTGCATGCGTTGCTGGCAGTGAATGTGTTAAGAGGGCGCCAACGCGTTGGCTAGCTCTCTCTCTCTCATTGAGCGTAAGCGTGAGCGTGATGGAAGTGCGTGCTCGGAAGCGCGGAAATCATGTTTTTTGAGTTGTGTCATAAACGTGTGCATTTTATACTGAAAATAGTTTTACAATTTTTGAGAACTTATAATTGTGCATCTATTAAGCTAAAAAACGTTGTTAAAAACGGAAGGGTTTTCAAGATCCAAACGAAAATATCTAAAATAATGGTTATGTTTGAGAGATAAAAGTATCGAGAAAATTATTACCAATCGTGTTTTCACGTTGACAAGATTTTTGTTCAATCGTGTGTTTTGTTGTTGTGAACTGTTTAAGTTTCTTATTTCCAAGGGACAGATTTTTAATCACTATAAAATAAAAAATAAATAAAATAAATATCAGACAACCTCACACAAATCGATCTAGTCCCAAATTAAGCTCAAGATAAGGCTTGTGTTATGGGTACTAGACGACGATATACGTACTTATATAGATAAATATATACTTAAATACATAGAACAACCATGACCCAAGCACAAATATTCGAGTTCATTACACAAATATTTGCCCCGGCCGGGATTCGAACCCGGGACCGCCGGCTCAGTAGGCAGGTGTCTACAAACCTAGCCAAACGCGTCGTCTAAAACTATGGATGTTGAGAAACATAAGATTGACGTCATAAACCTCCAGGAAACACACACAAAAGATGATCAGGATATCCGGAACAGAGGCACCATACCAGGTTTCACCCTTACTAAAGCTCTAAACCACAGTAAATATGGCATCGCCACCTATGTCAAGTCTGATATGAATGAGCCGAAACTTGTCCACGCTTGTGATTCGGGCAACAACTTTATCATCGTCATTCTGGTTGACGATCTTAGGATTGCCAACGTTTATAAACCTCCCTTGGCTACTTGGGCCCAAAATGGTCTGCCAGTCTTTCAACATCCATGCATCTACAGTGGTGATTTTAACAGCCACCATACATCGTGGCGATACGCTGTAAACGACACAAACGGGCTGGCCCTAGCCCAATGGGCGGAATCAAGTAACCTGTTTTTAGTTTTCAATGCCAAGGACAGAGGCACTTTTCACTCAGCACGTTGGAAAAAAGACTACAATCCAGACCTCACCTTTATTACTAAAGACACAGCAGGAATACCTCTCCCAACTAACAGAGTCGTACTGCGGGATTTCCCAAACAGCCAACACAGACCCGTAATATTAGATGTGGGATTGAAGGTACCGCTCATTAAATTAATGCCACTCCCACGCTGGAACTTTAATCGTGCGGACTGGGCCAGCTATACAGCAAGGGTGGACGCAGGAGTCCGCTTCATCCCACCGACAAGTAATAACTACAAACGCTTCGTGGGGCTAGTCCTAGCCCTAGCCCCTAGCGAGTACCAAGAATCTGGAGATTGCTCAGTAGGCTCTGAACTTCTAGCTTCTCTGGATGAAAACCGCTCCTGCAAGTGGAAAGAGACTGTAAACTCTATGGATTTCAAGCATTCTAGCCAAAAAGCGTGGAAAGTGCTAAATAAACTTACTGGTAATAAGTCGACCGCACGACCTCCCCCTCGCCTTCACCCAAACAAGATAGCAAACCGGATGATCTCTATGTCCAGAGCAGAAGGGGACAAACTGGAAACAAAGAAGATTAAGAAGAAGATGCAACAACTGAAGGCCGACCTTACACCAAACCTAGAGCTGTCTAGACCTTTCACAGCCGAGGAAGTCTACTTCGCTATTAAGAGTCTCCAACCTGGAAAAGCGGCAGGAGTTGACGAAATGTATAATGAATTTCTAATGAAACTCGGCCCAAACGCGATTAGGTGGCTATCTCTCTTTTTCTCCGACATTCTCAAGACCAAAAAACTACCTAGACATTTCACCGAGTCGAAAGTAATTGCGTTACTGAAACCAGGAAAGTGTGACGATGACCCTGCCAGCTACCGCCCCATCTCTTTGCTGAGTAATTGTTACAAACTCCTCGAAAAAGTCTTGCTCAAACGAATAGCTCCTTTCATAGATGAGATAATCCCCGCCGAACAAGCGGGATTCAGATGTGGACGGAGCTGTACGGACCAAGTATTGGCATTGACGACACATATTGAGTCAGGGTTCCAGAAGACTGTTAAATCCGGAGCTGTTTTCATCGACCTTACAGCAGCTTACGACACTGTTTGGAGAGAGGGACTACTTTACAAACTTCTAACTATAGTTCCTAGTTTGGAGATTGTGCAGCTTATATCTTCAATGCTGTCTCAACGGCGTTTCTGCGTCCACCTAGGTTCCGAGGTCAGTGATATGAGGAAGCTGTGCAACGGTCTACCACAGGGCTCTGTATTAGCCCCTACCTTGTTCAATCTTTACATTTATGACCTGCCTACCATCCTTTCACGGAAATTTATTTATGCTGAAGACATCTGTCTCATCACGCAGCATAGGTTTATGGAAAATTTGGAGCGGACATTGACGAATGACATGGAAGTACTGTCTAGGTATTTTAAAACATGGCGTCTTACACCCAGTACGAACAAGACTGAGGTCTCTTGCTTTCATTTGCATAATCAACTAGCAAACTGTGAACTCAATGTGTCCCTAAATGGTTCAACCCTAAAGCATAATTTTTGCCCAAAATATCTCGGTGTCACACTGGATCGCTCCTTGACATTCAAAGGCCATCTTGAGAAAGTGGCGCGCAAATTACAAACTCGCAACAACATAATCCAAAAGCTAACTGGAACTTCATGGGGAGCGAGTACAGACGTCCTCCGCACATCCTCCTTGGCACTGGTGTTTTCACCAGCGGAATACTGTGCGCCGGTATGGTTAGGTAGTGCTCATACTGGTAAAGTCGACACTGCACTGAATAAAACTATGCGCCTAATTTCGGGCACACTGCAGTCCACACCATGCCATTGGCTACCTGTCCTATGTCGAATCCCTCCGCCTGATCTAAGAAGGAAAGAAGCGCTTATGAGAGAAGCTCGCAAGATCTGGGACAATCCCCGCCTCCCCATGCACGATGAGTTTACAGATCCCGTAAGAAGCCGCCTGAAGTCCAGAAATCCATCCTATCATATAGCCTCAACACTCTCCAAAGAGGATTTCAACATCAACCGTGAGTGGACGAGATCATGGAGGGTGTTAATGGATGGAAAACCTGGCTTGGAGATTGTCCCTGGTGAAAAAATCATGGGGTCAGAGCTGCCAAGACCGACATGGTGCACCCTCAATAGACTGCGCACGGGACACGGTCGTTGTGCCTTATATAGATATCGTTGTGGCTGGACGGACTCCCCCGCATGTTGCTGTGGCGCCGAAGAGCAAAGTATCCAACATATCTTTCAGGAGTGCCCGCTTACTCGATACACTGGAGGCCCCCCGGAAGACCTGATCACATTGAACGACGAAGCTACCAAGTGGATTAATTCTTTAAAGTTAAATTTATAATTTTTCTGTATCTGACCCTTGTAGCCATACGATAATAATAATAAATGGATGTTGAGATCAAGGATCATTCACCTGACGAATTTTGCATGGGTGGGCTCTTAAATGCAGAGCGAGAACAAAACCACTTTACCTTGGCATCTCCCATATTATCCTGTAGCCGTAAGAAAAAAAAGTATCTTTATTTTCTTCTTTGTTTCATATATAAGTAAACTTTCTGCAGGATAAGCCTTACCTGTTGAATACAGTGAAACGTCCTTGCTTGCAGGTTCTGAGCTGGTACAGAAGTACGTGGGAGAGGGCGCGCGGATGGTGCGCGAGCTGTTCGAGATGGCGCGCAGCAAGAAGGCCTGCCTCATATTCTTCGATGAAATCGACGCCATTGGGGGCGCTAGGTAAGGCAGCTTTGACACTTCCCTTAATTTGTCACTGGCGAGAAGGATGCAGCAATACGAGGTAGTTATCTCCATATGTGTAATACTCATTGAGATTGGGCTTATTTCATTAGGAATTAACGTTTGTGCAGGAAGTAAAGATGGAGAGTAGAGTAGAGATTATTAAAAGAACTTATTATGTCCACTTGTTCATCACGCGTACTCCTAAAAAAAGATTACAGTTCGTCACTACACTTACAGTTCGTTACAATATCGATAAGTACTTATTTATTAACAGCAAAATCTGGTTACCATACATTGTCAGACATAACACGTGATAATGGTGAGTAGACTACGTAGTAGTGGAGTGACGTCTATACACGTCATACTAGCGCCGCAGGAGGGATAATGGCAAGGGTGTCTATACATGTCATAACTGCGTAAGACATGTGAGACCAAGTACCTGGAGGGTTACTATGATGTTCGAATTTCGAACTTCTTATCGTGCCGTCCCGCTCATTCAAATATTGTTTGAGGCGTGATTGAGAGGGATGGCGCTTCAGGCGTGTTTTTAGTTTTGAAGAAAATTCTTGTAATATACAGTATTTTGGTCGCTAGATTCGATGATGGCGCCGGCGGCGACAACGAAGTGCAGAGAACCATGTTGGAGCTGATCAACCAGCTGGATGGGTTCGACCCTCGCGGTAACATCAAGGTAAATTCAACTTGAGAGATCTTAGTATATCCTTGACATAAAGATAACTTTCAATTTGTTACAGCCATCGTCTTACCAGTTTCATTAAATTTGAATAGTAACTAGACGGTGCCCGCGAACTTCGCGTGGAAGTAAAACTCATAAATCTCATAATCATAACCCTCTTTTTTGCTTTTTTACAGTCGGGTATAAAGTGTGTTGTACCATCTAGTGTTGCGCAGCTTGTATACAAAAAAAAAGAAATCAGTCCAGCCGTTTAAGCGCGATGAAAGGACAAAGATTTCAAATTTACAATTTTATATCAGTCAATCAAATCGTTTTGCTACAATACAGGTCTTAGCAATACAGTTCCATGTATCATGCAAACATTATAAGTAACACGCACACACGCACGTTACAATATAATTATAATAAATTCTTAAATACTATTTATATTGTTACATACTAATATAACAGTTATATATGTCTCAATTCGCCAGGTTCTAATGGCCACGAACCGTCCCGACACGCTCGACCCGGCGCTCATGCGTCCCGGGCGTCTCGACCGCAAAGTGGAGTTCGGCCTCCCGGACCTGGAGGGCCGCGCACACATCTTCCGCATCCACGCGCGCTCCATGAGCGTGGAGAGGGACATCCGCTTCGACCTGCTGGCCAGGCTGTGCCCTAACTCCACCGGTGCTGAGATCAGGTGAGATCGCACGTCTGAATAGTCTGTAAAGTGGAGTTCGGCCTCCCGGACCTGGAGGGCCGCGCACACATCTTCCGCATCCACGCGCGCTCCATGAGCGTGGAGAGGGACATCCGCTTCGACCTGCTGGCCAGGCTGTGCCCTAACTCCACCGGTGCTGAGATCAGGTGAGATCGCACGTCTGAATAGTCTGTAAAGTGGAGTTCGGCCTCCCGGACCTGGAGGGCCGCGCACACATCTTCCGCATCCACGCGCGCTCCATGAGCGTGGAGAGGGACATCCGCTTCGACCTGCTGGCCAGGCTGTGCCCTAACTCCACCGGTGCTGAGATCAGGTGAGATCGCACGTCTGAATAGTCTGTCTATCCTATGCTAGCGCCGCAGCTGGGATAATGGGAAGGACGTTTATACACGTCACACTAGCGCCGCCGGCGGAATAATGGCGAGAACGTCTATACACGTCATACTAGCTCCGCAGGCGGGGTAATAGCAAAGACGTCTATTCACGTCATACTAGCGCCACAGGCGGGATAATGGCAAGGAACTGGATACACGATGCTACGTTCAAAAAAGCGCGTCCGACACAGTCTGACTGGTTAATTTTCTCGGCAGGCGCGATGGTATGATTTTGGTTCGCAGCAAGTATAGGTACCTACGGGCTTCAATCCTGAGTGACGCAAATCTTACGCAATCATTGCGTGCAGTCGAAAATAAGTTGAAAAAAACAGTTTTCTGCGTGAATTTTGACAATTTTGAGTAGTTTTTAAAACAAACATTAGCAATGAACAATTCATACTGTAGGTTTCAAATATATACCAATGAATCTCAATAGCCCTGTTAGAAATTCTAAGTAGTAAAATTGATAATATACTACGCCGGAAACGTAGGGGTCGCAGGTTCGAGTCCTGCTTAGATTGTAGTAGATCACATTCAATTTTTCTTTTATAATTTACCTTGGTGTTAATATTGATAATATGCTAAGAAACATGTTTGATCATAGAGAAAAATGTCTAACGCATTCATTTTTGAACGGATAAGAAGCCTTAATCTATGTTGTTTCTGTCAGGTCGGTGTGCACGGAGGCGGGCATGTTCGCGATCCGCGCGCGGCGCAAGGTGGCCACGGAGAAGGATTTCCTGGAAGCCGTCAACAAGGTCATCAAGAGCTATGCCAAGTTCTCCGCCACGCCGCGCTACATGACCTATAACTAAACTAGATTATTTGATACTAATTCTTAAAATATATATTGTGTATTAATAATGTTTCGTTTATTTTAACAACCCAGTTGTATTACCCGAAAACAGGTTGCTATACCCCGCGCGGCGAACGGCGAACGATGATTCCTATGATTCCTTATGATTCCTATGACACCTGTCATCTCGGTGCATTTTATAACCTATAATCGGAAAAATGTACTGAGATGACAGGTGTCATAGGAATCATTGTTCGCCGCGCGGGGTATGTCTCACTACGAAGCTTCCACTAAGTAGTACATAATCGAATGCTTAGTTAGTGGAATAAAGTAAATATCTTAAGTAATCTCGAAATCAAGGATATGCTTAAGGCATATTGTAATAGAACATTACCGCCCGTGGTTTGCCTAAAATTTTACGTCTTGCCTTGACCAAGAAGCGAGATTCTCTCCCCGCGCAGCGGGCATAAAAGCTCACTTACGGCCTAGCTAGCTAAAAAGCAGTCCCATTGAAAACAGCTCCGGTTAGTTCTGTTGCATAGTTACAATCTACCAGATAAAGCAGTATAGGTATATACCAGTATATACAAGTGGAATCAGGTAAAATATATGCCTAGTCAATCAAGACATGTCATATTGTAAACGTACTTTTATCTATTGCACAAAACTAAAGTCAGGATCTGGCGGGGGGATGGCTATACAGACTTGTGATGAAAAAAAAACATCATAAAAAGGCTAAAAAGTTTCACTCAAGTAAGTAAAAACTCTAAAGTATAATATTTTCTTTGATACATGATTTTATTTTATACCTAATTCCTTTTTTTTACAATAAATTTTATTATTATTTATTTCATTGCCCTTCAGTCGATTAAAACGACGCAGGACTAAAGATTGCCACATTAATAAAAAATAATCCATAGATTACAACTAAATTAATTAACGAAGGTAGTTCTAAAAAGTTGTCGACTAATGTTTGTCGAAGCTGGATTTTCGTGTTAAAGTGATCGTGTATTAATGCTAATAAATGACCGATTTATGTTGGATTGGTTGTTGGAAGTTATTAAACAAAACAACGAAATGTGCCCTACTACGGTGAGTTTAAAATTATCATCAGTTCGAGATTTCATACTGTATTGTCTCAAAGAATGAATGGTTAAGTTTATGGAATAGGTACATCCTCTTAGTATTATCAATAAGCTTCACCAGTTATTCTTTCAATTAGGCACTGGGGCCCCTAGGCTGGCTGGGCCCCTAGGCCCTAGGCTAGGTAAATACGGTACTGCTTTTGGGCATCAAATATTTGAGAACCCATGACACTAAAGAAGAATAGGAACTAATGTGGGTTGTCTATAGTGTACTCGTACACTAAAGATAGAAACTCAATAAGCTTTAGATACCTTTTAACCCCCGACGAAAAAAGAGGGGTGTTATAAAAGTTCAACATGTGTATCTGTATATCTGTGTACCTGTCTGTGGCATCGTTCGCTCCCAAACGGATAGACCAATTTAAGTGCGTTTTTTTTAATACACGTGTCGTAAATATATCTATGTTAGTTAATCATCTTAAAGCCAAAGCTCCGGTTTCCCGTATACTTTTGGCAACAACCAACATATTATCACCATTACCTACTTATACCTTTGTATGCAGGAAGCCTATACGGATGTGGTAGAGCTATGCGCACTCCTCCAATGTCTGGGATTCAGCGTGAAGTCACTGAACACCAGCGATGGCAACATGAGCCAAGACGGCGGTGCCAGGACTGTCGTCATCAACTGTCAGGTATGTATGACTGCTTTGCCAAATGTGCTGTATTGCGTGGAAAAATTAAGAAAAGTTTAAGAAAAACCGGATAAATGCGGGTCTGACTCGCGCACCGAGGGTTCCATACAAATATCTATCTTAACTGGCCGGGTTACGTTATGTATGGGCGCCTGATACAAATGAGGTGCAAAGCAAACACAAACATGATCTTGTTGTATGGGAGCCCCGCTTAAATATTTACATTATTCTGTTTTCAGAATTTGTTGTTATAGCGGCAACAGAAATACATCATCTGTGAAAATTTCAACTGTCTTAGCTCTTACGGATCATGAGATAGCCTGGTGAAAGGCGGACAGACAGCGGAGGCGTAGTAATAGGGTCCCGTTTTACCCTTTGGGTACGGAACCCGAAAAACAGCTGTATTGAAAAACGTGTTACTCTCGTTGTTGTTTAAGTCAGGGACCATCCCGCTATCCCTTATTTTAGACTGTTTTGAACGGCTTTTTCATAAGTTTGTTCGCCAATACCTTTTCCCGTCAAAAGACATGAATTTTGCTTGTAAAACCCTTATAATAATAGATATCCAGTCGATTAATTGGTATCCTAATAGCCTTTACAAAACCCTTATAATTTCCTTACCATTGCTCCGTGTAATGATTAGCGCCGCGGCGACTGATCGGAGATCCTGATAATGAATGGCGAACCGATTCGATTTGAATTTTAACGTGACTCAGACTCGCGGGAGTGTCTATGTAAATAAACAGCTGTTGAATTATGTTATGTCCAGGCTTCAGGGCTACATGTGGTGTTGGAAAGTGGTAGTTCCTCGTGCTCATGTCCTCCTGAGGCCAGCCAGCACAACAGCAGCGTGTGGCACGTGTCCGGGATCGCGGGGGGGCAGCGACTTGATAAGGTAATACGACTGACTTTAAACGTCGCAAAATAAAAATGTAATACTGATTCAATAATAAACACGTCAAAAAGTTGGTCTAAAAATATGTAAGTACCTATATCTGGCTATATATCGTGAAATTAAGGGTATCCTGACAGGTATGGCAAACCTGGGCCTCTATTAAAAAATACTTATATTTTATTATTTTATATTTAGTCACTTTATGCCTCCTTGGGCACTGGTGATATTAGTTTCACCCTCCTTGTCCTAAGTAGGTAGTGCTTCAACTGTTTGCGATTGAGTTTACTTGAGGCAATATGCCTGTGCATACGGCATCTTATAACTTATCTGCTTTGCCCGATGGTTGACTGGTATGCCCAATGGCATTAAGTCCGCCTTTTGTATGGTCTGTTTTTCATTTGTGCAATAGAGGGCAATAAAAATAAAATAGGCTTTTGTTTTAAACACACTTAATTTCTGTTTTTAAACACGTCCAAAAAGTTATTTAGGAACTAGCTGCACCCTGTTATCCGGTCATCCCACGGGAACTACATTATTCGGGACGAAAAGTAGCCTAGGTACGTGTTATTTCAGGGTGTCACAGCCACCTCCTTACCAGGTGTTTGAGCGTGAAGAAGTAACAAACATACAAACACATTCACAGACTTTTACCTTTATAATATTAGTATGCCATTGTTGTACTAATGCATTGGTACAGTCGAGTTCATTTACATCTACACACTTACGAGAACAATAATATCTGAACACGACTTTATGCTCCTGACAATAGGGTCGTGTTCAGATATTTTTGTTCTCGTAAGTGTGTAGATGTAGGTAAATGAACTCGACTGTACCTACTCTTGTTTGTGTTATTGGGTTTTAATAACAACTTTCCTAGCATATTACAGCATACTGCGGGCCTATATGATTGATTACCCTTTATAAAGCGATAAATAAGTCACGTTTTGACGAAATGCGAGTCATCATCATCATCATCATCTCCCTGCCCTTATCCCACTTATGGAGTGTGAGTGACAAATGTTTTGCCACGTGATAAACGCAATCATAGGCCCCTGCTTTGGGTTGAACTTCCAGAGTTTCTACTTCGGCTGATCTCATGCTTAACTTTGTCCAAGGAATTCGGATGCTCGATCCTCGGCTCACTGCCGAAGGCGCACCGCGAGCGCCTCACCAAGGAGCTCCACACCATGATGCGCTGCATCAGGGAGAACAGCGAGTCCGACACCGATAGGTCCAAGGAGAAGGCCAATAAGTCCGCCAGCATGGTGGAGATCAAGGTCTCTCCGGAGCCGAGGTGAGTCGGACATTTGTCCAAAAACAAAACACAAAGGTTGTCTGGAAGAGATCGCTTTGTAGCGATAAGACCGCCTGTTTTTTTTTAAATAATAATAATAAATACTTACCTCTAAATTGTAATTTCTTGTATCGTATTTCTCCTGTATGTTTTATGAGGTGTGTATAGGTACTTGTATGTTGTGTCAATTGTGATGTTATCGACGCCAGAGATCATTTTCAATGCTAAGCAAAATTCCTATTTCAGTAGGATGTCATGTTAGCTAATAAAAAACCGGCCAAGTGCGAGTCAGTTAAGTTAGTTTGCAAATTGCACCTGGTAGAAATAGTGACTGGCCATTCGAACTGACCCCTGGTCTGATGTTGACTTTATTTTCTACCATGTTAAATAGTGATGATCTGAATTAACCACAATGCCTTACCCTGGTTCCAGACAGGGCATGCTAAAGGCCGACACTCCAACTCGCTACCGATCCCTGGACACCCTTACAGCCGCAAAGGAGGCGGATCAGCAATTGCCAACGCCAGGCCCGCTCCAGAAACAGCTGATACTCACCGACACGTCCACTGACGACGTCATTGATAACAAAAAGGCAAGTCAGACTACTTTGTTATTCGTATACCTAGTTACAGATGATTTTTCGTATAGTTGATTCTATTTTCGGCCATTGGCGTATCTAACATTATTTTTCAGGGGGGGCCTGGGGTGGGCCCGGGGGTAGGTCTGGCCATGGCCTATGAGATGAAACCATGAATTTCTATCGGTAACCCAAAATCCTGGGGTGGGCACTAGATCATACTGGGGTGGGCACGGCCCACCCGGCCACCCCCCTATATACGCCAATGTTTTCGGCTCCACGGCATGTGGCGCGGAGATAATCCCATTAGCGGGCTATACTCCCACACACAAAGTCCGACTACTGGTAGTGAGGTCCATTAACCAGCCCTGATACAGTTCAAGTCATGTCATAAAAATGTGGCTCCACAGTACTCCAAGGCCGAGGCAAAGTTGGTCGAAGTATGGGTTTCCGCAGCAAAGTGCCTCGCTACTATCATATTCGCTCAACTATGCGAGTAGTGTAGAGATAGGGTATGCTATTTTATACTTGGTGGCACAATTATTAGTACGGTAGATCGACTCGGGATGAATCTAATTTAATTATTTACCCGATAAACCAGAGGCTGTAACTTTACGTCATGCTTGAGAACTTCATATAAAGATGAACATTAATCACATTCCATATTTTATGCGAAATGATCAGTTATTATAAACATTCCAGCTGATGTGTCGACGACAGAGCACATACACATTGTCGCCTCCAGGCAGTGTCAAAATTCGCAACAAAACATCCAGGTAAAATTAGGATACGGGGAGTCTGTCAAACGAGTCGTGTATTCCTGAGTGAATGAGTGTTGACTGTTGATAATGATAGTCGTTAGGTTTTTGAATTTACCGCCTCTTTCAAGGGACACGACTCGTTTGACAGACTCTATTACCAACTTACTTTACTACCGACGACGCGGCTGGCGCAGTTTGTAGTGCGCCTACCTACTGAGCCGGCGGTCCTGGGTTCGAATCCCGGCCAGGGCAAACATTAGTGTGATACCTTGATTACCTGAATAAGCTACTGATTGGTCGCATAAGTCACATTTAATTGGCCTAATATGTGTGTCAAGAACATTCTGTACTAGAAATTACTAGTGGCTGGGAAAATAGGAATACGATATGAATATGAACACAATCAAACACAATATCAATATTTGCATGATCAAGAAAATAATATTGCTTACTAATGGCAGGTATGGACGGCATTGAATAAATAGGTAAACGTTTTCTTTCAGTCCTCTGCAACAGCCTAGAAGTGTGGTGTTGGAGAACCTGATAGCTGCCGAGAAAGCTGCGGAGGGGCTACGCCACAAGCTGGCCGCCATCATCAAACAATTCGCTGACGAGGGCAAGGACGACTCTTCAATGTCCTCGCTGACGCTGGACGTCTCCAAGATATCCGTGCTGAAGGTATGCAGTGACAACCCTGGATTTATGACTTTTCTGATAATCTCGATGTGTGTGGTTGGAGGACGCTGGGGAAGGGCTACGCCGCAAGCTTGCCGCCATCATCAAACAATTCGCTGACGAGGGCAAGGACGACTCTTCAATGTCCTCGCTGACGCTGGACGTCTCCAAGATATCCGTGCTGAAGGTATGCAGTGACAACCCTGGATTTATGACTTTTCTGATAATCTCGATGTGTGTGGTTGGAGGACGCTGGGGAAGGGCTACGCCGCAAGCTTGCCGCCATCATCAAACAATTCGCTGACGAGGGCAAGGACGACTCTTCCATGTCATGGCTGACGCTGGACATCCCCAAGATATCTGCTGAAGGTATGCCCAGGATAACCCTGGATCTTCATCAAACGGTTCGCTTACAATGGCAAGGTGGACTCCTCATGTCCTCGCTGATAACTTATAAACCCAGATTGTTTGTTAATTCTATGGTTAAAAATGTTATATTATAATCTAGCAATCCGAGTATGGTTGTGGTAAAGAGATTGTCTGAAAACAATTCGTGTATGGAATTGAATTAAGAGATGGTTTGGAAATGTTGAGGTACAGTCGTCATCAGACATATCGTAGCATGTAAGGTATTCATAAATATCTGAACACGACTCTTATTGACTGGGCGTTACAGTACGTGTTCACATATTTATGAACGCCTTATATGCTGCGATATATCTGATGGCGACTGTACAAGGAAGTTGCAATCAAACGTTAGGAATGGGTGTCACTAGATGGCGTTACTATTGTCGGTTATTTTTCAAGAAAACTAATCGAAAACAATTCTGCTGTACACCGCTGGAGGGAGTGTTTCTGAATAGAATAGAATAGAATAGAAATGTTTTATTTGCTAGAATACTACAAAACATGTGGTACAAGGTCTAAAGGTACATCAGTAAAGTATTCTGTCGAGGAACGACATGCTAAAATGTGTTTATATAACAATCATGTGAAAAACATGCAAAATATATTCTAAGTAGGTACCTACAACTAAACAACGTCAATTATGCGATCTATATTCTAAAAACTCTTTTATACTATAAAAACAATGTTCAATAAGCCATCTGGTAATTTCTTTCACGAATTTACTATACTCCATTTGCCTTATACATTCTGGGATATTGTTGTATATTGATATGCACGATAAATAGCAGAACGACACGGAGGTTGATACAGTAGGCTTTTGTATTGGGATCTCTGCTTGCCAACAAAAACATCTGACCTAGTTTTAAAGAATTCTGGATGTTTCTTGACAAATATACATACTTTCCTAATGTACATGCATGGAAGTGGCAAGATGTTTAGTTTTTAGGGTTCCGTACCTCAAAAGGAAAAAACGGAACCCTTATAGGATCACTTTGTTGTCCGTCTGTCCGTCCGTCCGTCTGTCAAGACCCTTTTTCTCAGGAACGCGTGGAGGTATGAAGCTGAAATTTATATCAATTACTCAGGTCTACTGTCCCTTGAAGCTGTGAAAAAATCAAACTTCTAAGCCAACGCAATCAAAAGATACAGCCGTTTATGCCGCAAATTTTCGACACTTGCAAGGGAATCAAAACCTACAGGGTGCTTCCCGTGAACTCAGAATCTTGAAATTTGGTACGAAGCAACGTCTTATAGCATAGATAAAGGAAAAATTACGAAAACCATAAATTTTTAGTTACATCACATAATATATATATTTTTAATAATTTTAAACTTACTACCCATTTCCTCATAAACGCGTAGAGGTATTAAATTGAAATTCATACCAAATACTCAGGTCTATAATACCTTTAAGCTGTAACAAAATCAAACTTCTATGTCAACGCAATCAAAAGAAACAGCAATTTAAGCTGCATATTTTGAAACTCGCAAGTACTCGCAAGGGAATCAAAACCTAAAGGGTACTTCCAGTCGACCTAGAATCTTGAAATTTGGCATGAAGCAACGTTTTATAGCACAGATAAAGGAAAAATTCCGAAAACCTTAAATTTTTAGTTACATTACAAAATATATATTTTTTAATAAATATAAACTTATTACTTTTTCCTCATGAACGCGTAGAGCTATCAAGTTGAAATTCATATCAAATACTTAGATCTAATTGCCTTTAACCCGTGAAAAAAAAAATTATAAGAACTTTGTAAACCTTGCAGGTTTGTACGGAACCCTCGGTGCGCGAGTCCGACTCGCACTTGGCCGGTTTTTTTAAAGATTGGCCTGCAGCTATCAGTGTACGAGATATTGGCTATTGCACGAACGCACTTTTTTTGTCTAACAAAGGCCCTTATTATGTCGACTGAATTTCCCCAAAGTAATAGCCCATAGTTCAGCAATGAAGATGCATAGCCATGATACGCCATATTTCTTAGATAATACCGGTAGAAGATAGTAACACCATATTTCTTAGATAATACCGGTAGACTCAGACATGCAAAAGTGCCCTTGTGGCCTACTTGCAGAATAAAGTTCATTATTTCACTATTATTTCACTGCTACTTAAGCAATGGTGGCTTTAAATTTCCACCTGGATTGCCGTTACCTATACGACTTATTTTTTCAGGGTTCAGAACCAATTAAAGCTCAGTTCGCCTCCAGCCCCAACCTCTCAGGCCTGGGCGTGGTATACGAAGACATGAAGAAGAACAAGCTGAAGAGAATAGAGAGCGCCTCCGCTTCCAGCCTGATGCCGAAGAAGACGCCCAACAAAGATGGCGGGATGACGTCCAAGCTACGACGCATTTCACCAAACTTCTTCAAATCTAAGAACAGTTTGACCATCAAGAATGAGAAGTTGAAACCGCAAGATAGCAAGAATAGCAAATTAAATAGTAAGGCTTGTATTAACCGAATTAGACTAATGTTTCAATATAAGCGTAGGTGTGTTACTCTATAGCTCATTCGATTTGAATACACACAACCACGTAGTCCCGGCTAAATAACAGTACCTATGACTCAAAGCCTACTTAGTAACAGAACTATATACCTACGCTTGATGCTGACTGTACTTAGCCTGTTGACCGCCAGACAATAAAGGATGACAGCGGTCGAAGTTCCCTGTATGCAATATGCATTCCGATACTATATTCCGACGATAGCATTAGATGACAGACATATTTCTTTTCACTTCAGTGTCTTAAAACTTCCTCGAAACGTAATTATTGTGCGTGGCGCTGAAAAACCTGTGGCGGTCAACAGGTTAAAACACAAGTTGATCAACTATCATTTAGATAAAATGATATTCTCAATATTTAATTTTCTATCGTATTTTTCCAGATATCTTCAAGCCAAAGGCTGTAACTCCCAAATTGAAGTCGGAATCGAGCCCGAATCTAAGCGCATCCAAGAAGAAATTTAGCCACATCAAATCTACCATACCTAGACCCACGCCAAGAAAGGACTTATAGACTAATCAGTCCACTGATATGTATCATAGCATAGCACCAATCTTAGGCACCCAGTACCAAACACTGGCCTAAGCGGCCTAGTTTTGATGAAAGGCGGTAGTCTGAAATAAGATTGTATAATTATGGCCATAATTGGTGGGGTGTTGACGCTGACAACTGGGTTGTTTACCCTAGTTATTTGAAATTTTTAGTGTTTTAATGTTTTTATTTAAAGTAAGGATGGCAGTGTTTTTTATTTAATATATTAACTACAAACTATTAACATTTTTTTTATTAAGCCTAACTAACTAAAATAGACTTTGATAGGTAGGATTTCGGCATTAATTCTGTAAATACTTTTGTCAGCTGCATGCCCAGTCTTCTTAGTTTTACATTTGGTCTATGCATGTAGATATTGATTTCCTCAATCGCTGTACTAATATTATAATAAATATAAATAACTTATCAGTCTTTTCATCATTCTTGACTTAGAACTTGATTTAGCGGTCAGCATTTCTATCTCCTCTTCCAGTTTGTGTACGGTTATTTATTTCTCTTTCTTGCGTTTTAATAGTCAGGTCTTTTAAAGTGAGACTGCCTGCTTTATTAGATTTTTGTCTGTCTTTTGCTAATTTCAAGCACAGGGTTGCTTTGGGATAGCCAGTGAATGGTTGATAACATGCACCCTTTTTTAAAGGCGTGAAGCTATGGAAGAATCTTCTGGGATGAATATCATCAGGAGTATCATTTAACAGAACATATGCTTTCTTTAGAAATGTTTTCTTGTCTATTGGGTTTTGCATGTGGAAGAAATTCTCAATTTGTTGATGAGTTGTTAGCTTTTTTATAGCATTTTTCTGTACTATATTGTATGACACAACCGCCATAAGGATAAATGCAGGTTCATTGCTAAGAATATGATCCCAAAGTATCAGCCACTCCGAGCAAGTCAACACTTCGCTGAATGCTGTTTCTAGTATCTTTAGAGCATATGTCTGACTTGTGACCCCAATATTGCAGTAGTGTTGCAAAAGTTGTGGATCATGGTCTCCGAGGATATTTTCAATCATAGCCAAAATACTGATAGGTGGAAACGGGGCGTACTCAAACCACAGCTGGCAATGGTTCAGAAGAATTGTTGCTACACACTCAAACAGGAGCAGAGGATCCTTTTGTAAGACCTTCACAAATGGGAACACAAAACCAGGCAGGAACTTCATTACTCCAAATAAAGGACACCAATGAGCAAGGCATGAGAGTAAGCGTTTCAAAGTTTTCAATGTAATCAAACTGTGAATGGTGAATTCATTTTCAATGTCTTTATAAGCTGGATGGTTGCCCTTGTTGACCAAAGCCAAGTAAGCCACTTTATTTGTGGGAGTTTCCAGCAGAGATCTCCATACAATTGATCTGAATTTTTCAGGGTATTCTCCATACTGCATAAGTATTCGTCTGAGTCTAGCACTGTCCATGCAAATACGCATCTTTTTCTCAACTTCAGCTCTTGTGACATTGTTTACATCTTTATGTGCAGGGCAGTTGGGAGGCAATGGAGGTTGCTGGGCTGGTATATTTGGTTGAGCTGGTTGTGTTTTATCCATTACATAGGAAGAATTGTAAATGTTAATTTCTCCCAACTTTAAAATGCAAAGGAAATATTTACCAGTTGGGCTTACAACAAATCTGCGGATACCTGATGATTCAGGGTTGACAGTGTGGAGAATTGCAAGTGACTCTAAATCTAAAAGTCGTAGAGTACAGTCAGTGCCCAATATTGCCAGGATTTTGTTCGCTCCTCCATCAAAAATTTGCGGAATAAAAGCAATCTGTTGGGCTCCTGACATACTGTATTTTGTAAGATCAATTGATTTTAAAGCTTTCCATGTATCCATGCTGAAAAGGATCAGAGTTGGTGTGAGGCCTGCCATCGCCATTGCCCGACCGTTCATTGTAAATGCAATGCTCTTCATGTTTTTTAAATCAGTGGGTATAATCTGTTTAACTGTGTTCATACTCTCGTGTTTCCATATTTGTATCGTATCATTTTGAAAACAAGCAACTAAATAGTCACCTGAGGGGGTAAATAATATCTGTTGAATTTGAGAGCCTAGGTAAGTATTAAGGGTGAAATACTTGGTGTAGTTAGTCAGCTCCCAGAGTATAGCTTCCACATGGCTCGTAGACAGTAGGTTATTAATCTTGTTGTTTGAGAAAGAGATGTGTTTGATAGGGGCCGTGTGTCCCGTTAGTGTTACAAATTTCTCTCCAGTTTCAACATTAAGGAAATTAATATCGAATTTCACAGCCTTGGCCACTGCTAGGACGTCGGTTTTGTTGGGAATGAAGAAGAGCGCCGTGCATTGTCCAACGTTGGTGAACTTCCAAAATTTGAGATCGGACAAATCAAGCATGAAAAGATTTCCTACGTTGTCCGAACACGCAAGTTTCTCTTGCGAATCATCAAAGACTCCTGTGGAGAACCGGATCCTGCGGCACTCTCCGTTTGAGCGACGGACCGTGTGGTGAAGCCGCAATATAACTCCATCGTTGGGCTTCGATTTGAGTTTAATGTCGAATTTCTCCACATGACCGCAATTATTATGCTGTCCGTGTTCCATTTACAAGTAATTGTAAGAGAATATTAACACATTACATGTAATTTTCTTTTTACTTGCTAGTTAGACCGATTTATTTTCAAATTTTGTTCAAATTAAAATTAATCAAAACACTATAAACAAAAGCTTGTCAATGTCAAAGTCAAGTCAAGTCAAACACAAATTTGACAACTTCAAGTAAGCCAAATAATTAGTATCATTCAAGTTAATTTCGTAAAATAAATTCCATTTCGTAAATCGTAATTTGATTTTACATTCTATAATCATACATTATACTTTCATATTTAAATTTACTGATACAGATAAAATTACATGTAGATTTCATTTCTTTATGGTTGTTATTTCACATTTGTATTGTATGCCGCATGCCGCACTAGTCTCACCTTCGTAGATTTACGTTTGCTTGGTAGATAGCGCCTTCGACCTTTGTTTGTTTCTTATTTTATTTGGAACCAAAAAAAAATCTAAATATTTGTTACACTGCGTGACACGTCAATGTAAATCATGAAGGTTATACGACTATGCCCATTTTTTTGTTTTCTATTTGTATAATATAAATTAACAAAAGCATCCGAAGTTCGAATTTTGTAATTCGTAGCTATAAGTATCGTCTAAACGCTAAACGTCAAAACTTCAAAACTTTTCAAATCAGGTTGGTTGGTCAGCATTTCTGATCTGTAAAAAAGGTTCCACCTGTGTGAGGCGGGTTCTTTAATCAAGTCAGTCGTCAGCTGATGGAACCGGTAAAACCGGTTGCAATAGTTGGCAAGGCAAGCGGTAAGCAGTGAGGCGACCATCAACGAATGAGGCATGCCGCATGCGGCTTGATCATGAATGAAAACATCTGGTAACACTTATATTGAGACTGGGGATTTCCGTAAATCGATTTTCATCCATTTTCATCTTCCAATTAAGATAAAAAAAAAATTTTTGCTCTGATAATACGTGTGCAGTTTTGCAACTTGCTGATAAGTGATAACGACCACAGTAGGTAGGTAAGGATTACGATTAGTATCACGTTCAACAGTTAGCTTTTGGTTGGCTTATTAGGGTAAGCGTTCAAGTCCACAAAAAATAAAAATGATTTTCGTCTCATCCCATTTTTACTCTGTTGAAATTGTTTGTAGATAACGTTGGTTTGATTTATTTGTTTGTGAGGATTGAAAACGCGTGCAGTGCCATTTTGTTATTGTTCAATCGTTCAATACTGTTGTAATAAATTTCGTGAAACGTTATGTAAGAAGAGAATACCTAAGATTTCAAAAGGTCAGTTCTTAATTTCATTAATGAATAATGAAGTAAGATTAATGTGTTGACATGGAATTTTACTTTGCGAAAACTATATACGGATTGTGTTGTCTCTCTTACTTACTGTAATTAAGAGGTAGGTACAGTAAGTACAGGAGAGAATATAACCACTACCTTTTAGGGGAACAATGCGATTCGATATTTCGCTTTCATCTTGGTATTAAAAGGTTAGGCATAAGCATAAGTACCTACCTACCTAGGTTTCTATAGTATTTAGTATGTTATAGTATTTCAGGCTATTGAAGTAATACAATTTAAGAGTACAAAGTCGGAGTATTCGTATCAAACGGCATGAAGCAGTTTTAAGAATACGGGATATTTCGATATTTTTAGAATGAATCGTATTCATCATCATAGGCCTCTCAGTCTATTACAGACGATTTGTGGTCTTCAGTCTGCGAAGCACAAATGCCGAGACGCGATCGGCAATCCGACCACAAACTTGACAAGACACACGGGCCGTTGTTGATGTAGTAGGGTCGCCTTGGTGTCGTGTCCGCCTCTTATTGAAGTGAAACTTCTAATGCGACTTCCAACAAGGTTGCGTTAAATTAAACGTTTAACGCTACCGTGGAGGGGGTAGGAAAGCACTGTTGCGTTAAACGTTCAACGCAACAATCCCACGGACAATGCGACGGATTTAAGGTTATGTCAAGGTACTTCTCTTGTGAATATCAATTGATTGTTAGGTTTTCTCTTTTGAAATTACAGTTTCTACCCCTTCCTATTTTCATTTCCACATTAGGGGAGAGGTGCCATGAATGGGACAATTTTAATTAGTCAAAGATTTTAAGTAATACATAAAGCTTAATAAAACATAATTTTGTTTACGACGTAACTATATTTATTTATCTTTAAAAAGAATCAACCAAATACAATATTATCTCAAGACTTTCATTAAAGCCGGATAAAAAAACTTAACATATGTCGCATTCATGACCAGGTGGTCATGAATGGGACATTGATAGTCATGAAAGAGACACGTTTAAATAAAAATCTTAAATTAACAATTTAAAACAGTTATCATACGAACTTTGTGTTATAATCATCTAATAACACGTATTTATTATTTTGAACATTTTTATCACATTTATGAGATCACAATAATAATTATTAAGATTTGGGTAAACCTAACATTTTAGCCGAGGCATATTCTCTTGTTCTACAGTACAGTAAAAATTCGAGCGAGAGCGATTTTCGATATTGGGACAGTACCTACTGGAAGTCATTCTCCGATTCGCCCAGCTGTCCCAAACAAGACTTTCGTGCATTTTTTAAAATATTCTCACACCAAAAATATTATTGAATAAGTTTGTACAAATGTCAACTCACCTGATAGCTAGTTAAACCTCTAATAATTTTGTCTTACAATGAAAGCGGATTACTGTCACAACGATCTCGTAAATGATTCCCAAAAACAACAAAACAGAATACTTTAAAGCACACAAAAACTCAACCGCGTTTCGCTATTTTGTTTCTCACGACAACCAAGTCACATTTACGGCAATATTGTCTATAGGTCAGTGTTGGCAAAATGCAGAAAACAAAAATCTACTAATTGGTTCCTGCCGCGGTAAAATGAATTTGTCCCATTCATAACCTGTCCCTTTCATGGCACCTCTCCCCTACGAAGTTTCACTTCTTCCGCGCGAAGGGCCTTCACGCACTATTTTTTCTTTACCTACCTAAAATCGTGTATAAAATTTTGTATAAGTACTTCGCTTCAATTATTTAATATTGTACATTGCTTCCATGATGTTACATATAATATGAAGGTGCATTAAAAAATATTTGACACACATTTTATCAAAATTCATTCGACCGTTTTCTACTTGTACAAACGAAGACACTGATAACAGTACGTGTACATTTGTGAATTAATATAAACATTAGTACAACGTGTTAAGGTCTATGGGTGTAAAGTTAACAGTGCCTTCGTTAGTACCTATAAAGCTGGTACCAATGTTTCGTTTTTTTTAACGAGTTGCTTTATGACAATATTGTAGAATAGATTTTGACTCAGCTCACATAGATATGTTTGTCTCACATGATAAGTTTCAGAAAAAAAAATCAAAATCTCATACAAAAAAATTATGACGTCAAACCTCCCTCTAGGTATAGCCTACGAAGTGACTACCGCACTTTGCGTGTTTAGAAATTAGAATAACATGCCGAACAAGTACATTGCATACCGGTAGTCCGTGGGGGCGGAGGTAATCATTAAATCTAAGGGTAAAGAACACCCATTTAACATGTAACTTAACTGAAACTTATTCTAAATAGGTATATATATAAAACTAGATATGGGGGTTAGAAAGTAAACAGGTGCTTTGTCATATGTATATAATTATCGCGTGACCAACATAACCATCAACCATCATTGATGCATAATTATGGAACGCCGCCGCCGCGACTCATAGGATGAATCGCGAACGGATTCGTAACATATCGTGCGATTGTCGACTTAAATACGACATGAGAAAACCTGATTAGATACATTTTAATTTTTTAATAGTATGTCTGAGACTGACGGGAATTTTCTGTGTAAATTGACCATTATTGGCTTAGTCACTTATTTAAATAATGTGAAAATAACTAGAAGGAGCTCGCAATTTTACCTCTGGGAAGAAAAGTTATTAGCTACTTGCTTTATCGTAGTCGGGAAAAAAATACCTATAATCTCTAGATACCCAATTACGTTCCGGCGTGATGAAGCTGCGAAAACATGCGTACTAATGCACAAACATATCTTTCAATTCATGGACCTCCTAGTAGTCAATTTCACTTTTCTTTTGTTATCTGTATTTTGATAGCTCTTTTGGGAGCCCTTTCTTCCCTTTACGCTTTGTAATTCAAGGTCAACCATTATGCATCGCACACTGTTTTCTGTAGCAATTGGGAACTCCAATGTAGAAAGATTTTTTTACAAATAACAGAGAACATAAAATAACTTTGTAAAGGTAGCTGATAAATTCAGTATGGAATGGACTGAAACGCCAGCGTCTCATTTGTCTATAAGTACCCATCGTTGTTGCTAATAGGAAATATTATTACTAAGCGTAAGACTTATTGACTTCGCTATTTTTGACTAGAGTTATGTTATGTCCTTTGCATCCATTCCATTATCTATGTCGTCAGTATCATCCTATCACCGGAGCAGTGTTCTTCGAACTCTGTTTCCATGAGGTCTTCACTCTGGCACGTTTGGCCGATGATCTTAGTCCTCACCGGTCCACAGCTCCACACTAACTATGTTACAATGTGTCCAACTAATGTTCATATAGATTACGTTCTGATATTAATATAAGAACATGTATGTTAATAAATCTTATTCAATTGCATTATTTGCCATTTTCAGACACCACAATGGGGAAATACTCAACTCTGAGAACTTTTATGAGGAGATGCAAGACCGCAAAGATAGACCACGTTCTTAAAAATTGTGATCTGGTCATAGATGGGGTCAGTTTCTTTCGACAAACTTACAAAGACAGTGGATGTAACTTTATCTTGGGAGGCGAGTTTGATAGGTATGCAGACTATTTAAAAACAAAGCTGATGAGTTTCATTGAAAGCGATGTCACATGCTACTTTATTTTCAATGGGGCGCCTATGGGAGCGGATATTGCAAAAAGGAAGGTGATTCATAAAAAAAATATAGAAGATAGAGATAGCATGATGCCTGGCGACGATAGCAGGTATTACGAGCCCATATTTATGAAAAATGTGTATAAGCGGGTGCTAGAAGAACTAGGAATTAAGTATTGTGTGACTGAATACGCCACTCGTGATAACCTTCTTGATGCTTCAGATGAGTTAGACTGTCCGGTTCTTACCAGTAACATAGAACAGTGTTTGATTGGTATGACTTGTATACTCCCTGATTCCTTGGTGTACGACGATACAAAAAAACAAATATCGTGCAAAATGCTGACTCCCAATTCTTATAAAGATCACGTTCGGATATATGATAATAAGAAACCATTATTCTTGACGATTATCGATGAAAACGGACCGATGTTCGATAAGATTCCTCAAATATTAGGATCAAATCCAAAAATACCTGTTGGGCCTTTGTTATACTGGATAAGTAGGCAAAATTTAGCTCTTGCCATCGATCAACTGGCTAATATGTTGGATACAGAAGCTGAGAGACAAGCGTTTCGAGTCTCTGTTGAAGACCTTAGAAAAACGATTTTTTATAAGAGACGACCCAACACTGCTTTCAGATATTTGAGAGGCGAACCGATTCTAAATAATAAAGACAGAGATTGGTTCACAAATGGAGTGATGACTGGTAACATAGCCAATCCTTATATTAATTTAAAAAATAACCAAATTTTCTCAGGGTCTTGGGTAATTTTTGACCAAAACAAACGCGATGCCATGCTGCCTTCATTGGATATCGCTATGTATGGCTATAGTGTTTTCAAGAATTCTCAGGAAAAAGTGACTTTTATTGGTCGTATGAAAAACTCGGTATATGTCGAAAATATAGAACCACCCGTGGCGCGACGTTTATGTCCGGATATGTTCCAGAAATTTATTAACAGCGCTCTTCCGGGTTTCGATTGGACTGTACTTCAATGTGCGCCTGAGGACAGTAGACTGCTTATAATAACTCTGGTCTACTATATTTCTAAGGCAAACGAGGGATTCATCAAAGCAGCTTACAGTATCATCCTATCATACGTCATGCTTGGACCCGTATCAGAGAAAGTAGGGCTGATAAAAAAGAGCAAGATCTCTGTAAGTGTCGACTCTGATGATCAGGAAGACAAGAGCCTTACTTATAAAGACTGCTTAAACGCGGCAAAGACCATGGTAAACTATTTCTACGAAGGTAATATGAAGGATACATTCGACCGAAGTATCCTGCACGATTTGGCTGAGTTCCAACATTGCTTGCAGCATATGAATTATTTGAACAAGTTGTGTGGTGAGGAGATCAAAGGTACGAATTATTACAAAACCTATAATGGCACGTTCATATTCAATGTCCTCCTTAAATTGAGGGAACACGACAATCCGATGTCATTCTTTGAAAACAATTTCAAGGCCAGCCCTACTGTTCTGAATTTGTATAATGACATTAAACATGTATTTGAAAGTCTTTTATCTCTAAATAACAAGGATTAACCGAAACATTTATTTTATTGAGCTTTTTGACGTGCCGGGTGCATTTTTTCAGCGGCTTTTTTAATATTCTGAAAAATATGACTGCAAAATATCCTTGAAAGTACGTACTTTAACACTAATTGGTAAGGAGTTGATTGTTATTTTAAAGTATAAATAAATATTACAGAGTATTTTTTTTGTTAGATGATGACCGAAGTAATGTTTTACAATTATATGAAAATGTAAGGGTTTTGCTTTCTACACCCATTACATTATTGCGACATTTGTGTATGCGATACAGTCTTTATGTACTAAGAGTATAATATTATCCGGGTAAGTAATATAAGATATAAGAACTTATACTATAATATTCATATTATATACGCTCATATTGTATAAGCTTGTTTTGTATACCGTTCAAGGTGTATAACGAACGTTAGATATAACATCAAAATATCTATTTTTGTTAAGTATAACGTTATTTAAGTATAATATCATTATATATAACGATCATAACGTATAACGTTCATAATATCTCAGATTTATAATGTATATTACTCAATACATCTAACACGAAAATGCATAATGCTCGTATAGAATAACCGCCTGCCCATCAATTGTGTACATACTTATGCAATAGTTCGCTGTAAAATTTTATTATATGTACCTCCATGCAAGCAAGAATTTTGACGCTACGCTCGCTTCGCTCGCTCCGCTATCCATGGTCATAAAACAAACCTAACCTAACCTACAGTTTTCGGTTTTTGACCCATATTCCATTTTGTAGCAGTTCTTCCAAACGGTATACTCGTATTTGCCAGAATTTCATCTGCCATTATCAATTGTGTACATACTTATGCAGTTCGCTGTTAAATTTTAATATACCTCCATGCAAGCGCAAGCATTTTGACGCTCCGCTCGCTTCGCTCGCTCCGCTATCCATTGGTCATAAAACAAACCTAACCTAACCTACAGTTTTCGGTTTTTGACCCATATTCCATTTTATCGCAGCTCTTCCAAACGGTATACTCTTACTTGCCAGCATTTCATCTGCCATTATCAAGCGTGAGCATACGTATGCAATAGTTCGCTGTACAATTTTATTATATGTACCTCCATGCAAGCAAGAATTTTGACGCTACGCTCGCTTCGCTCGCTCCGCTATCCATGGTCATAAAACAAACTTAACCTAACCTACAGTTTTCGGTTTTTGACCCATATTCCATTTTGTAGCAGTTCTTCCAAACGGTATACTCGTATTTGCCAGAATTTCATCTGCCATTATCAATTGTGTACATACTTATGCAGTTCGCTGTTAAATTTTAATATACCTCCATGCAAGCGCAAGCATTTTGACGCTCCGCTCGCTTCGCTCGCTCCGCTATCCACTGGTCATAAAACAAACCTAACCTAACCTACAGTTTTCGGTTTTTGACCCATATTCCATTTTATCGCAGCTCTTCCAAACGGTATACTCTTACTTGCCAGCATTTCATCTGCCATTATCAAGCGTGAGCATACGTATGCAATAGTTCGCTGTTAAATTTTAATGTAGGTACCTCCATGCAAGCAAGCATTTTGACGCTCCGCTCGCTTTGCTCGCTCCGCTATCCATGGTCATAAAACAAACCTAACCTAACCTACAGTTTTCAGTTTTTGACCCATGTTCCATTTTAGGGGCATAGGGGTAGCAGTTATAACCGATTTTGTATATCATACGCTATTATATTTTCTAATCATTATACTAAAAGAAAGTATATACTATGATCGATATACGTTATGTATGTTATATCAACTGAATTTAGAGTATTAGAGTGTTATATTAAAAATCATTCTACAACAAGAGTATTATGCTAATTGACCGTTATTCCTAATAAAAATATTGATTTTGATGTTATAGCAAAAGTTTATTATATCTTGTGAACGTTATTAATGTGAAATTATATATTATGTAGTTATATCTCATGGGACGCACCCATATTATCCTGTAGGTACATCTATATTTTGTAACAAGATTAATATGTCAATCATAATCATATACTGACTGCTGTAATTGTAATAGTTAAGCTTATTTGATTAAACATCATTTTTCTTCTCAATTTGGTTTGTATTTTTCCCTGATGCTAACGTTTAGGCAGTTTTTGTTTTTTCTAGGAATACATTTATCAAGATTAGATTGACAAGATGTAACTTACCACACTTCTCTTTATTAAATAAAAAATAAAGATTATATTATGTATTTAAAGTTTATTCACTCTTGGATTTAATTAAATTAAAGTTTTCATTATAAATCACCAATGTTTGACACAAATAGAGATCATCAGTATTACCACCTAATGCGTATACACCGTAGTACCTATAGGTGTAACATCCATCAACTAGAGCGTCCACGCTTGACCCTATTATTAGTTTTCAGCGCATTTTCTCCGCGCACCGTTTTTTCACCTCTCGGGGGGAAATGCGTGGATTTGACGCAAACGCTCATGGCGTCGACTTGTGCGCGCAGTGCCACTACAGCCACCCGCGCGTCCGCACCGGCCGTGTTTACAAACACCATAAACATGTAAACAACTTCATTGTTAACTTTTGCCGCGAAAGTTAATTAATTGAGCGTGAATCAAACATCGTCGCCGGATTAATTGCTAAATTCCTGGCTAACGAATCATGCACTAGCTATCTCCAGCCGGCATTTCAGTCACATATGCCGAGGTACACGCTGGTGCAGCGATCGAGCGTCACAGACCGTGTCCTGGGCAGTTTAAAGATGTGTTTTCTGAACGTGCTGCGTTTGCACGTGTCTCAGAACCAGAGGCAGAAGCGTTTGTACAAGCAGTATATGGAGCAGCTGGCCGGGGCTTATGTGGAACGATGTACGGACTTAAGTACGTGGGAGCACCGGTATAATTGTGTGGGGACTCCGGAGTGGGACGCCCAGGAGTGGTGCGAGAGTGAGGGCTCGAGATCCTGCTGCGGATCTGAGTGCGACAGCGGGAGGTGCTCGTCGCCATGCTGTTCGGAGGTCATCTTTAATGGCGGGCAGCACTTCAGCGGAAAGGGAAATGCCTGCCGTCCCTTCCCTATATGCTATCCTGGGAATTTCGGGTGAGTCTTTGTACTGTTATTTGTTGGTGGAATTGTTTTGCGAATGTTGTGTGCGTGTAAATAAATACTATGCTTTGCCTCACGAGATGATCTCGAGAGGCTAATAATTTACCAATAAAAAAAAATGTATCGCACTTTGGTAACTTTACCCGTAATACACTTGTACGTGATTAATAGGTATGCTAAAGGCTAGAGCTATACAAAAAAGGGAAAAATAAAGAATATATTTTGTCAGTATACCTACCGGAATTTTCTGATTGAGAATAACCTTTACATTATTATGAAATTGTTATAGACATGTTATTTTATGCCAAACATTTATTATTTACTTACTTTAAAAACAAGCTATTCTCAATACCTTTAACGTTAACATTAAAGTGACCTCCAACTTCAGCAAGCTTCTTTACAATTTCTGAATATGCACAGAAAATAATACTTATGTCCCGTCACACTCGTTTAGCATAATCATCTAAAAACCCTGCTGTGAGCAATCCTACACAAACATCTCGTAGTAATAGTATTTAATACACGCGAGATGACACTCTCCACGCTCTGATAATGGTAGAGAATGTGTAAGAAAACTAGCAAGGTACAACGAACCGCTTCCTAACTGTACTCGACTATTGCATCACAGGAAAATATAGAAAATTTATGAAGTTTTGGGAGAATGTGTAAGGAAACTACCAAGGTACAACGATCCCCTTTCAACTGTACTGAAGCATTGCATCACAGGAAAATAAATAAAATTTATGAAGTTTTGGGACAATGTAAGAAAACCAGCAAGGTACAACAAACTGCTTATTAACCGTATTTAACTATTGCATCATTTGCATCACAGTAAATAAAATGCAGAAAATTTAATATGAAGTTTTGGGATAGTGATGTACGTAAGAAAACCAGCAAGACACAACAAACCGCTTATTTACAGGAAAAGTAGGATAGGAGGGAAAAGTGCATCTTTTGAAGATATCTAGAAACGCAATATGTATTAAAAGGAATCCTATACTCTCTTTTGCAAGCTTTTTATTTACTTTAAGCAGTCGAGGTGTCTGTTTGCATGTCTGTGATCAAATTGAACTCTTCCCCAGTTTTCCGAATATTATTATGACATAGAAAAGTCCATTATAAAATAAAAACTTGTCTCAATAATATTATTTTTGTTATCTATTTCACAGCCATAGACGTCCACTACTGAACATAGACCTCGCCTATAGCACACCAGCACCACAAACCACAAAGTGCGATCCTGCGCAGACTCCATCCATCAACTCCCCGCGACCTTCAGTAAAATTTTAAATTAAATTGAATACTGTTTAGCACATATTCCATGCCTCGACTACATAAACTCCTGTTATCAACACAGAGATCAATATCCACATGAGTTAATTCATGTTTCCCCATATGGTAAGCCGATCGCCAGTGCATTGCGGGCACTCGTGCGTACGCGCCGATAAACTATTCAAATCGGTATTTTAATGGCGACTTGCTTCGTAATTTGTTCGAGACGTCGTTGCAGCTTAGCGTGTGAATCAAGCTTGAGATTACAGGTCTTTGATTAGGTATAGATGTGTGACAAATTGAAAGTATGTTTACAAAAACAAGTTTTTAAAAAAAAAACGCGCCTGTTTTTCGCACAAACGTTAATTCTCGCATCACTAACGAGCCCATACATAAAGAGAAGAAAAGAAAATTTGGAGAGTATTAATTTTTTTGGGGTAAGGATTAAATTAATGGAATAGTTAGCCGCCCAGTATTTTGCCCTCCGGAGCCGAACGCAATAATATTCATAGACCACCAAATTTGTTGTCTTGTTTTTGTTAACATACTTTGATACGTATTTGATACGTTTCTTAAATTACTTGCTGAAGACTGTTTCCTTATACCACTTACTGTGCCGAAGACGATGTTAAGCAACACACCAAATACAGCGAACACCTAGTATACACTAGGCTCAACCTTCCGCCTTTGTTCGTTCAAAAGTGGAACACGTTCGTAACCAGCCGTAGCGGCACACACCCCTCGGCTGGTTGCGTTGTCACCAAATACCGGGGTTTCTGCTGCACATTTGACGCCTCTACTTTCTGCCTAGTGTTATATCATTGGTGCATCTAAAACCCCGGGGTATGGTCGTTATACCCCACAACCCACAACCAGCACACAACCAATAACGTCGCATTTTACACAATCATCCAGTAACATTAAGTTTTCAGGAGTAGTTTTTCATAGCAAAATCACATTTACATTACATTATTACCCCGTTGCTGCGTAAATAAAACCAACCAACACCCATTATATACCTATAATACTCATTATATGGGTCGATTGCAAAAAAAATGTACATAGTTAATAAGGGCTCCAATTAAAACAATGTTAATTGATTCCTTTGTCACACAAAGGAAGCGATCGTATTTTATGTTAACTAAGCTTTTAAATATGTACATTTTTTTTGCAATCGACCGATATACCTATAATACTCATTAGATACCTATAACTGTTCCTACTCATCAGTATCACGTTCGATTGTTAAATAATAATACGGATGAAATAGTAACACATTTGTTTCTACCTATCAGCAAAGAACCCGCTTCCCATAGACTCGGTAGGTAGAGCTCTTTATGCAATATTGATTGCTTTTTTGCCGATTTAGTCATGGGAAACATGAGAACAGCCTGTGGTTAGGCTGGCAACGCTTGGCATTCTAATTTAACCGCAAACTATGGCAGTAAAATCGACGTATAAAAAAACTCCGATCAAGTGCGAGTCGGACTCGGCACCGAGGAATCCGTACAACCTAAGAAAGCACTAATAAGGAAAGATTTTAGTGAAGGGCAAATTTAACTTTGCCGTTGGAAAACTGTTGTGTGGGGATACTGCGGTTAGTTTGCCAACTACAAAGAAGTTTGTAATCACAAAAAGATTTACCTATTTATGGTGATGTAAAAACAGTTTTCGGACCTTATTATTCACTTACGTTAAATTATGTTGCTTCTTGCGTTTTTTTACTATGACTTTAACTGTATCAGGGCTCACTTCGAGTGAGTCAGTTTGTGTGGGAGTATAACGCGCTAATGGGAATTTCATGGCTCTAAGGCCTCCTAAGTCAATGGGAAGTACCCTGTAGGTTTTGATTCCCTTCCCAGCGTCAACAAATACAGCATAAACGGTCCTCTTTTGATTAGTTTCCTTAGAAGTTTAATTTTTCCATGGCTTTAAGGGGTAGGAGACCTGAATATTTGATACTAATTTCAGCTTGATACCTTTCACGTGTTGCTAAGAAAAATGTCTTCACAGGCGGATAGATGGACAACTAAGACAGGTCAAAAAAGCAGTGTTGCCAGAGCCATTGTGGCATAAGTTACGTTTCATTCCTCAAAAAGTTACATTTTGGCTGCGAAAGTTACCTTTTAATATTAATAAAAAAAAAATGGTCAAGCGCGAGTCGGATTTGCGTAGGGTTCCAAAGGTACAAACTATGAAAGTACATCCTACTAGCCTTTATCCCATTTTTTGAGAATGAATTCTCAATCGGGGTCGGCTACCTAAATCCCAAGATGTGGCGTAGGCACTTGTTTTTACGCAAGCGACTGCCATCTGACCTTCCAACCCAGAGGGAAAACTAGGCCTTATTTGGGCTTAGGTGGTTTCCTCACGATGTTTTCCTTCACCGAAAAGCGAGTGGTAAATATCAAATGACATTCCGTACATAAGTTCCGAAAAACTCATTGGTATGGGCCAGGTTCGAACCCGCGACCTCCGAAATGAAACTATGAAACGAAAGTATAGAATATTTACTGTTAATAAGTTTGTAATATCAAAAAATATAATCGTCACTACCCAAAAATGTGTCATCAATGTCATCATCATCATATCAGCCAATATACGTCCACTGCTGGACAAAAGCATCCCCAAATTTCTCCACAACGATCGGTCGTGCGCCGCCCTCATCCAATACTTTCCATGCTACGTGTTCCGGTACGCGGTGTGACGTGAAGCTGTGTATAGTGTTGAAAACTGTCCATATATACAATAATCTTGTTGACGAGTTATAAACGACAATTGGACCAACAAATGTCAAAGTAAATTGACCAACAAATGTCGAAGTAAATTATTTTTTAACAAAACGCATAATATCCGCCAACAGTTTTATATCTAAGGTTGAATTTTTAATTCATCATCATCATATCAGCCGATAGACGTCCACTGCTGGACAAAGGCCTCCCAAAGTTCTCCAGAACGATCGATCTTGCACCGCCCTCATCCAGTTTCTGAATTTTTAATTAGCCTAAGTGATTTGACAGATGTCGTAATTTATATTTTCGTTATTAAGAAATTATAATTTAAAACAATGATTGAGAAAACACGTAATTGCTGATATTAGATTGACTTTTATGGATAAAAGTTGATATGTTGAAACCAAATTAAACTTAATTAAATTACGCTCGTAAAAAATTGCGTCAGTTTATTCCGGCTAATTAAAAATCAGACTTTAAAAAAATCAAGGAAAACGCCTCAGTTTTAATATGTTTAGGTACTCGCTAATACAGTCTGTTAAGCGACTCGTGTAGCTTGATAAAAGCAGCCAGGTAGCGCCTTTTCAATTTTGCTTTGATCTTTGTATTAAAGGCTTAAAAGCAGCCAATTCAATATTCTTACTGGTATCTGCACTGATAGTGCACCGAATATATGCGTTAGATAAATTACAAATTTTATTTTAAAAACTTAATGGAGGAATTGTATTATATTTGTGTTGACTGTTGATATTGATATTTGTTAGGTTTTTGAATTTATCGCGTCTTTCAAGGGACACGACTCGTTAGACAAACTAAGTGATGATTAAAAAAAAATATTTAAAAAATAAATCTGACGGGAGAAACATAGTTTTAATCTTGCGATATTGTGTAAATATTTATTTTATTAGTTGTTAAAAGCATCATATACATACTATTAAATATTATAGTGTCTTGGCCGAAAGTGCAATAGTTGGACTAGTATTACCTAGGGCCTCATCTTTGCCCTCGAACTTACTCATCTATCCGTTGTTTACTTTCCAACCTCTACAAAAATTTGTTTGCTTCCTTTTGCTATATAAGTACAAATTTACGGATTTACAAATTGGCATTATGGCGTATCTAATGAAAGGGCTTCGTAATCTGATTCCGAATATATACTGGATTATTACATTAATGGTACTTATTTGAGAAAAAATTGAAACACATTATCGAAATTTTCATTAAGTTTTTTTTTCAGTGGTACATATGTTATATTTTTGCCCGATAGTACATGTTATTTGGATTCAGAATCTACATTAATGTTCCCACCACCACTATTGAAAAGTTACAAAAATTCCCCAGAAATCAAAAGTTACTTACATGTTACGAGAGAGGGTCAAAAGTTACGAAAAATGTAACAAATGTAACCATCTGGCAACGCTGCAAAAAAGTGATCATCTAAGTGTTCCTTTTTTGCCGATTGAGGTACGGACCATTTAAAACACAAAAGTTGTCGAAAGTATTTCATTTTCTTATACTAGAAAAAATCCTTCAAATCGTAGGTAGGTTTCGTAGTCAACTAGGAACCCTTATAGTTTCTGTCTGTCTGTCTGTCTGTCTGTCTGTCTGTCTGTCTGTCTGTCTGTCTGTCTGTCTGTCTGTCTGTCTGTCTGTCTGTCTGTCTGTCTGTCTGTCTGTCTGTCTGTCTGTCTGTCTGTCTATAATGGGGGTCTTCGAACATTATTTTTTAATAAAGTCAGCAGTTTTGTAAATATTCGCTCCGAAAATAAAAAAAATAGTGTCCCCCCCTCAAACTTTTCAACCACTAGTAAAAAAATTATGGAAAAATTTATGAAAATGAGGCCCTATAAGTAATTTCAATGAAAACTATATTGCATAAAATCGGTCGAGCCGTTTTTGATTTATCGCAAAAAATCATAATTTTCTTTAAAATGACGTAAGTGCCGCGCGGTGTCCTTATACTTCGAACGTTACACATATTAGTAAAGTGCCATACTGTATTAAAACATTTCGCTCAATCTGGTGCGCATAATCGATAACTTCCAGAAGGTAATAAGTAATTATTGTTACTTTGGCGTTTACGACCTTTTTATAGAGCTTGAAATCTTTCTCGTAATTCAAATCTTTCTCGTAATTTTCGTTTATTGTAAAAGATGAGCATCTACGGAACCCTACACTGAGCGTTGCCCGACATGCTCTTGGCCGGTTTTTGAAATGCACTCACTTCTTTCTTTCTTTAGATTTAAGCGAAAATCTGTACACGATGTGTGATTTCAAAATAAACATTCTTTCTTTTTCTTTCTTTCTTTCTTTCTTTCTTTGTAATATTTACATGTTATGTTACGATGAGCGATCTATCGGCGGCGTAAATAAGGCTGATATGCCTATATACATTTTTATTATTTAATGCTGCATGAAATGAACTGATGTTGACTACCTGTCATTTAAAAGCAAACAGAGCACATAGATAAAGTAGATATATAGTATAGTTATGATCTTAATGATTTCATATAATTTGATTTGTATAATTTTTTGCAATTTAAATAAGAACAGTCTAGTAATAATTTTATTATTCATTAAAAGTAGAACAGTCAAGCAAGTTTAATTGGCAAATATTACGATTTATTTCTTAAACTTATGCATATTTATCAGAAAGAACTGGTGGATAGTTTTTGAAATTCAAAAACTGACCTGACATTGATTCCATTTTTAGGGTTCCGTAGTCAACTAGGAACCCTTATAGTTTCGCCATGTCCGTCTGTCCGTCTGTCCGTCCGTCCGTCCGCAGCTTAGCTCCGTGATCATTAGTACTAGAAAGCTGAAATTTGGTATGAGTATGTGTATGTATAACGCCGACAGAACGGTAACAAAAAATTTTTTTCTGGTACCTCTCGAACACCTAAAGTGGGGGTGATTTTTTTTTCTTTTCAACACTGGTGTGTGGGGTGTCGTTAAATAGGTCTTGTAAAAATAATAGGGGTCTTCTAATATTATTTTTTGATAAAGTCAGCAGTTTTGTAAATATTCGCTCTAAAAACAAAAAAAATAGTGTCCCCCCCCCTCTAACTTTTCAACCACGGGCCAAAAAAATTCGGAAAAATTCATATTAATGAGGCCTTATAAGTACTTTCAATGAAAACTATATTGAACAAAATCGGTAGAGCCGTTTTTGAGCTATCGCTAAATTTCATATTTTTTCTTTAAAAGGTCGTAAGTTGACTTCCAGAAGGTAATAAGTGATTACAGTTTCTAGGGCGTTTACGACCTTTTTATAGACCTTAAAATCTTTCTTAACTTAAACCTCGGGCTTAAAACCGCAGTTTATTGTGAAGGATGAGCAACTATGGAACCCTACACTGAGCGTGGCCCGACATGCTCTTGGCCGGTTTTTTTATTTCACACGAGATGTAAGTCTACGGAGCGTTAAAAGGGATAATCACTGCTCATTTTTTTTATACAAATCGAGCTTTCGGTCTCGACTGTTCCCCCTCCAAAACGTAACCAATCGTAACGAAATATTGGCAACTGAATGGAACGGAAATGTTCTTAGGTGTCTGGTTTTGGCCAAAATTTCACTCTAAACAGACGCCGAGTAGGTACACAGATTCTATAATAATAAGCGTAAAAATTGAAACGGTCCGACACAAACAACTGTCCTTCTCATTCAGTTTCCAATTTGGTTACAATCGGTTAAGTTTTGGAGGGGGAAACAGTCGAGAACGAACCTCCATTTTTTCAACCCGGTTACGTTAAGTTTAAACCTCATTTATATGCGATGCTATAGTCTCTTAAGTCGCTGAAGGGCTACTCCGGTGTTCATAATTCGAATGTCGAATAGTGCCATCCCTCTCGATCTCCTGTCAAAGTATATTTGAGTGTGTGGAATGGCACTATATGACGGAAAAGTTTCGAACATCGGAGTAGCCCTCCTGCTCATTTGAATCACTCACTCGCGAACGACACATCTCAACTGGACTCAAACTACTATCTATCTTAGGGCCTTATCACACTTGCGATTTGCGAGCATTTTCTATACAAATAAGCGACGCGGCGAACACGCTGCGCGATCGCCTTCATACAGAATACGCTCGCAAATCGCAAGTGTGATAAGGCCCTTATGGTATGTTGAAGTGACTGAACGTTTACGCCATAGGAAGTGCTGGGTAAAAACGCCATGATTTTAATAAATAAACTTTCATTATACTTATCTCAGGTACTTCCTTCATGTGCAAAGGACGTCGAAATGGTCATGAATTTACATGATGCCGCTGGGAAAGTGGTCATAAAACTGGCTGTTACAGGGTGTTATGTAAAATACAAGGGTCGATGAACCCATGTGACTGTTTGACCTCCTGAGAATGTTTGTTTTCACATGCAACATGGTTCTTGTAAGTAGTTACTAACTTCCGAAATACTAAAATTCTTAAGTATATTTGAAATTTATTGATAAAAAAAAATTTTAACAAAAAAAAGAACCGACTTCAGTAAAACTAAAAAGCCAACAATAACCCGTTCAAGTACAGATTACATTTGACTCACCCTTCGAAGTCGATCCCAAACCACTCAGTTCTTATATTTATATATTATAGTTTACGCGAGGTTAGGCACCGACTTCGAACGGTGAGTCAAATGTAATCTGTACTTGAACGGGTTATTGTTGGCTTTTTAGTTTTACTGAAGTCGGTTATTTTTTTTGTTAAAAATTTTATTTTTTTTGCTTTTTAGTGATTCGTATGTGTTCATCATCAGTTTCCTTACACCAAATCCTATTTACTGAATGTAAATTCTTGACTTTATCAATAAATGTACATGTCCCTCTAACATTTGAAGAGTTCCCTCGATTTCTCCAAGATTCCATCATCAGATCCCGACTTAGTGCCAACGGGACCAACTCGGAGTTATACCCTTTCGATAAAAAAAAATAATTGAAAATCGGTTCACGGTTCTCGGAGATATCGAGTAACACACATACAGTTACTTAATACAGTTATAAACTAAAAACTTAACTACTTATCTAAAATATAGGATAGAACAGATAACATGTGGCATGGTCCCGAAAACGCTGGCAGCAGTTCCTCGTAGAACAGCAAAGTCAATACGCTGAGCGAGGAAGCTGCCAGCTCTTCGGTCCCGTGGTGCCGACCAGCCTTTTATGCTTCTGAAATTGGAAATTGCATTATTATATGTGCATTCAGGGATCCTAGTACTTACTATACCTACTGTATAGTCTATACAAAACATTTCGTAAGGCTTACATGATCAATTGATCAGTTCAGCTCTTTCAATATTTTTCATCGGTTGCTTTATACATATGGTGTTATGATATCTCTATTGCAATGGATTTCAAGTAAAGGTTTTTCAGGTGCAGTCAAGTACCGTTTTTTCAAGGATTATAATATCGAACAACAAAAAGCCATTTTAAATTCAAGATCTATCTTTAAGTCAAAATTAAATCAAAATTTTACAGTGATTTGCTATAAATGCGGAAAAAAATTATGTCCGGTGTTACAAGCTTCGAAATCTTCGTATTACGTGTCCAGCATTACAATGAGTGTTATTATTTGCGCATACGTACTTATAAATATACTTATTACTGGTAGAAAACATTAAAGACCTCTGCTTAAGTTGCCGCGCACCTGCCATTAAATGAAAGTGTAGCCGAGTGCCATTAAATAAGTGCTTTACATTTAAAGTTCTAAGTGTCGGGTCCTGAGATAAACACGAGCACAGCTTATGTATGAAACAGATACAGTACTTGCACTTGACTGCCGAAAACTACAATAAAAAAAATATATTAGACAACCTTACACAAAACGATCTAAGTAGTCCCAAATTAAGCTCAAGAAGACTTGTGTTTTGGGTACTAGACGATTATATACCTATGTATTTATATACATATAACAACCATGACTCGAGTACAAATATTCTGCGCCAACCGCGTCGTCAAAATTCAATAGTAATTATATGCATTATGTTTTGCCATCGTATTTTGTCAGGAGAGCTCGTATTTATTTACATTATAATATCTAAACTTTTTCGCTGCAGTCAACTAAGTAAGCAACCTAAAACGAACTTGGTTTCTTATTCTGTGTGTATATGTCAACATTGAGTGTGTACAAAGTCCAACTTGTTAGAGAAACAAATAAATTATGATTTGTCTTATGCACGACCCCACCACAAAGAGTTATAATGTAATATTTGTTCGAAAATGTTATTATGCCTTCTTTACGGAGTATCTTTTTGAGGCTGATTGCAGATATTTACCTCCTTTCTATTTAATGTGGATATTGTGGATATATAAGATGACTAGGTACTGCTAGACCATATATAAATATAATCCTACTATAGGTAACAAAAGCGGTTTGGATGGACTGAAAATTTATAACTTCTATTGAGTAAGTTCGTAACGGGTTTTTCTAGCAAATGCATCATCTGTTTTAATTTTTACAGTAAGCTGCGGCGCGGCGATCATAAATGGTAATGCAGTGCCAACATCCGTAGCGTTGCGTGCTATCTCCAATCATCAGCTCGCTTGCAATGCCAACGGTCCAGAGACCGTTGTAGAAGTCCACCTACATTACCCACAGTACCCTTACTATGAGTTTAGTTTACAGCGACCGTGCACGATAGCGACTACGTAAACGGTTTTTATGGAGAATTGTAGTCAAAGTAAGCGCCCGGGCGCTGTACTGTTACCATACAAATTTACGCTGTCGCTAGCGAGTACGGTCACGTTAATTCATGGTAGGCGCTGATCCCCAAGACACGAGAGTATCTTATTAATCTTATTATGTACTATCTTAATATTAATAAGTACGACCTAGTGTTCCGCAATAGTACATTACGTAACTAGGAATTACAAAGAGTGTCTTTTAGAAGTCCGAAGCCGAAGGCGAGGGCTTTAACCCTTTGAGCGCCGAGCGGCAAAGCAATTCACCGTGCCACTGACGCCAAACCAAAAAAAAAAAGAGTGCTCCAAAATCAACAGAGGTTGAAAAACACAGATAGTGGTTTGAATTAGCATGTTTTTGACCACTGAAATTTTTGACGTCAATAGGCGTCGTTGGCGTCAGTGGCACGAATTCCCGATGACGTGATTTGCCGTCTTTGGCGGTCAAAGGGTTAATGACACGAGTTTGGAATTCCTTTACCACCAGAGTCACGTACGACGTTTTTCATCACACTTTGGAGGAAATAAAACAAAAGTAGTAGTAGTCAATACCAAAATTCCTTACCGACCTAGGGCGTAATATACTACCTACCGCCCTAGGGCGTAATATACGATTTACCGCCCGGTTTTCTAGCATGTAAACCCTTAAAGTGTGACAAAAATTACTTACCGCCCTACGGCGCAATTTACGACTTACCGCCCGCTTTTTTAGCAGGTAAACCCTTGTTTACGACAAAGTGGGATGAAAAGTATGTTCCTCGGCATACTTGTGTACCGTGGTCATTAGTTGGTGTGCGCGGAGAAATAAGGTTGTGTGTTAGTGCTAAAAAGAGAATCGGAAGTAAAACCACCTACATACTCGTTGCTGTAAATCACATTTTTAATTTAGGTACGTTGTACCCCAAAATATTCCCTTTTCCTAGATGTAGGTTTACCGTAAAAACGTAAACATGGAAACTATGCAACTTAGTCCGCGTAACCTCGTACATCATTCTAGATCATCTTATAATCCTTTGGCTACAACGCTTTTTTATAATGGTCGTTTTCACTCCCACAACTAAGACGAATCGAATGACACCTTACAAATAAAGGCCGTAAAGCAATATTAAATTAAGCAGAATATTATGCATATCGTATCGGGTTCTCTATCGTTTGCCCGAATTTCATATGCCATAATCTATCACTTTCCCATAATATTCATTTGCCATAAATCTATTCTTCTATGTAAGCTGAAACTTTCGGGATTTTCATAAAACAAACCTAACCTAACCTAATGATAAAGACATCTCGAAGAGTTTATAATTTGTGAAATAAACAGTTTATGGCAAATGAAAATTATAGCAAGTGATACATTTATGACAAATGAAATTCGGGGAAGTGAAATACTCCCATCGTATCCCATCGTATCGTGATACGGTTGGGTAAAAACGCAGAGCGTTTAGTCTTACGCAGACCCCTATTTCCCCCAGTCTCTGTATGGGCGCCGTGGGTCCCAATAACCTAGAAAAACGTACCTAGAGGACGTTTTTTCAGGCCCCCAGGAGTGCCCAGGGCCCCGGCATGCTTTAAGACGGCCTTGGTCTTACACACTACGCACGCATATCACCCAATTTGAATTTGGCGTTTTTTGGCTATCTCTGTCCATCGGAAAATCCATTTATTTCAGTGACTGTATTATACTTGCTACTGCAATTATAACACAGTGGCCCGGACTCCGATGGAAAAGAAGAAATTAGTATATCAACTGTCACCTACTCTCTTGCGACTACTACTATGAGATTTGATGGACAGGGGCTGAGTAGCCCTCAGTAAAGCCTTATAGAGGTCCTTTGAGCTTGGAGCCCCAGGGCAGCACGTCTTTCGAAGGCTACCTACGACACTGTAACAATAAATCATGTTTCAATTAATAATTACAACTCTCATTTCACCGGAAGAATGTCTCGCAAAACAATAATAGACTTCGCGTAACTGACATTGTGACGAGTAAAAAGTATGCGTTTATATCTGCGTTCCTGCCATTTCTGTCCAACTGACATGACAGCATACAATCAGAAAAACGCGCACGGAATCGTTGACCGACGCACAAATCAACTTATCTTTAGGTGGATAAATGGAGAACATCTGATAACAAATAAAATTTATAATCTTGAGACCACTGAGATGTTCAGCCAGAGGCAATACCACTCCTTATTTTTTCATACAAATCGAGGTTTCGCTGTCGTGTATTTGCTCCTCAAAAACTTAACCAATCTTTACGAAATCTTAGGAACAGAATGGGTAAGGAATGTTCTGTGTCGGACCGTTTTGATTTTTGCGCAAATTATTATACAATTTGTGTAGTAGAGGTCTGTTTTTGGGCAAACCGCCGCAAATGGACGCCTAGTACTAGGGAATGCAAACTCGGGTAATTTTCTCAAACTAAATCCGGTTATAACCGGTTATTTGTATGGTAAAATGACCAGGTTTGCATTCCCTACCCATTACACGAATTCTATAATAATTTGCGCAAATATCAAAACGATTTTGGAGGAGCAAACAGGCCACAACAAAACCTCGATTTTTCCCGTTTCCGTTAACTTCGGATTTTTATGCGACGCCATAGTTGGTGCAAAAACAACGTAAACTGATGGTATAGGAAGAGGAGCAGTGATCATCTTCTTCTTTGGCGGTACACTCTTGCCAGAGTGGTCGTGGCCGTCACGTTGTTGATTTTGTGGCCTGCTTTACAATGCGACGCCATTCTTCTCGTACTGCTGCCCTCCTAGTACATTCGTGTGGAGGACCATTGACGAGCAGTGATATATCCTCTGAAATAAAGCAGAAACCGTAAGGAGGGATGTACAGTCAACCAATTTGATTCCTAGGCCGTTTCGTACCTTGTCACAGTGAACGTCAATATGAAAGCCGCTTGAAATCTTATATCGTTTTCATTGTGACAAGGTTCTGTAGTGGCCTAGAAATCAAATTGGTTGACAGTACCTACTGGCTTGAATAATTTCCTGAATGAGTGGCGATCTCAGGCAATCTGCCATAAGAATTAAAGGTAGTGGTTGGTGTAACAGACAGCGCTTAGTAGACGTAACACTTGATTTGTTTTCAAGCGATTAGTTCCAATAACTAGTGAAGTGCTTAATTTATATGCCAAGAAGAAAGTCTGACACGGTTCACGAGATAATAACCGTGGCATCAGCATCAAGCCAAATAATGAGTTTTAGGGACAAAACAATACCTGGCACAAAAAAGTTTTAAATTGTCGCAGCATCTGTACTATTTATCAATAGGTTTTTGCACCATACAAGGCAGATATTTATTGACCGAGCTAGCAAAGCGTCGTCGCTTCGCCAAACATTCTTTGTCGGGATGTTTGGATGTCCGGATATCCGGTTGTCCAGATTTCCGGCTGTTCTCATCTCACCTACGAGATTTCTCAACCGATTGTTATGAAATTTTGTGAGTCGGTTCGATATTTCTTTCGTCGATTGAGTCTTTAAAAAAATTTCGACATGTCGGGGGTTGAAAACGCAAACAATTACTAATTTCAGAAGCGAATTCGCATGGTCTGCAGCAAAAAAGAGACTTTCTGTACCTACTGTACAAAGGACCCTTCGAACGTATGTTAACTACGTTCATTCACTCACACCCAAATACCATAATGTAAAGGTAATTTCTCTCGTAGCTTAGTAATAATTTAAAAGAAAGATACTGACAAAAAACATCTAGGTATGTTTACTATGTTTATAAGATGTCGTCTTGTCCATCGTTCTGAGGTCAAACCTCAAATTTGCGTTCTACGGCTTTAGCGGCAATTTTGCGCGGACTCATTAATTTAACGTTGAAGAATGTTGCTTAACCAAAGTGATCTTTATGCGTTTTATTTTTAACCTTAATGGAACACATTCGTTTGACTCGTGTTTTTTTATTAAATTGGTGAGATCCCTGAAAATTGCGCGTATTATGTATGGTCCAATCAAATAATTTAAACGACAAATATATTCAACTAGCTTAGCCTGGTACACACCACCACCTTCGCATGTATTCCACAAAAACTCATAATTATCACGGAAAGAAACAAACAATATACTTATCTACACAACAACGGCAATGGTCTAAAGTCTAAACGCATTACGCACACTTACGCGGTCAGTTAATCCATGAATAAAACAACAGAAACATTTCACTCATACATATAGTAGACAACTGTTTTCGCGTAATAAATCTAAAATAAAAAAGTTGACGTATATTGCGAAGAAAGCCAAGTTGGCGGATAATAAAATTAATCATGGAAACAAAAACTTTACTAATTATCACACATCGGTAAGACGGTAACTATCGCGCAATTTAAGACCGACTGGGTATATTCATATAATTGGATATTGCCTATTTAATAACTTCTTGAATTTGCGCCGCCTGAATAATGGGATTTGTTGGTTGATTGTACGGTTTTCTAATAGCAGTCTTTTTATGGATAAAATCTGGTAGGCTAATTGCCCAGCCTCCGATCACACTGAAAAAAAAAAAAATAGCTCTACTAAATAGTTTTAACTACTTGAGAAATAGCGAAATTGTGCTTAGTAGTAACCGTAATATTATCATAATTTTACAAAACTTATTATGACTACCAGTAGCCCTCAGATTTATGTAACTAGCAGCTAACATTCGGGCTACGTTTCTATACGCGGAAAACTCCACGGAGGGAGGCCGCCATCACCTCGCCTCCAACTCTGCTATATAAGGAAGTACTAGTACATTAGGTACATACTTAGGGCAGTGAATTAGTGAATGTCCCAGATTGCAGGTGTTTGTGGCCTGAACCGAAGGCGACGGCCATAAATATGCGATCTGGGGCTTAACTAATTACTACCCGTGGTTTGACTAAAGTTGTACGTCTTGTCTAGGTCAGGAAGTGACATTTTCTCCACGCGTAGCGGCCTAGGGCGACTGAATGATCGCAGCAGAGTTTTCGCGCCATGCATTTCGCCCTTCTTCCATCCCCCTTTCTTTACGGTCATTAACCGAGTGCCACAGTTCGCACCTATAGGAACACTTGCGAGCCCTTTTGATCTTTTCCTTGATCGATCCTTTACGAGAGGTAGGGTAAACCGTATACATAGGTATACGAGCTATACCTTGGCGAGTAAATCCTTGCATGATGGACTCATATCAGTTTGCCTTTGCCGTGAGTTGGTGTCGTGTCAGTTAGGGCCTGGCCACATGTCCACGACACGGCGTCGTAAACGTAAAACGACACGGTGTCGCGTCGGAGCGCGACACATTATCCACCGTGCGAATATCCGTTGCCGCGTCGTGAAAACACACGACACGGCGTCGTAAACGTAAAACGACGCTGTGTCGCGTCGGAGCGCGACACAATTATCCACCGTGCGAATATACGTTGCCGCGTCGTGAAAACACACGACGCTGTGTCGCGTCGGAGCGCGACACAATTATCCACCGTGCGAATATACGTTGCCGCGTCGTGAAAACACATGCTGCACCGGGCACCGCAGGTCGCAGGTAAATACATTTTGCCTTTTTAAACGAGGCGATATTTTCCATAATAGTTCTTCAAAACTTGACACAGACATTCTAAAATAATCATAAAACTTGTGATCACTTATTTTTAAAGCCTCGTACTTCCTTTTGAAATGACTGCCATCATGGTTCATAATTAGAAAGATATGGATTTATCCAACATTTTCGTTTCTTCTGCTTTTTCTTCATGTTTCTTCTTAAAAGCAACAAGAGCAGAATACGTGTGATAGGATCCATGTCGAATTGAAAACTGATCGCAAAATATTTTGAACATGTACGAGAAGCTGCGGCGTCGTAATCGAACGTGGCACCGCACCGTGCATCTACTCAACACAGCAAAGTTAATCTGCCCGGCGCGCGGCGCGACCTGCGGTGCCCGGTGCAGCATGTGTTTTCACGACGCGGCAACGTATATTCGCACGGTGGATAATTGTGTCGCGCTCCGACGCGACACAGCATCGTGTGTTTTCACGACGCGGCAACGTATATTCGCACGGTGGATAATTGTGTCGCGCTCCGACGCGACACAGCGTCGTTTTACGTTTACGACGCCGTGTCGTGTGTTTTCACGACGCGGCAACGGATATTCGCACGGTGGATAATGTGTCGCGCTCCGACGCGACACCGTGTCGTTTTACATTTACGACGCCGTGTCGTGGACATGTGGCCAGGCCCTTACCGATCGGCCATTACTGTTAGTATAAATATCTATACAAATACATGTCAGTAATTTACAGTCTTTTCTTTATTTATGAGCACTTGAATATTTCTACTGAGTTTAACTGTGTTGATGTATGATGTAGCTTTTTTACCAAAGTTTATAAGGGCACCTTTCTTAGTTTCTTCGAACTAAATATGCATAATCATTACCTTAATATTAGCTCAGGAAATCAGTGTTTTGCTAAACCTTATAATTATAAAGCAATATAACCCGCTCGAAAGGAAACCACACCTTGCCGGCGTCAACTTAATATTCTAGTAATAAATAATATGACAGGGTAATACAGAGAGGGCAGAGTTGCACTTGTATTAGTCTAAGCAGCACGGCTAGCATAACTTTGACACGCGACTCTTTCTCGCGCGGGATATACTACCTGTCTCTATCTGTACAGTACTATGAGATAATGACGGATGATGCTATCTCGCGCGACATGAGTCGCATGTCAAAGTTATTACGCTAGACGTGCAGTTTGTAATGATTGCACTAATTGTTGCGAAAGTTTGTGGGTGCGTTTGTATGTTTGCTACTTCTTTTTCGGATTTGCATGACACTTGGAACAATGATAGTTTATACCCTAACTCCTAACTTAACACGTAGGGTACTTTTTATCCCGTCAAAAGCCGTTGTTCTCGGATAATCATCCCGATGTTAACGCGAGCGAAGCCTCCAGCAAAGGCTAGTAAATGATAAAGCATTCATCAATTTCCGACACGTACCTAATACCAATACTTAGCAACACTTAGGCGGGAGATCAGCCCGTCTAGCACAACTATGCTTCGCGACTCTTGTCGTGCGACGTGCGACACAGCGCTACCCGTCGCTGTCTCACATTACTGCACAGAAAGAGATGGGTAATTTATCTCCCGCGAGAAATAGTCGCATATGACAGTTATGCTTGAGGTGCTGTAGGTACGTGTGTCTCGCTCACTCGTATGGCATCTCCGTTAGCTACAGCATTTTTATGTAGCTGGCTTGCCACCCGTGGTGTCCCGGTGGTAACACTATCCAACTGAAACGACACGTTTGTAAAACAACAACTCAATAATTAAGTATGCCCCGTGAAACAACGAAAGCCAAATTAAAAAAGAAAAGTCGGCCGTCCGCGGTGAATCGATTTAGCGGCGATTATACAATCGATCGAGGATTGATTCGACGAGCGATCTGTGAGCTACTTAGATTGACATCAATAACATTTACTTTTGAAGATTTACTAGCCTTTACTTACAGCTTTGTCCGCGTTATCAGGAATACGCTGGCGGACAGTAAACGAAGTGACATGCTGTTTTTAACGCATATACTGCTCGTCTAGCACAACTATTCTTACAAGGTAAGGTACCCAACTGTCCGACTCCGATTTGATTCATTTTGATATACTCGTATCTTATAGAGTAGTCCAAAAGATTCTTGGAGTAGTCTAAAATAGCAGACATGTATTTTCCAAATATACTCTATGGATCTGGGGGCCTATGACAAAAGCAACCTTTTATCACGCGATTGCACGCGATAAATAAGTGACAAAGCATCCGTCACATTTTGACAACATGCGAGTTTGAGTGACAGAAGCTTTATCACTTATTTATGACGTGATAAACGCAACCATCATTAGGCTCCCAGATCTTCACAAAAATCGAACTAAAAATTGGTTCATTGATGACGGAGTTCTGAGGTAACAAACATAATAAAAATACAACTGAATAGAGATATCCTCCTCCTTTCGGAAGTCGGTTGGAAAGAAGAGATGACTTGAAAGGAGGAGGAATTTTGTGATGACTCGTCATTACATGAAAGTATTTTGCTACAAATTACATATTAACGAATGGTTTTATACATTTCTAAGAAATATTCGACTTCCCAAAATAAAATACTTACCTACAGAACTGCAACCGGCAACGTTCATCAGGTTTTTTTTTCGTTTTACCTTTCGACACCAACAACCCGGAGGCCGGGCGCTCGTAAACTTTGTTCAGATGCCGGCCAACCCGGTAGCCGGGGTTGGTGCTATAAAAGTCGGCTCGGCCGGTTTCTGGGATATGTCTTACTTTTTTGTCTGGTTGCGAATGTGTTACATTCGAATAGAATAGAATACTCTTTAATGCACACCTCAAGAAGAAATAAATACAAATACAGCTAACACTTATCATTACAATAGAGATAAACAATAGGCGATCTTATCGCTAAAAAGCGATCTCTTCCAGACAACTTTGGGTACCTAGCGGATTAATATAAATGAGATGAGTAGGCGATGCAAAAAGTAATCAAGAAAACTACAAAAAATAATATTAAAATATACTAAAACCTATAATAATATATATTGATACATAAACATACATAAACACATTAATTTTCATTTAACTTGATTTGCCATTGTTCTACAATCCTCTCAGTGTATAGTTGAAATTAGAATACTTATAACAATCGGAAGTTGCTGGAATTGTAATTATGGATTTGTAGCTTTGCAAAAAGTAAAGTAATAGTACCTCTCGTTCGCAGTGGGTTATTAAATCAAGGGGAATGACCACTGTGGCCAGTGGCTAGGGCTAGGAAAGTGGTCGTTAGTTCGCCCGTTCGACCATATCGGTCTTACCACTTTTCACTTTGTCTTCAATTATAATCGCTCACAGAGATAGAAAGTAGAGAATTAGTTAAAAATGGAGTTGGTTATTACAAAAAAAAAGGTTTTATAATACAGTAGATAATTGAAGTACGGAATTGATCCTAATTGGTAATAGTTATTTACAGTTTGAATACAACGCCATCTACCGACGAGTAGTTAAACTATAGTGACGTATGTATCATCTGGCACATGTTGTAATACTGCTACTCACTACTAGGTGGCGCTACCAAACTGTTTAGTCAGAAGTTACGATTGAAGAAGCCACTGATGAGTGATGACAGGAATGGGTGATTTATTTTATTAAAGTGACATGCCGAGCCTCCGCGGATAACGTGGTTTCAGAATGCTGACTTAAGCCGTAAACATGTTGTGACTGCGAACTGGTCATGTGCCACTCAATAAGTTTCGTCTCATAAGAATAAATGATTCACCTAATTATGATATCTATCTGTGTCACTATAGAGTATAGAAGACGCCCAGCACTCTAGTTGATGGAGTGCCGGCGCAATCGTGCCCAGAGAGAGGCGCTGATAGCGTCAGCCAACCTATACTCATATTATATCGGGTCTTTTATGCAGTTGCTGGCAAATCCACCGTCAGACTATGCACATATTGCACATATGGTGTATAGGTTGGCTCACATTGTGTAAACTGTAATTTAAGTAGGTTAATAAGTAGTTAATACTTTTCTTTTCCAATTAAGTTAGTTTAATTATACTTTATATTTTGTTGAGGATGTAAGTAGTCTCTGTTTTTATAGGACCGGTATGTACAGTAGTAGGTATAAAGGTCCTTAAATAAATAAATACAAATTAAAAAAGTGACAGCTAGCATATCTTGTGGCGCAAACTTTGTGTGAGACTGTATCAACTAAGTAAGTCTGTTTTACAGATCTCCAGGCCCTGACACTGGATTAACACATAGCCTACTTTTTATCCCGAAAAATTTAGTGTTCCCGTGGGATAAGCGGGTAACACCACGCGGCGCAGCTAGTTTGATATAATTTAGAATCGTATGTTAGGCTTCCAGCTGCTATAAAAATAGTCTAGACTGGTAGTTCACGTGTAGTCGACGGCGGCCGTGGAAAGCGGCCTTGGGGACCGGTTCATCGCGCATCTTGCGGTAAATATTCAAATAGTTATAAACATAGACATAACTACTCTTTGGGTCATGTAGCCTGGAGAGCGGATGGTCGGTGTAAGGGCGGATCCAAAGTTCAAATGGTGGTGAGGAGGGGGGAGGGCGGTCCTATAGTAATGTGTACTGTAGCGGGGGTGCAACTCAGTGGTGTCTAAAAAATGAAGATCAGGACTTCGTTATATTATATATTTTATATTAGACTTCAATACAGTTTCATAATTCAATCCCGTATGCCCGGTTCTCTTGGTGAGTGACAGGGACGGCCATAATTCGAATACCTATTCAAATAGATTTTAATGTAGGTAAAATCTTGTCTGCCAGCTCTGCTGTCATCTACCAATAAGTTCCTTACAGTACCTATGATATTCGATACTTACATATATAGTTATTTAATTTATATTGATTAAAACGTAAAAATTGTTTAAACTTACGTAAAAATTGTCAGGAAGATTTGGGGGTTGATCCCGTAAAATAAAACATATTTCAGCCCTTTCAAAAAAAAGTTTGCTAGGTCTACAGCTCACAGAGCCACGAGCAAAATAGGCACATTCTATTCTATGCCATATTCATATTCTATGCTATAAAATAGATATTTTAGGTATTTCCTTGAATACGTTAAAAAAATAATTATACCTATACATTTAAGGCTGGTCTAAATAATCAAATATTTTTGAGTAGATTTGATGCCTCGCCTCGATGCATCGTTATCTACCTTAGGTAATTGAGTATAAGCAGTATAAGTATAACTTCTTAGTCTTTCAGTAAAGCGCAATAGCTTTTTAAATATTGTAACATTAAGGATTTCTTTTATTTATGTTACCTACCTGAACCTATTTGAATTTTTGTTTATAAGGCATTTTGCGTTTGCCTGTAATTGGGTAAATACTTTTACATGTTTAGTACCTGTATTTGTTTTCTGGGTGCCGTACCCAAAGGGTAAAAACAGGACCCTATTACTGAGACTTCGCTGTCCGTCTGTCACCAGGTTGTATCTCAAGAACGGTAATAGCTAGACAGTTGAAATTTTCACAGATGATGTATTTCTATTGCCGCTATAACAACAAATACTAAGAATGAAATAAAATTAATATTTAAGAGGGGCTCCCATACAGCAAACTTGTTATAGATTATGGTACGGAACCCTTCATGCGCGAGTCGGACTCGCACTTGTTTATATATAAAATATCGAATATTTGTGCTTGGGTCATGGTTGTTCTATGTATTTATGTATATATTTATCTATATAAGTACGTATATCGTCGTCTAGTACCCATAACACAAGCCTTCTTGAGCTTAATTTGGGACTTGATCGATTTGTGTGAGGTTGTCCGATATTTATTTATTTATTTATATATGTTGTACCTGTCGCAAATCTAATAAATAAATAAATACTCCTATACCTCCTTCCTGGTATTCTATGTTTATCTAAAAACAATAAGCTTGCAAACATAATCTAACCTCTATCACCTTAGCGTCCAGCATCCTTACCCAATCTGCCGATTACGTGTCCGTAACGTATGGAAAGTGAAACTTGTCGCTTCTGCATAATTCGAGCAGCCGGAACCGCGGTCAGAGACCCGCACCACTCCTTTTTGTTCATAATTAAATATAAACTACTTTCTTTAACTTGTTTCAGTCAACATCTGAACAATCTGGGTTGAAACTGGATCACTACTTATTATGCCTTCTTTTAGCATATTGTTGCCGAACTGTTTAATTTCGTACTTACTGTTTCATTTCTTAACACCTGCCCTTTATTAAACAAATAAATATCAGACAAACTCACACAAATCAAATCAATCTAGTTCCAAATTAAGCTTCATGAAGGCTTGTGTTATGGGTACTAGACGATGATATATACATACTTATATAGATAAATATATACTTAAGGCGACTCCGTACGTGGAATGGTGATTTTTAAAGTCCTAAGGCTCGTAATCTAGCCAACGGAAAAATCTGAAAAAAATATATGTTATTTTTGACTATTTCTTCTAAAAAAATATAGTTGGATTTTTTTTAAAGCAATAATTACTATGGAAAAAATAATGTTGAAATAGGGTCGTTTTCAATTTTCAATTTCCGTAACGCTTCTAAACTACAAGTGATATTTACACGGCTCTTTCGCAAGAACATTGACAATTCATTGATCTTTAATCGTATTGTTTAAAAGTTAGTAAAATGGAAATTCAGTCTAATAAAGCATCAAAAAAACTGAATTTCCGCGAGCGCGGCTGTGCCCGGGCTGCGAGCTCAGTGTAAATCTAACCGTCGAAGGGGAAGGCTGTGTCACTTGCTCTCGCGATCCATCTAGTTACGGAAAATTGTTATAGTACCGGATCCCGCGGAGGTTCGATCTGTCTTCGTGCGTTTGAAGTGTATTTTAAGAGAGTGTAGTTCGTTTTTTCACACGACTACGCTATGCGACATAACAAAAAGCACTCATTTTCATATAGAATTAAATTCAACTGTTTTTTTTCGTATTTAGGTATCTATTAATTTTAAGTACTTATAAAAAAATTGTCATTGCTTAGCATTCCCGAACACATTTGGATACTTAGATATTCTCAGTCATGGGCCCACACCAGACAGAATTCCCAGAAACACTTTTGGTTTGGGTTTATGGCCCTTCTCTGTGTAATATTAGAGTACCTTAGGTATTTCGGTTAGTAAAAAAAAATCTGATAATACAGATATTTAAGTATGATAACGTCTAATGATCTTTATGAATTCAACCCTAAGAGATATGAATATCGTAATGCAGAACAAGTATTGTTCGTTTGAACACCATTGTAATATTCGGTAAAACGCTAATTTACGTATACGAATGTTTATTGTAAGTATTCACATTCGTTGCGTCACTAGTACAGTACATGGCATAAATAATATAAAAATACATTATCAAAAATTACAATAATTTTCTAGTCCAAGAAGGCAAGTGACAATTTTGGCATGAGGGCTTATTTATGTAAATATAGTCAGAATACATATTTGCATCAATAAATTTTCCACTTCATATTTAAATCTAAATGAGCGTTAGTAATTATTGACATATCCGCCGGGCCTAGCTAGACATACCTAGCCTGGCCATAAGTTCTGTTCCAATTGTTTACCGTTTATAAAATAAAAACCTGATTTTTATTACATATCGTTTAAAAGCCATATATTAATGATCGGATTACAGTTGAATTAATGAAAAAATATATAACTTTATTTAGACTCATCGTAATGCCCGGACTTGAATTTTGACTAATGCTCAGAATTTTTCTCTCTAAGTTTTCCAGAGGGCAATGAAACGATCTTGGATCAAATTAATCGATCGTGGAAGGAATCAGATCAAGAAATCTACACCCACCCAATAAAATTCGGCGTCACGGTAGATCACGATGGAGATGGTGGGACTACCTGGATGTATTACAAAAGGGTTCGACATTGCTGATCTAAATAAGGACGAGTGGAAAAAAGATAGAGGCCTTTACCCGACAAAGGGACGGCACAGGCTTATATGCATAATAATCTGAAGAAAAAAAACTTTTGAGTCATGTATAAATACATTCAGTTATCGAAAGCTTGTTATTTTATTAAATCTTTTATCTATCCAAATATCATAAACCCTCCATGATGCGTTCAAGAACGGCACATTATGACCACCATAAAAATACTGTTTTTTGGCACAAATTTCTTATTTCGATAGTATTATTTTATTCAAATTTTGAACATCTCTGAAAAACAAAGAAATTTGATTTGACCTCTATTCTAATATCAATCGAGATGACGTTTAGTTCGAAATGAATTGTCAATTTTCAATCAAATTTGACAAAATAAATGTCACACGTAAGTAAGATATCGAACGATATGATAGTTAGGGCCGACTCTAGTTTGTCTCTGAATTAAAATAAAAACAATGACAGCTGCCAGAAAACTTCATTACCGCCATTACCGGGTAGTATTTGTTATAATGTGCGACTTCTGAATGCATCATGGAGGCTTATGATATGTAGCTAGATAAAGTAGTATATGTAACTGTACATAATTAGGCATTAAAACACTCGTGTGATGATCTTATGAAACTTGCCTTCGGCTCGTTTCATAAACCCACACTCGTGTTTAATACCCTTCATTATGTACAGTCACATGAAGTACTATTTATTGTATTCATATATGAATGCACATTACACCGTCAAAATATGTTATTACCTTCTTAAACTTCAAAACCTACCTTTGCACTATAAAATGGTAACCATTTAAAACTAGCCTTTTATGCGAATACTTTAAAATAAATACTTTGAAATAATTTTATGCGAATGACCATTTTTATCGGCTAAATTTCATATTTACTGATTAAAAGTGATAAACCTCATTATTTAAAGATTTAGGTATTTTTACCGGAAAAATCGGGACCCATAGGATCATTTTGCTGACCGTCCGTCTTTCTGTCACGACCCTTTATCTCGGTAACGCGTGTAGGTGTCGAGTTGAAATTATAACCGTCTACATGTCGTACTTTGATCTACAGTCCCTTGAAGCTGTAAAAAATCGAACTTCTAAGTTAACGTAAAAAAAAGATACGGCTCTTTATGCCGCAAAAAAACCTATCTATGCTGGAAAAGAAAATTATCCAAGAGACACGGAGCTAACTTTAAAGGAGATCTAAAAAACTAGGTTCAAACTTTTTCAAAAAATAAAAAGTTATTAAATATTCTGTGGACCTACTTTTTAAATGAAGCATTTTATAATTATAAACAACATCATGTTCTCTACATGTCGCTTTTGTTGTTTTGTCTATTAATGGAATAATTTAAAATTTAGCATCGCTTACGCAAAATGGTTGTCAAAATAGAATTAGGTAAAATTATCTAAACGACATGTTTTCCGAGATATTAGTCAGGTAAAATAGTATAATCTACATTTTACACAACAATCAACACAGTAAAGAATATCTATGTGCATGCTCATTTTATAGTCAGGTAAATATATAAATGTGCATAAATCAGCATGAAATAAATCAAGAAAAATCATCTAATCGCCTTTGTAGGAAATATTTCAAACATGAAAAGCTATTTATGGTACAATGAAACCTCACGATTAATGTTTTAATTAGAGGAAATTTTTTATTTTCAAACATTAAAATGAATGAAGTGACATTTAAAGTTCTCTAAGACAAAAACTTATGCTCCAACTACGCAAATACAAAAAAAACTGCTTTAAAAATGTTAAAGATTTATTCATCAGATATCACGTGAAATTTCAATTTTATCAATTTATATGTGTGATCTGCTGAAAGATTTCCAGTAGTTCTAGACCAATGTATGGTAGCAAACGATAGCTATGACTCTAATGAGAACAGCACAAGAGTTCTCAAGACTGCAGTCACTCGGTACTCATTAAGGAATTTTTAATCACGAACTACGTGAAATTTCAAGTTTTACAATTGCAATGAGATAATATCCTATTCAAACAAGAATAACAAAACTACCTACAACTCTGTGTGGTATAAGTGACGTCTCGTAAGACACTGTTTGAGTGAGATGGCGTTTGGGTCCATCAAGTGAGTCCAAAGTAATGCCTTAGCGCCACAGACACAGATTTACACCGCAGGTGGGCCTAACGGCCTTTATAAATATATTGAATTACTACTAAATGTGTGATATTTTATAAAACAGAACCGGTAAAGTTGTCTAACTACCAATTTAACGAAAATATTTGTTTTTTAGTACATTCTATGCGACAAATACGACTCAATTGTCATTCAAGCAATTCAAAATAAGCGACAGTAGTCGATCAAAGTCATATCAGGTAAAAAAGGATAAGCGACAATGGTTTCAGAGTATCAAAGCAGGTAAATTTGGATAAACGCCAATAGTTAAGATACGACAATCAGGTAATTTAATCTAACTAGGTAATTTTTTTTGTAGAATCTTATATCGATTCTGTTTAATAATGTGGAAATACCACATTTTTACTTTTTGGCTAATGCGCATAAGCATTTTAAACACGCATGACACAGAGGGCGCCCCAGTAGCGAAGAATTATGGAATCAAATGTGATTTAGTGTGATTGACTTAACGATATGATAGCTCAGTTGGTAGAGCACTACGCCGGAAACTTAGGGTCGCAGGTTCGAGTCCTGCTTACATTGCAGTGGATCACATTCAATTTTTCTTTCATAATTTACCTTTATGTTAATTTTATCATAAAGACATAGGTAAAATGCCTCAAACGAATTTAAATATATTTTACGATCAGGTAAAAACAGTTAACCAATAAGTGCAAGGTTAGTTGCAATAAAGAAAAATTATCCAAGTTGTTTGATCTGTTTTGACAAATAAGTAAAAAAGCTCTAAGGTTCATTATTATGCAAAAAACTTTTTATGTAATCTCCATTTTGCTTAAAATCCTCAAAAATCAAGTCGTTTAGTAGAAAAAAAAGTAGAGATTCTCTAAATCACCGACGGGATAAGCGACACAAAAGTCGTCAGACAGATGTATACGAGACCCAACCCATTCGATGCAGAAAAATCTGCCGATCTCAACAGTGCGTATAACTCAATATCCCCAAAAATGTCGCTTAGATAAGTTCTCCTTTCCAGCATCGGCATATTTTGACACTCAAGTAAATTAACATTTATAGGGTATCCATTGACCTAGAACATTGAAATATGCCAAAAAATTCGTCTAGTAAAATATCGTCTATATCAACAAATATAGGGGAAAATCTGAGAACATTACTAATGTAGTCATAAAAAACTATCACTGTTTATAAGTAGGTAAAGGACGGAAATCCGTTTTCCAACGGTAAAGTTGAGTTTGTCGCTCTATTATTTATAGTTTATCTTTTCATTAGAGCAGCATGACTGGGGGGATAAAACTGTGCCTCCACTACTATGTTCAAATATCGGTTCATCCGCTGGGTCACGATATGATTTATTTATTAAAAAACGATATTTTTTATATCTGCATGATTTTACACGTATAATCAAGAATCTTGTCGGCATTTTAACTATTTTTGGAAGGTACCTACACATACAAAAGAAACTAAAAAGTATTTTTCGATTCGAGACTTCCAAATGGCCAATTTCACTTATTTTTTTTGGAAAATAGCTTTAACGCATTTAATTTTTTAATATTCTACTGTAGTGGGTAAATAGATATTTAGTAATCCGAAATAATTATATCATTGTTAAAATGATTTATTTTACTTCGAGATTTTTCAATGCCTTTAAATAAGGTATAAGGTTTGTTGATCTTCAACTCACGCTCGGACTATGCGAGTGTATGATGCGGCTTGGACGCCACTCAACGAGATTATGAACGAAGTAATGTTCCGGGGGCGCACGGTCGGCGGGGGGAATAACGTTAGGCTCCGCCCAGATCCTCAAGGACGTTGGGATTAGGAGTCGCCTTAAATACATAGAACAACTATGACCCACGCACAAATATGCGAGTTCAGCACACAAATATTGGCCCTGGTCGAGATTTGAACCCGGGACCGCCGGCTCAGTACGCAGGTGCTTACAAAAAAACAAAAAACTTTTGAAAAGGCATTGAATTTGAATAAATAAAGTATTCTAATGGGACGAGTGCGACGCAGCTCGCAGTTAAAAATGTAGAAAATAAATGTGTTCAAATATAATTTTATTAAAACTTTCGTGAGACATATTTAATTATTGTATTAAACGGTTTACACCCACGTGAAATTGTCAGGAACGGCCCGACATGTTTCGAACTCGTATGGAGCCCTTCATCAGGGACGGCTGCCCGTACACCGCCGCGGCAACCTCGTCACTGTGACGAGTTTGCCGCGGCGGTGTTCAAATATTTACATGATTTTATGATCATAAGTTATCTGAACACAGTGTTTGTTAGTTCAATATTGTGTGTCTGCATCTTAAAATTTGAGTTTACGGAAAAAAAAACCATAGGTACTCGATACAACTTTAATAGTAGGGTTGATGTGATTATAGAATGTAATCTAGTAACTATAGACTTAGTCCAAGAATTGTATCCATGCATTTACACTTAATTGCACATAGAATAAGTTAGGTGCAGGTCAGGTACAGTAGGCACAGTTCGACAATAATAATAATAATAATAAGCCCGCAGGGCAGCTTGTGGCGAGCTGTTGGGGAGTGACGACCCCACGGACCCGAGATCTCCAGAGAGTCGGTCAGGGTCCTCGTCTCCGGTGTGCCTTCATCGGCCGGAGTGGAAACCCAAGGGACCCAAGGACCCGTAGGACTCTCAGCTCTGGCTTGCCTTCATTGGCCGTCCAGAGAGGAGCGTTAGAGCTATATGCTCCAGGGGTGGAAGTGTTAAAGGGCATCACGCCGCGAGTAACTTCGGAGAAAGCGCAGCACACCTCTCGACACCCCTGAGCCCTCACGCTCGTGTTGCTTCCGGCCGTCTGCACGATGGCATTACGGGGCCCACCTAGTGAGGGGCGAGTCACCACCCGCCAGAGGTAACAGTCACATTGATGGTTACGGCGGGTGACATTTTTCTTTTGCAATAGCCCAAATAAATAGTCCATCCAAAAACTCCATTTTAATAGCCCGGTTTTTTCTTTTTCATACCAATGCAATAGTACAATCCCCTGCTGGGACCTGTTCATGGATGTATCATCTTATTGATATGATCAGGAACGGGTCCCAGCAGGGCTACAACCACAGCAAATTTCTCCAAGGGGCCTCTACGTGTTGGATCCATATCCCCACGCAAGCCTTCCAAAAGACCGGGACGTATGAGCCCGAGACTCAATAACGAGAAACAAATAATAATAATATCAGACAACCTCACACAAATCGATCTAGTCCCAAATTAAGCTCAAGAAGGCTTGTGTTATGGGTAGGTACTCGGCGACGATATACATACTTATATAGATAAATAAATACTTAAATACATAGAACATCCATGACCCAGGCACAAATATTCGTGTTCATCACACAAATATTTGCCCTTGCCGGGATTCGAACCCGGGACCGTCGGCTCAGTAGGCAGTTGCTTAACCCCTGCGCCAACCGCGTCGTCATAAATTATATAGATCAAGAGGAACTTATTCCTTTTACATATCTCTTCTAGTTAACCTATGAGCAAATGAGCCATGGACGCGATGAGACATGAATAAATGAATATCTCTAAAAGGTTTAAAAGACACTTCAGTCCTACGTAGCAATAACAATCACATTTTCAAGGACCGAGAAAGCGCCAAGGCAAGCCATTTAACAAGTTAGTAATAAATTGGAGATATATTAGAAAACAGCGGCCATCGTGCTTTCATAACGCGTCGTAACAATTTGCATATTTTAATACGCCGTGTATGCGGAAACGATACGTAACTTTACCGTTTATACTCTAATACAAGAGGCTGTGGAATTAATGATGACACTATCTAAGAGAGGCTATCAAGTAAGCGCCGAAATAATAAAAACAAGGGCCAGATACAGAAGGCGGTACTCCTGGACACGGCGCGCATTGTCAGGAGGTTCCTCTCTCTGCAGCCCTAACCACTGGAAGCCTGGGCCCAGCCCCGCTGCTGGCGGCACCCTAGGTTAGGTTTTACGCGACACATCTCCGTTTGGGTCCAGTGGACAGGCAGCTTAAAACAAATTGGCTCAAGTATTTAGGGCTACGTTGCCACAGACGGACTTGCTGATACATATTACATTCTTTTATCGTGGGTTTTTTCTTAATATCAAATAATTAGTAGATATTGGTAAAAAAATATTTTGAAGCGTTTTTTATTTAGGGTTAACTTTTAAAATGACCATACTAGATTGTGTTACTATCATCTATCATTATCATTAAGAATATCCCTTTTTTAATACCTACTTTTATTATACGAGGATGACGCAGTAATCGTAGCGACAGGACTGCTATCTGTGTCGGCGGTCCTCGGTACGAATCCCGGCTAGGGCAAATATGTGTGTGATGAACTCGAAAATTTGTTCCTGGGTCATGTATATTTTCTATGTATTTATGTAGGTATATATTTAACTATATATGTAAGTATGACCATAATACAAGCCTACCAGAGCTTACTGTGGTGTGCTACTAGGTCGATTTGAGATATTTTTATTATTACATTACTGTCATAATAAAAATATCTCAAATCACTGAAATAATAAAAATATCTCAAATCGACTGGCGTGTGTATTGGACTTTAAAAAAACGCAATAAATGTGAATTTATCGCGTTTTTTGAAGTCAATACACACGCCGCAATGATTATAAAGATTATGGCAATATGATATGATAAACCATAACCCTCCCAGGGCAGCCGCTGTCGGGGAGTGTTGGTCAAGGTGCCGCATTGTCCGTCGGCGCGCTCTAGTTGCATCAACAATCGCCATTGTGTGTTTGTTGTACTTCTTGGTATCGCTACTTGTCTTTTAGCGTTCTGCAATTACAGTTCTTACATACACGTTTTATATAGTAATAAAAGGCGCTAAAATATGTGTTAATCAGGAAAAAATAAATATAAACCCGTTTCACTACAGCTAGTATTAAGTTACCAGTGTACCTACTAATCAATAGGAGTAATTACCAGACATAGAAGTGCTGGCGGCACGAATGAAACTTTGCTAGGGAGTGTCACACGATATTATTTATCGATAAATTGTACTTTCTTATGATAGTAGTTATATTATGACAATGAGATAACGTATATTATGAATAATTTAGTTATATACCGCATATAATTACCGTATATTATTCGATTGAATATTAAAAAATATAAGGTTGTTAAAGATGATTTTTATTATAATTTTATTATTCCTAAAAAGTATTAATGTAACATTGATGGGAAGAAATCAGGATATTTTAGTTAATTTCTCCGGTGAACTTAATAGCTACTATGAAATGTCATTTCGGAATAAGTATTCAGTTATTGATATTTTTTTATCGGAAGGATGTCCCTAGTTAATTGAAGTTATTGCCACGAACACTTCTATGTCTGATAATTACTAAAATCCTTCTTCTATATATACTATTATAACATTCTAAAATTGTATTGAAATTAACCTAATTTCAAAATATGAAAAACTCCTGACCCAACCAAACATAGAAAAATAGCTAAGATCATCTCGACCTACAAGGCTTTCGATAAAAAAAAAGCATATACTTAAATCCGACGGCTCGCACTGTCAAAAAGTTATCTGGGAGCCTATGATGGTTACGTTTATCACGTGTTAATTAAGTGACAAAGCATCTGTCACTCACACTCGCATCTTGTCAAAACGTGACGGATGCTTTGTCACTTATTTATCACGTGATAAAATCAGCCATCATAGGTCCACTGATCTCATCATGTAGAGGCAAGCTTCTGATTGCGCTCTAACTCTAATCTAACTCTACAAGGCCTAACTTCACAAACTCTACACCTTAGTTAAAATATGTGGTTTCATCAGATCAGCTGCATGTCATATGATCTTCAATTTTTTTTTATGTCGGACAACCTCACACAAATCGATAGAGTTCCACAGTAAGCTCAAAGTTTTAACAATCATAAATATAGTCCGTGTTCTTCTGAACTCGATGATTCATCATGATTCTTCATGTGGGTATTGTGGGTAGCTGAGTAGAACTATTTGAATGCGTAGTAAGACATTTGAGTTTTCAGCATTTGTTATTAATTATTATTTGGCTGTTTGGTTAAGTGATAGTGTTTCTCACTGGTAAAATAAGCGACTGCGGAACTGTGGTGCGATGCGCGCTTTAAGTTGAAGTCATGTTCTTATGAAATGAAAAAATGTCTTGTTGTTCGGTCACCTACTGACACATAACTTGTATGTATAGTATTAGTATTTACAAGGCATTATTCCTCGTATCAGTAGATTGCATTTTTTTATTAAGGGATCAGTTAAATGATGGAAGTCTTTGATGATTTATATAAACGTGCTACTTGTATACATTTTCAAGGATAGCTATAGATTTCTATACTATTTACAACGCAAAATCGGTTGCATTTTCTTTGCAAATCTATCGGTAACCAACTTAAAATGGACGCGAATCCAAAAACAAGAAACATTATAGTAATAATAATTATACCTTTGGATTGCTGGTATAATGTCTCGTCGCTTTACATGAATTCTTCATCGCTCTACGAGTATAATATTATTATCGTGTAAGCTATTTCTATGTAAATTACAACCATATAAATGGCGTGCTAAAATTAGGTAACTATGTATTGCTTATTTTATTTAATAGCCTGTTTCAGTGTCCGTTTCCCTCTGGTAGGCAAAGTCTTCCCTAGATTTCCACAGGTCCTTGTTTGATAGCTCTTCCAACTAGTTGAATTGAAGAGGTATGTATCCAAATATTCCGTCTGAGCTTGCCCAGTCTGCGTCGCCATCAGCCATCATTGTATCATCATCATCCTCCTAGCCTTTGTCCCATTTTTTTTGAGAATGAATTCTCAATCGGGGTCGGCTACCTAAATCCCAAGATGTGGCGTAGGCACTAGTTTTTACGGAAGCGACTGCCATCTGACCTTCCAACCCAGAGGGGAAACTAGGTCTTATTGGGCTTAGGTGGTTTCCTCACGATGTTTTCCTTCACCGAAAAGCGAGTGGTAAATATCAAAATGACATTCCGTACATAAGTTCCGAAAAACTCATTGGTACGGGCCGGGTGGGTTCGAACCCGCGACCTCCGGATTGAAAGTCGCATGCTCTAACCACTAGGCTACCACCGCACTCATCATTTTATCATATGAAACATTAATAACTTAACAAGTATATATATAAATAATGACATTTACTATGATTAATCTATGTCAATAATCCGACCAAATAAAAATGCCGAACAAAGTCGATATAAACTTGACAGAAAGCAACGGCTAGAGGCATAGATATAGTATAGTAGTTATAGATTTGCCACAGAGCGACCAGGCGTAAGAGAAAGACATATAATGACGTCAAAATGTGGGGTTGCCATGGTCGCAAAAAAAAAACCATAAAAAGTGGTTAGAGAGAAACGTTCCAAGTACACGAATTCACAACATTTCATTTTTTTTACTCATTTTCCGATAACATCAAATAAAGGATAAAGAAAAGATGTATTCCCTTTTTTATATTTTTGAAAATAATCCAATTAACGATTAAAAATCTATTTGTTCCTCATTTTAAAAGACCATAGGCGAAAGGTAAGCTGGTCACAGCGCAGTAAATCATACAGTCGGACTATTACTAAGGCGGATTTAGTGTGAAAATTTTAGCGCTGTTCTTTTATAGGCTAAGACTGTAAATTTTCCACAAGGTGTCGTCATTTGAGTGCTGATTGATTTGAGTCATAGACAACGCTGCTTTCACCTTTATCTTTAGCATTTTCAAAACTAGTCCGTATAATCAAATAAAAATAACATACTTGGGTTCTCTGATAATAAAAATAATGAAATTAGTTTAAACTTTAATTAATATGTATTTACAACACTTGTTTCTAAACAAAATTTTTGATTTGCTCTTGAATACTGTACAAATTTTCTGGCCAGTACTAAAAAAATAGGGTGAAACTTCTTCTTTCTTCTTTTTCTTCTATTCTACTCAGGATACTTTTAATCCATCGTGACAGTCCACGTTCATGGACGTACCGCCTTATTGGGACATTCTGTAACAAAGCAAAATTAAATAGTAAAATTGTAAACGACATAAGTAGATAGGATATCACCAATACTAGTTGCAAAAATCTAATTTTTCTCAGGCCTAGCAATTCATGTTTTACACGGTTCTTTCTCCGTCGGAATCGGAGAACTAAAAATATCAATTTGCTATAGATTCCCCAAATATGGGGGTAATTTTTATTTTGTATCTAGGCATCCCCAAATTGGATTATAAACCGACTGATTTATTTAGACGTCTATGTTAGCTGGCTTCTATCGTAGATTTATGCTACGTAATTTGACCGATTTGCAATATTTACATGTCAAAATGCTCCCAGTTATTTTGAAAATAATTTACAGATTTTTCCTATTTTATCAAGTTTTTTCATGATATAACTAATGATTTAACTTTGTAACTTGATTCTTGTGAGATTTGAGAAAGAAATAGGTGATCAAAACACAAAAAAACTTGTACTTACGCATGAAATGTAAAATCCGCTTATTTTCGTTAACTGTTGCTTTTCCAACCAAACACTGAACACCCCACCATTTTTGAGGCTACACACAAACACTCCACATCCGTTAATATGTCAATTATCTGGTAATAATAATTATTTAATACACAAAATCTTCTATTTCTATACCGCTTTTGATACTACCTGATTGTTTTGCTTCGAATTTGAAGTGTGCCAATAACCCGACCATGAAAAAATGCTCGGTCGCTGATAAAGACAAAACATGGCACTCTTTTCTATTTCTTCTTTTAGGAATCGCAATAAGGCTATCTTTATCTATCAAAGCGTGTCAGACCCTTGGGCTAGAGGAGAGGGCAGAATTTCTGGATTTCCTGCCAAGTTCCAACCGTCCATAGACTTGTACTACTCTAATAAATCTAATTATATTGTCAATACTTGTCAAGTTACCAAGTTGAATCGAAGATGTTTTGAAATCGGAACATGGTTTGCCCTGAGGCCGACAATATTGAATATTTCATGATTATGAAATTGGACATAGGAATTTGGATCAAAACATTATACGGAATATCGTTGATAAACTTTCATAGTAGAACCAGAACCGGAATTAGGTTCCGGTATCCACGTAATTATTGTTTAGATTTGTAGCTCTTTACTGTGCATTAATATGGGTTCTCAAAACGGGGTATGGAAACCATATAATAATTTCTGAGAAAATTAAATGGAAGCCGTCAGCTGCATACTAGATTCAGATACCTTATCAAAAACAAATGAAAAAGTTTCTACTCTATTCTATAGTATCAATATTGAAGGATCTTGGAGTAGACCCGAAGACATGTTTAAAATGTTGTATCATATAACTCGTTTTTACTAATTCTAGTGATGTTGGATATTTTTCTGGTAGAATCGCCTTTAAGGCTTGCACAAATTACTAAGTAGCATCTGAAAACATAACATTGTATGTCATTAGCTGCGAGAGCATCACAGAAATAGATAGTTTTCTAAGAACAGATGTATCAGCCTATAAATAACGAACCTAGTTTCCTTTCCAGTTAATTTCTCAAGGGAATCACACGACTAGAAGAAAACTACTTAGTCTGAGAGCTGGGTGTTGTGTGCCCATGTCATTAGGCACATGGCTCACATATCTTGTTTCTTTCGATTCAAGCAAGTGTGTGATAAATCCCAACTAAAAATATTTTCGGTTTCTGTGATTATCACTGATTTAAACTAGTGGTTCTGTGAGCTGTAGATCTTGCGAGTTTGTTTGAAAATTGCTGAAATTTGAAATATTTGTGTGATGAACTCGAATATTTGTGCTTGGGTCATGGTTGTTCTATGTATTTAAGTATATATCTATCTATATAAGTACCTATATCGTCGTCTTGTACCCATAACACAAGTCTTCTTGAGCTTAATTTGGACTAGATCGATTTGTGTGAGGTTATCCGATATTTATTTATTTATTTATGTTTTTTTTTTTCGATTGTGTGAGGACGCAGAAGCTTTAACATTACAGCTTTCATGCAAAGACTGGATGAGTCTTGTTTGATTCATTTTGTACCTGAATAATGGTTATGTATTAGACATCATGATGACAATGGTCATCAATGTCAAACGCACTATTGGGAACCCGTGCTAATTTGTCCCAATAAAGGCTGAAGGCGGAACCGAGCAGGCAGGTTTACGCTACACTACGAAACTCAACAGTCAGTCATTTTTTCAGAAAGGGTGACGTAGAGTGATGTCGGGAAATCAACGTCTGTCCCACGGACTGAAAAACACTGTCACGCGATGACATGTAAGGAGTGACCGTCTAATGCCTTGCTTATGCAAAAAAGCTTATCATACTTGGGAAATCGCTGCAGTTAAGACTTTCTTAACTATACGGAATCGTATTTCGATAATGTACGATTCACATACGACACTCGGGAGTAATTAAATTACCAAGCTTTAAGGATTGGCCACACTGACGACGTTCTGCGGTCAGCGGGCAGGTCAAACTGAACTTAAATAAGTATTTTGGTTCGGTTTGACATGCCAGCTGACCGCAGACCGTCGTCAGTGTGCCAAATCCTTTAAGCTTATGTCTCGATATATTCACTGCTCACTTCAATTATATTTTGATGTCTGCATTATGATAAAGATGAAGTCATATACCATATTAAATTTGATGATGAAGTCATATACGATATTAAATCATTTTTCGCCACTGAGATCCATCCGACATCTGGCCACTATACTCGTATTTCAACTTTAGCGATATACGCCATTCGACCAGGTGATATTTTCTTTCTTCTTTAAAAAGTCACTCAATTCATTCTCTCATTTAATTCGCGTCTTATAAACCCCAGAGCTGGCGCGTACCTCTCACAGAGAATTGCTCTTGCGACCCAAAGAAGTAACGCCGCCAGCGTAATGGGGACCACCAGGTTCTCTACCACAACTGTCACAAGCGACTATTTCTCGCGCGAGATAATTGCCTGTCTCTTTCTGTACAGTAATGTGAGACGGTAACGGGTAGCGCTACGTCGCGCGACAAGAGTCGAAAACCGTAGATGTGCTAGAAATTCAGGTAGACCTACTGGACGGAAAATTATTTTTATTGCAATTTTTTTTTTCTGTGTTGCTTTTGATTCCGTTATAAAGTCGAGACATTTTTAAAATGAAGATATCGCAAAGTTCAGAAGAATTTGCAGGCAACTGCAGGCGATTATGTGTAAAAAAATAAAGCTCTTTTGTAGTGGTTTGAATGGGCATATAAAATGTAAACCTTACTTAATAGCATACATTTGAGTTCTATCTTATCGCAGTAGCAGGTAGGTCTGTAACTCATGGTTTTTGCTTCAGCTAGGAATATATACGTATTACGTATCTGGCTTAATGAGTGACAGCTGATATTATTTGCCATTCACTAGCAAGAGTAGCAATTTGCAAAGTACTCAGGTGAAAAATGAAAATGTCGTGCTAAGCCCAAGCAGCACATTAGTGAATTTTGCAGCTTATCTTATAGCTTTAAGTTCTAAATGAGTGGTTTAACAGTGTTTGATACAACTTATAGCTTTAAACACAACTCAAAACTGTATATGAGTTCATCCTATCACTTGTAGTTGCATTAGGAACGTTTTTTGTTACTACGTTATTACTTATGGTGGGATAAAGTCGATTTTGCTACTTAAAGTTGCATGCAGGTTCAAATAGTCACTCAATCAGAAGCAATAGTGCTATATAAGGCCTTAAAATAACTTATAAGCAACTTTTACATATAAGTGGGAACATAGGTACCCTTATTTGGAACTAAAAGTTCCAAATACTAGTACAATAGCGAATTATATCACCAAAAGTGGCTAAAGGGATAATTTTACGGCTCTTTTGGAACCAAAAATTATTGCAACTTTAAGGCCTAAGAAGTACCTTATTGCCACTCCAACGCATAAATAAGTCTCAATAGGAGGTTCTTGGAAGCAAAAGCAGTTATTTTCACTTATTTCAAACCACTAACGAACTAAAAGTTCTATTATTGTTCCTATTGCGCCTTGTCAAAATATATTTAATAGTCTTGCTTGTTTAATAGTCTACAAAAGAGCAAATAATTACTATTTGTAATAGCATTCACTGCTTTCCACTCGCAAGATACAAATAAGTGATTATTAGACCTGATAGTTCCAAATAAGGAGCAAATAAGTATAAATAAACACTGTAGGATCTTTTTTGTTTCGCCATGTTTACAAATGGAAGCCTATGAAAATTAATTATTTTAACCAGAATTTTATCACACTCACGCATAATCACAGACTTTTGATAGTTGTGACGATGTTACTTTAACATTGTACGTAACCTGCAATCATTAGGTCAGGTTTTTAACAGTTTTATTTCTTATCAGTATCTATTCCTTATTTGATTTAGCACTCTCTTTTTTAATATTCCTGATCAAATCAAAGGCGCATCGAAATTTACTAAGAAACCATACCATAGTTTCACAGTAACAAAACATTCGCAAGAATTTCGTGCTTATTTCAATGCCTGTATAACGTGAAGTTTTAATCACTCATCCAAAATTAATATGGCAGATCACATATTAATTTTAATAAACACAACTTTGACAGTTGCCACGCCACTCAGGTACTTTGGCGACTCATTTATCACTCATTGACCGAACTGAAATTGTTTTCATTCGTTCACTGGCTTCACTGCGCATAACTTTCACCCATAGTTCTAATTACCACTTAAGGTATTTGTGAGATCTCTTACGGATTCTATTTATCACCAAAAATAGGCTGCAATTTTTCTCCTTTTGGTTCTATACTCGTGGCATAAGGGTTCTTGCCACCTATATAGCACTTAGTCATGGTGGTAAATTTAACTTAAGCATCTAATTAGATATGATATACGAGCTATTTAGACCCAGTTGTGCTATTTGGGAGGTTACTTTTTTCCACAGGGTATTGGATACTTTACTCCTTTACCTTATTCCTTTTAAAATGCTGATTGATTTAGACATTCTTCTCTATGATCAAACATGTTTCTTAATATATTACTCATGTTACTACCTAGAACAAGGCTATTGGGATTTATTGGTATATATTTAAAACCTACAGTTTGAATTTTACATTGATAATTTTTGTTTCAAAAACTACTCGAAATTGACAAAATTCACGCGGAAAATTTGTTTATTCAACTTATTTTCGACTGCACGCAATGAAAACATGAAATAGCTATGTTAGTACCTAGAACCGTTGATTGAAATTAACAATATATTTGTCAAAAAATGAAAAAATAAATTTTAAAAGGAATAAGGCCACTTAAATACAAATAAATTCCTAAATTGTAGGGGGCAATCTTACACAAATCGATCTAGCCTCAACCTAGGCAATGAGTCTATTATAATTCGAAACGTCGAGGTAATTAAATAAACATTGTTTAAAAGCTGATTAAGTCCCGTTTTGTTATAATGTGTGAAAATCGTGTAGGTTTAAATCAGTATAAGGCAATGCTTGTACTATCCATATTATATCTTCGGTCTACTAAAACTAAAACAGAGCCATCGAGTTTGGACTAGTTAGATGGTCATAAAGGAGCTTTAATTACGTGTGTACATAACTACATACGACGGCAAAAAGCGGAAACGTAGTAAACGCCAAGGGAATTCATTGGCGTTTACTACGTTTCCGCTTTTTGCCGTCGATATGTAAAAAAAGTTTGCAACAAAAGTTTGTCTATAAAGTATTTTTCGACCAAATTTTTTTTTATATTCGTATATGTAGGCGTGAAATGACCCAGTCATTCCGTCAAGATGCGTCCATCTGACCGTGAATGGGCCACTTTGTATTGCAAATAGAAAATAGATGACGCGAGTGTATTGAGAATGGGAGCTATTTCGTATGGATCGTATGTCGATACTTTCATCATAATTATGCTTTTTTTATTGTATTGTATGATTCATTGATTGACGACGCGGTTGGCGCAGTGGTTAAGCAACTGCCTACTGAGACGACGGTCCTGGGTTCGAATCCCGGCAAGGGCAAATATTTGAGTGATAAACTCGAATATTGGTGCCTGGATCATGGATGTTATTTGTATTTAAGTATGTATTTATCTATATAAGTATGTTTATCGTCGTCTAGTGTCCATAACACAAGCCTACTAGAGCTTACTGTTGGACTAGATTGTGTGAGTGTGATTTGTGTGAGGTGGTCCGATATCAATTTGTTATTATTTTTTATTTATTCATTAATGTTTTAAAGTTTTTTTAACTCTATTCTGTGGTGATAGTAATATTTGACAAAAAAAATCTGAAACGTCTGCCGTACGTATGGCAGACGTTTCAGATTTTTCGCGCATATTAATAGTGTAGATATGTGCGTAACAAAATTTAATTAAATAAACGAAAAAAGTTAATGAATGAAAGATTTTCATTCCTTGACTGCTATCAATACAAAAATGTATCACTTGCAATGCTTAAAAAAAAGCCATGGACTTCATACATTATCGTTGCGACTATTATTAGGACGACAGTTCAGGTAAAATCAATCAGAAGTGACTCTTTTGATGTTCGGTATGTTAGAGTAGAGATGTTTGGTCTTGTTGATTTGGTTAATGGAATCTATATTGGTTCTTGAAGACAATTCGATAAGTAAATAACTCTGTTATTACCTAATCAATAGTAATTGAATCACACTCACTTGCATTAATTTAAAAACAATACACATGTTTACGGCGAAGACAGTACGAGTCAATACTTTTATAAACACTAAGCTATATTGAATCGTAACAATACCGTTTTGTTAGCGAGCATTATCAAATCCTAACGGATACGAAATTCAATTATGCAACAAAAAACTTATTTATCTTCAACCGCAATGTCTAAACTTCCTCGGATTCCATCGAAACCTAATCCATATTACCAAAACCAAATATTACCGTAATACTACCATACGGTACGTAACCGCAGCATACGTGATGCTCACACGCACTTCTGCGCCGACCGACGACGCGCGCGCCGGTTCTAGGTCGCGATCTCTCGATTCCGAATTCGAAATTCGAAAACTTTTTTAAACGGTCCTCTTTTGTTTTAAAGAGAAATTGTGAAGTGCCAGTACTTAAAGTGAAGTGATTTGTGGATTGTTACGAATTTGGGGTGAGCTTTTTTATTTATTTATTTTTTAATTATGTTTAACATGTTAATTAGTATCATCAAGGTGTTGTTTTAGCTTGTTAATAAAGGCTCTAGAAATCTATTTGCTACATTATTTGATATCGCTCTTGTTTATATCTGAATTTTCACTCATATAAGTTGACGTAAGTATCAAGCAATATAGTTTTCTCTTATCACTGTGAGGTATCAGTTACTTGTATAAATATAGCAGTTTATTTTTTTTATCAGTTTATTTTATGAATTAACGCTGTTTTGACTCTTTAACAAAACATAATCAACAAATCATGTACCTAAAGAAAATACTCATGTTTCTAGATTATAGAAATCCTAACTGTCAGACAACCAAGGTATAGGTCACAAGCTCTTACAGAAGATCCATAGAAAGATACCTATTTAAAATTAACTCGTTACCAATTTGTTGATTAGGTACTTAATTCTTTTCAAATAATAAACAACTAATCATGTTATGCATTAAGTACTGTTTTTTTGCAATCGTAAACGTAGTAAAGAAAAGATGAAAGTCTGGAAATGTTGATCGTAGTTGGGAACACAGATTGTAAAGGAGCTCGTGGTCGTGGACGATCCCCAACCAGATGGACCGACCAAGTAAAAGGACACGTCTTCTTCCAAGTTTGCTCGGTGGTATGTAAGGGAAGCAATGAACAGGACTCGATTGAGGCAAATCATTCACTCCAAGTGTGAGCCATCCAGTGATGACCACAAGCCTCATTCACGAGGGAATGACAATAGAGAGACGGAAACACGTTAAAGACTTGTTATTTTTTTTTATTAATTGATTTACTTTTATATGACTATAGCTGTGCCGCGCGGTCTTACCCGCTCATCCCACGGGAACACTACATTTTTCGAGATAAAAAGTAGCCTATGTGTTAATCCAGGGTGTCAGCTACCTTCATATCGAAATTGGTCCAGCCATTTGAGCGTGAAGAAGTAACAAACATACACATTAACACACTCACAAACTTTCGCCTTTGTTATATTATTATGATGACTTGAGCAAAAACATTATTCTTCAATGCTTAGTACTTATAAATAAACGATGCCATGCTTATTAACCGAGCGAGCGAAGTGTCTTCGTTTCAGCTTGGCCAAAAATTCTTCCGCATGTTCGGATGTCCATCTGTTGTCTTCTCGCCTACACGTTGCATTTCGTAACCGATTGTCTCGGTACAATTTTTAGAGTTCACATACGTAGACGTAATTCAATATATAAAACAGTTTTTATTTAAATAAATATTTATGTTTCATTAAAGGGCTCTGGAGCGTTTCAACGGCTCGTTCCGTTGTGTTACGAAATTTAGACGAATATAATCTTATTTATGGAGTCTATCACAGTTCGCAACAAGCGCTCTGTTGTGACCTCACCATTTAACACGTGTTGTTTTCAAAAATAATGTTATTTATTCGTGAAAGCAACATAAGTCACGGAGCGTTCAAAACGCCCCTGAGATAATACCCAAAAAAGAAAAAAAAAAGAGTTTTTACACTTATTCTAATTTCGTATGGCGGGTTCTTGCATTGTATGTCGGTCACCAGGCAAGTTAGTTAGTTAGTTAGTAGAGCACGACAGTGGCTTCCACTGCGCAGCGCAAGTGCGATCAAAGCCGATCTAGGCTGAAATTATAATATGTGAAATTTGTTTTATTACATCGTCAAGTGTTCAAAAGTGCTCCATATTTGTGATTAAACTAACTAAATTAATATACCAGTATGTCTAAATATTTAATAAGTAAGTTTATTTAGTACGCCGGGTGTTTTTATAAGTCTGAGTCTAACTTCTACAAGTTCCATTTCATTGTCAGGAAAATACACGATAAAACTAACATATTTTGTGGCCTTTCTAGACCCAATTTACCATTTTATAAAAATAATTGGTCTATTTCTCTAGTACCTATATCCCAATGAACAGTCGGATCTTTTAGCCCCGAAGGGTAACATTGTGCACCCATTTAAATGTATATCAATAATTTGTATTTTTTTAAACAACACCGCGATATCTCTAAAGTGGTTTCGTCATAATATATTGTACAAAAGTTTAAAAGTTTGTAAAAAAATATGAATTGAATTAACGTCCACGTTGGAGACCACGAACGACACGCCCTGTAGGACGGCCTCCCGCCAGGTGGACCGACGACCTGAAAAGAGTGGCGGGAAGCGGTTGGACGCGGAAAGCTGAGGACCGGGTATGGCGGCGCGAACTGGGGAAGGCCTATGTCCAGCAGTGGACGGCTGCGGGCTGATGATGATGATGACGATGATGATGAATTAACGTCATGGATGGGCATATCACCCCCTAGGGCTAAGTTGCCCTGACCTTAAGTTACCAAGTAGCTGGAGCACGTATGGCTTATTTTCCCTTCAAAAACAGTAAATTAAGATACTCAATAGCTTAAAATCGACAAGTCGGTGAGAATAGAGTTCTGTGAACCAGACCACTGGTGCTTACCCCAATTTTTGTTATGTTGGTGACAAATAAACGATATCTTCCATAGAATACACTAAGCGACAGTAATTGTGGAAGCTTGGTTTCACGCGGTTTCTCGGCTTGTTTACTCACAGACTTAACTACACGCTCGATGCAACTGCTACTTAACCGGCAATGAACATGGTCAAGTGTGTGGTGTGGAAAGCGAGTGCTTTTCTCCCGTGTTACCATATTAGAGTTTAGAAAAGGTGTTATTTTTATCATGGAAAGAGGTTTCGAAAAGGTAAGTTTATGGCAATACTTGGTAAACATACCTCTATGGGTATGACGATAATATTATCCGACACAAAACAAAGTTACAGATATACCCTAATCAATTAGTAATCTTAAATTGCAACGGGATAGTCATATTAACTATAAACTTAGCTTTTCTTTGCAAAATAAATGAAAAAAGCATCAAAATTTTCTCATTTCATGCCTCGTTGTTTAAGGGCAATATATTTTTTTTAACAAACTAATTTAAAGACATCTCGCTTACACGTGCTCTGAGGAATCGTGGATGACGTCTGTTGACAATCAAAATTCGTTAAGTAACAAATACCTACTTAAAACAAAGCGCGTGTCTCAGTATCAATCTACAACCCACTTACGAGGTTTTTAAGAGTAGTGACAGAAATTTTAGTGAGTTTTTGATGTCACCAAGCGATATCTTCCATGACTTGGCATTCATAAATCTTCGGCCAAACAACATGAACGAGTTGGATTATTTATACGGTAGGAATTTCAAATTTCGACCTTCGCAGTAATCTCTCTATCTAAGCAATGATTGGTTAACAGTTTAGTTATTATGACTTTATAGTCTAGTAATTGGCTTATGCCCCTTATCCGTGTCAGGCTTGTAAAATTGTAATGAATCATTACGTTATGTGTTATGCGCGCATGTAATTATAGGAACCGATCACGAAGGTGTTGGTCTAGCGTCTAGCAGGTTCATCTGATAAGTAAACACACGGGAAAGTGGCCACGTCTAACATTTGTATGTCTGGGTGTTGAGACTTTTTGTGTTGGTAGTTCAAGGGGGTAAAGTTGACGAAATGTTCACCAATCATAAGTTGTACATTAATAAGGATAACGAAATAGGTATAAGATATCACGCTTTATTTGAACAGTTCACAACAGGAACAGAAAAAGTACCTAAATGAAAGAAATCGTATCAAACTACGCTCGTACAACTATCTAAGCAAGAACAAAACAATTATATAGACATATATACGACATAATGCTGTAAAATTGTGGCCACAACAGTTCCAAACAACACTTTCTCGCTTAAAAAAATTACAAATGTGTGTTTCTTTCCTAGTGCGGGAAAGGCGTATCCTGTATCGCGCTCATGTGTCAAAGTTGGTCAGTGCGGGTCCACGAGCAGACTAAGTTATCTTCCTCATCGGGATACCACAGTGAGGTTGCCAGTTCCCGCATCAAACAAGTCATAGTAGAATGTATGAAATTAAGGGAGCTAGCTAACTTGACGATGTTTAGCTATCACATTGTTGTATGGGATTAAGTACCCAGCCGGCGACGCTGCCTTGGCGTCTCAGTGGGGCACAGCCTTAAAAGCAGGGATCGATGCCGGTAATTGCATTAAGCGGTTTACACTCACGTGAAATTGTCAGGAACGGCCCGACATATTTCGAACTCGTATGGAGCTCTTCATCGGGGACTGCTACCCGTACAGCGGCGCGGCAACTTTGTCACTTTGCCACTCCTGACCCACGAAAGTTTTTATTTAATTGTGTTTTTTTTCAAATGCTGTTCAATTACCCCACTAAAATATATAAATGTGTCATAATAAGCCAGAAACGAAAATTGAATACCGGCTTACCGGCTTTTGTATGAAGCAGAATACCGTTATCCGATCCCCGATCCTAAAAGTCCATTATTTTCGTCAGATAGCACAGTTATTGCCAAACACTGACGCGCAAAAATGGCGGAATGCGTAATCACAACCACATCTTTACTATTTTCGTTACAGAAAGGATGTTTTAACAACTTTTGTTTGTTGTTTTGAAATTCAAATTCCTTGTAACAATAGTAGAAAAGGAAAACCTTGTAAAATGCGTATACTGGTAGCAAGGTGAGTTTTTATTGACTGTTTTAGAATGCAAGTCATTTGGAGCCTTATTTCCGGCCGGTTGGGTAAGTAGAGGGAATAATTAGAACGCATAAAATCATATTTAACATACTTCGTTTAGATAATTGCGCAGTGATGTAATAAGGTTATGGGTAACATTGAAATTTGGGCACTTGGTATTAAAGTTAATTGTTTGTGTTCTCATGATGTCATTATGTCTGAAAAGCCTACAAAACATCATAACATCAATTTTTGTAATAACAGCTTCAAAGTAGAGAGCTGGCTCTTGTTTTGACTAAGTGTTTTGTCGACTAAACCAGTCGAGTCGAGTAAACAGCAATGAATTTTGCATTTATTAACGTAAATTATACATATTAAAAGTGGTACTATTTAGTCTCTATGTTATTCTATGCTAATTTATACAACAAAGTTTAACGTCAGACCATATATGTTAGGACAAACTACCTATTACTCTTAATATACTATTTATACTATGGTATTCATACGATCAAGACGCAGACTATAAACTATTGTAGACAAATTATGAATTATTATAATTACTTTAGATTTTCGATTAAAAGCCTACAATGAGAGACGATTATATGTAAACAATTTCTCAATAACTCACGAAGATCAATTGCATGGCTTGTTGAAAATTCGCATATGAATTCATGTGGGCGGCTGTACCATCTCGACCAATAACACTCTTTACATCATACTGGCCAATCTCGTCTTCTTGTAAATTGTACGTTCCGTAGCATGGAAAATGGTGGCTTTTTACAATATACATTTGTGTTAGATACGAGGTTCGGTAACTAAGCCGATGATATCGCGGTATCGCATTAACGAATCAGAGCGTGGTGAGTGCTCAGTTTTTAGTTTGACTGTTGTAGTAATTGGTACTAAAGTACTATATTAGATATATATAGTTATATGTTTCCGTTGTGTATGTTAATTTGTGCGTCATCATATGTGGTGCGTACACGCATAAAACCGAAAGCGTACAGTGCTACAGCTGGCAGAATGTGATTCAAGTTTTACCCCTGTCTCGCTCGTTCTTACGCGAGATGAGAACCACTCAGTTTTTACCTCTAGCTCACACAGTCAGCTACCTATATACCAAATTTTATCAAAATTGGTCCATCCGTTTGAGCGTGAAGAAGTAACAAACATGCAAACACACAAACTTTCGCCTTTATAATATTAGTGTCATCTAATGCATACTACTACCACGCTATCCGTATACCTCGTAACTTTTCAATAATTGGTGCTGCTTTCGTACTTCCTCTTTATACTCATTTCTTGTTCTGTTAAATCTCGTCACGCACATCCATCTAAACCATTCATCTCAGCGACAGCAATATCTTTTCGTTATTCAGTTGCAACTTGCAAGGCAACCACGACGAGATGTTTGCTGTCATTTAAATACCCTCTATATGAGTTATTTCTGCTGCGGTTTTCTGCATCGCCTGTCCTAAGCGTTGATCGTTGGTGTTGATGACCTCTTGTGGTAAGTTATCAAAATTAAAATTTTCGCCCTTGACATAATATGGAAATGTAATGAAATAATTTATTCAGTTAGTAGGACAAGGGCACTCTTACAAGTCATGCTGAATCTAATTTCCCAAGAGGAAACCGCTGTTGAGAAGAAATCCGAAAGATACTCAACAGTAAAACTCTACCGTGAGGTCAGCGCTGCTCTGATGAAAATATGGTATAACAGTACCTTAGTAATTGAAAATGATAAAATTATCACATAGCTTAAAGGCAAAATCAATAAACATAAATAATAAGTGTGGTAATATTAAATAGATGTATTGAGATATCTCGATGCACGAGATTTCTTCAGTTGGTAGAATTTAAGCTCGTAGCACGCACATCTGCTTTTACAAATACAAGGTTATTTTTTATTTACCGAGGGGATGTAGCTCAGCACTTAACAGTGAATGTGATAAGGCATATAAAAAGGAGCAACTGACATGTAGCTCGACGAAGCAAGATGTTGCGAATTTGACTGGACTAATAGCTATGATTACCGTAGCTATTATTGGAAAAGCGGGCGATACACATGGACCTCACAAGTCACACCAGGTATTCAAGGAAAAGTCATTTAAAAAAAACATACCTAATTGTATTTCGAAATAAAACATTAAACTTACAACAAACATACACAAACTCATCAAATCAAGCGAGCGAAACTGAGGCTGAATCTCTACATGCCCGACCTAACCCTTTTTGCCTCGTCTTCTCTAAAGTGAAACAGATATCACCGTACGGCGTACAATATGGTGTCATCTCATAAGTTCATAACGTAACGTCGCGTGATACCGCTCGTTGAAGCACTTTCTCCGTGTCATAAGTCAAGAGATTTAAATTAATTAGCTAATCTAAACGTTTTTATCGCAGGTTTTGCTGTTAGTTCTCATGAGGTTAGAATTGGAAGCGTCTACATTAATCTAGTATCCTACTCATGTTATACTTAAATGCGAAAGTTTATAATGGTGTTAGCTTGTTTGTTGCTCAATGACACGGGAACCGTACAACTAATTTAGGTTATTTGGTACACAGAGTAATACTAATAATGATTGTAGGACAGATCATGGATTGAAATTCCTGGTAAAGCACACAAAGCTGATAAATGGTAGTGATCTATAACTTGGCCTGTAAACGGCCGGCTTGACTGAGTTTACTGCAACGAGAAAAATAAGTTTTTGTTAAAAAGCTTTGATCTTTGTGTCAATGGTTTAATAAAAAAGTTTTTCTAGACACCTTTTTATTGCCGACTGTAGGTACATCCTTACATAAACGTTAATTGCTCATCAAAACCAATCTAATGAGCCCCAACACGATACGCATATCACGCGCTATTTAGGAGTTCCTACGGTCTTCCGACTCCATCCGATCCAAGATATTACTTACCAAATTACTGTATTGTCACGTGTACTACATAAACATTCAAAGTTTCATTTCGATACGATAATTAGAAGTAGGTATTCACTTCCAAGATTTGATTACTTACATTGTTATATATTTTTTACAGCGAAGCTACTTAATAAAAGCGTTTTAAAAATATGTCGAGTATTGTCATTGATTTAGGTGCGTGTCTATCCGGTGGACATTTGCGAAATTAAGGATTCTAGGGCCTAATTTGCCTGTGAGAATAAAGAACGTTCCCTGTTCTATAATCCTAAGTAATAGCAACATAACCTAGATTCATACACCTCTTAACTTTTGACCACCAAAGGGACGAATTTTGTTTTTTGAACTGACAATGACCCAGTTAAGATTTCGGAAAGTTGTGAAATGACACGGATACGAAGAATACTTATACTTTGCGAACACTTGTACTGAATTCAAATTTTAACTGAGGATACTTTGTAGGCATTGCCACTCGTACTTCTTCGTCTTGTCTAGGCTAAACGAAAACATGTCTCCATTATCTTAACCGTGATTATAATCTTGTCTTCGGCAGTTACTCAAGGAACTGTTAGACATGCATCCAGCAATGCAATTCGCAGTAACGGTACCCGTACGATATGTTAATACGGCATTCGGTCGTAAATAAGGCTGTCGAGATTATCTTTCCGAATTTAACTGCGAAAAATTAATGCGGCGATGCACGGTTAGCTTTTGAAGTTATGGCGTGGGAAACAGTGAGTTATATTATAAGGAACGTGTACAATGACGGTGCTGCCATCTTTTAGGTTATCATTTCTTTTGTAGCGCTGTCACCTATAGCTCTTGTACGTACCCTGTGCACAACGAAAATGCTGCCCACGGGTGCCGCCAATCAGAATCTTTTTCGTTATCTTGTTTTATATTGATATTAATAGATTTGCCATACTGTTCCTCCACGTTCCCTTTATTGAACGTCATCTCGGACACAGACTCAGAGGACTACCCGACAGCCAACCATGATGCCGACTACTTATACGCGGACCTTGAAAGGGACGAGAGAAGATGACAGGGACATGACAGGCACACTCTAGAGAGAAAGTCGCCTCCGCCGGCGGGGGCGGCCACCGTGTTAACACACACACATACCTTCCACAAAATGTAAAGCCCAGACAGGACCAAGATACCAGTTGGTCCAGTTATTGTACATGGTACTCATCCGCTGTTCTGTGCGCCCGCGCGCGACAGCAACTCACACGTGGGGCCGAGGTTCATGCTGCGGTAAGCCTGTCACTACATCACAGTGTCTCACCATCACAGCCCAAGGGCTATTCGTATCAGCATAAAAAAACAGGCCCTCAATTTCAAAATGTTTTTACTAAGTTTATATGTTTGCTCTACTGATAGACTGAATTTGGATCCGGTCCCCATGAAAATCAAATAAACAATTGGTATTATATTATGAGAAAACTGCACCGACAAGAGTAAAACTCTAAAATAATAATAATAATAATTATATTATGGACCACACGAGGACAAGCTAAAAGTGACAAAATAGGAATGTAGAGGAAGACCCGTCCTCTCTTTAGCCATAGTACTCTTTATTATACTGTGCTTTAGTCTCAGAGATAGACTACGGGATGCCACGACTTTGCGCGGCAGCGGCAGCGGTGTAGGTACGTGTGTCTCGCTCACTCGTTATGCTGCCGCGTTCGGGTCTCTCGCTCAACCGCTTACCACGCCGCTGGTCGCGCAAAGTCGTGGCATCTCCGTAAAGGGAAGGAGAGAAATACGAGTACGCAGGCGCCTATATACTTATTTGGTGGTAAATCTCTTCTCATATCTCTGCGTTGACAGCCACTGATATTCAACACTACATAGATAATGATGGTATATCACTAAATTGCCGTGTTGCGGCAATAGATCGTATCTTTATACGGATGTCATAGAAAGATACGCCTTTTTCATAAGCACTGCAGTAAACGGATATCTGAGACATTTCCTCTGCGCAAATTGACCATTACCTGACCACACGCCGCGATCAACTCGACTGGCGGTCGATACTACCCGGCCAAGGTAAGTTGGCGTCTGATACCTATGGCATCACTAGCATATGAGCCGCATACTTAACGCGGACGGGTTGTACTAAGTTACTAACCTGCGTGTGGCGGGAATGCGTCGTGTGCGTACGCGCATGTTTTGATGATATGCCGATTTTGAATGTGGTCGGTAAGGTCTTTACGGGAATTTATCACAATAATATAATGTTTTTATAATACTTATTTGAGGGTTAACTATCTGAAACACAAACTTTTGATTCCCATCTGTAATATTTTGCCAAATTTTCATTTGTCCGAAAGCCTTTTTTTTCAAAACTGTATATTTTTCAGAATCATTATAAAACAGACCTAACCTAACCTAATCGGTTCTTCAAAACGATGTTTATAAAATCCTGAAAATATTGCGGGTTTCAGGAAAATATCACTTTCAGACAAATGAAAATTTGGCGAAACGTTACAAATGGGAAACAATGTTTCGGAGATTGAGACAGGATATCCTATTTTAGATAATTGTCAAAATTTTAATTTTATGGCGCGGCGTTCATATAACTTAACTCCTATATATCGGCTTGAATATTTTGAGAGTTTTGTTCCAGTTGTTTCCCTGCCCTGGAAGAAAAATAAGCCAGATATGCTATCCGGCTTTACCAAGAATATGTTTGACGCCGTCACTGATAACAATTATGACATGAATGCATAATGAGGTTTCTTACAAGCTTTTATTTTAATTTGCACTGTACTGTCGTAGGGAAATCGCAAGTTGTCTTCAAAATCTACAAACAAATTTTGCAAGTTATTTAATGAGCTGAAATTTGAGTGCAAAGAACATTGAGCTCTACTCTAATAAAGTCCGTCCAAAAAGAGTAGAAATTAAAAAGTGGCAATACTGTAGTGTGGCAATACTGTAACTTCTAATCATTTTTTTATTTATTTATTTATTAATATAAGAAAACGGGGATGTCACTACAGTATTGCCACTTTTTAATTTCTACTCTTTTTGGACGGACTGTAAATGACGGGGTATAAGGCATAAGCATACATAATAAGGTACAAAAAAATTGGGCAAGTGCGAGTCCGACTCACGCATGAAGGGTTCCGTACCATAATCTATAACAAGTTTGTTGTATTGGAGCTCCCCTTAAATATTTATTTTATTTTATTTTTAGTATTTCTTGTTATAGCGGCAATAGATAGACATCATCTGTGAAAATTTCAACTGTCTAGCTATCAGCGTTATTGAGATACAGCCTGGTGACAGATGGACGGACGGACGGACAGCGAAGTCTCAGTAATAGGGTCCCGTTTTTACCCTTTGGGTACGGAACCCTAAAAAAGTGTGCGAGCTCTCGGAATGCAATTCGCTTTTTATACCTGTCTCGCTCGCTCTTACGCGATCCAGATAAGAACCTCTCAGTTTTCCCCCAAACCCGAAACGTAATCAGAGAACTCACGGACTGTAATAAGATTTATAATTCTCAAATAAATAATTCTCAAGGTTTTCGTTTCCGTAACAAAACAATCGTGAAAAAAATTGTCCGCTTGAAAAATTTTTTTTCTCAAACTTGCAATGAAATGCTTTCATAACGTGCGTTATAACAGGCTTCGAGGTATCACGTTTCGGGCGGAACAACTTGAGAGAACTGTAAAAGAATTTCATACAAAATTTAAGGCCTAGGTCGGGAAGTATTTTTTTTTAAACATGGTGTCTGTGTTCATGGGCAGGCTAAATAGCTCAATTATGTTTTTTGAGGGGTTTATTTTTTATTTCATTGTATATGTTTGAGAAAAGCACTATACCTACATGCCTTGGCTGTAAAAAGGGCTTGCCGTTATCTTCAGTAATGTAGGTACTATTCAAAAGTATTTTTCTCAAACATGCAATGAAATATCGTTATAACGTGCGTTAAAACAGGCTTTGAAATGTCACGTTTCGGGCGGAACAATTTGAGAGAACTGTAAATAAATTTCATACAAAATTGAAGGCCTAGGCCGGGAAATATTTTTTTTTAAACATGGCGTCTGTGTTCATGAACTGCCTAAACAGCTGAATTATGTTTTTTTGGGTGATGTATTTTGTATTTCATTCCATATGTTTGAGAAAAGCACTATACATGCCTTGGCTGCAAAAAGGGCTTGCCGGCGTCTACAGTAATGTACTATTAATAGTATATTACTGCCGAGGCCGGGAAAAGTCAGTTCGTGGATGAGTATGATTTTGAAGGACGAGGCGTAGCCGAGTCCTTCAATAATACGAATCTGCGAACTGACATTCCCGCCGAGGCTTGTATAGTGCTTTTCTCCAAATATGCTTGGAAATAATCACCAATCTACATTTTAATTTAATGTATCAGTACCATGAAGTTCATTTGGTACTTATTTTTTTTAGGAATAGGAATAAAATTTCGGGTCCGAATCATATGTTTGATTTAAAACAAAATATATGAATAAGAATTAAATATATATGAAAACACAATAACAAAAAATATGCACATAGGTAATTATAAATTTTAGTTAAATTAACAACTTCTAAACACACTGTTTTTTTTGAAGCCATACCATATTTATCATTCGGAGAAGATCATAAGTTCAAAAACTTATATATTGATTTGGACACAATCATTTCTGTTTTATTTATTATTTGTTTACGTTTGGTACACTTATTAATGTTCAACTCACTCATTAAATATCATCATATTATTAAAATTAAAACTTTCGTGAGAAATCACTAATAAATAACTAAGAATCATGAAATTTGTCCGTTATTCGAAATTTGTCGACATTTCAAATACATTGACAGTAGCAGAGCAAAAAAAATTTCAGTGTAAGAACTAAACGCAGAGAACAATTAAAAAGTTTATAATAGTTTTTATTTTTTAAATTCAGTGGACAATTGGCTGTATGGTGAATTATCAAAGTCTTTGAAAAAATTAAAAGTAAAAATGCAGTAACCAGCCAAATTAAGATTACCCTCATTTGTATGAGACGTTATAAACGGAAGGTGTGTTTTTTACTTAATCGTCTTATTTAAATAATATTGATTTCCCGGCTAAGGCCAATAATATATATTTTATTTAATTTTTATTAACGCCTTCTAAATATAACGAACGATTTCGCGGTCCAGTTTTACTACATTAATGGGAACATTTCCAAGCAAGGTGGAGAAAAAGTACATTACCTACTGCAGACGCCGGGACATAAGGGCTTGCTGGCTGAGTAGGTATAGACATACCGGATAGAGATACGAAGCCGGAAAGCCCTTTTCACGGCTAAGGCGTGTATAGTGCTTTTCTCAAACATATGAAATACAACATAATTCACCTGTTTAGCCCGTTCATGAACACAGACACCATGTTTAAAAAAAATATTTGCCGGCATAGGCTTTCAATTTTGTATGAAATTTATTTACAGTTCTCTCGAACAACTGTTTTAACGCACGTTATGAGGATATTTCATTGCATGTTTGAGAAAAAAGTATTTTTCTTTTTCATTCGAGCTTTGATTGCTTATGGGCAACAGTTGTATAACGAAGATGCTCCTCCCGTGTTTCTGTCAGTAATTAACTACCATCATTAACAATCTTCTGTTACATCACGTGACACAAGCTCACCATCGTTACACGAATTAAACGGCTATTACGGAGATATTAATCAGTAATTGGGGTCTTTGAGGATATAGCAAAATTGTGTGTATGAGATAATTTACGTCATAAAAGATGTAGTTAACCTACTTCAAAAAAAGGAGGAGGGTCTAATGTTTCACTGTGTGTTCTTTTTTATGGTTAGTAAAATTTGCTTTTACTAGCTTCACCGAATCTGAACCTTATTTTAACTGTCGTATCAAAATACAATAATTTGGCATCTTGATCTTGGAGCTGATTCTGATGATAGACGCGGAAGGCGGCCGCCGGAATTCCTAAACAGCAGCCCATCAAGTTTGGGATCACTTGATTCATTGATTGGTCTTTATGAACAATTTATGTCTGGCGTGCGTAGCACCTTCTGATGCTGGTTGTACCTATACGATAGTCGTATAAACAATTGCCTACGGTTGTTTAATCCAGTGGTTGACTGGCAGAGAATGCTTATTAAGTCCGCCATTTGTACTTTTTTATTGCACAATAAAGTTTAAATAAATAAATCAATTCACAAATAAATACAATAAGACAGAGAGACGGACAGCGAAGACTTAAGACTAGGGTTCCAATATGAGTAGTAACGGTATCCTTTGGATATAGAACTTAAAAAACTAGTCTCGCCACCTGGACCCGGATGTTGAACTAGTTTATATTTCGAAATAATCCGTACCAAAAAGCTAATTAATTGCGTAATTCGAAAGTGTACTTATTACTTAGCTCCGTTTTGAGAAAGGCACCGATGCAATACAATTAATTGCCTTGTATGCGCATGCAGCCTAGATCTCCTACCCAGCTGAAGTCTGCACCTGATATGTATGACTTTGTATATAACTCCTTTCTTCTCTTCTTCCTCGCTTCCTCATGACTGAGGGTAGTGAGCCACCAAACCTCTCCACTCCATACAGTTTTCCGCCTTCCGAATTGACACCTGTAGAGTTTCCTGACAGGCTTCTTTCACGGCATCGGTCTATCGGATCGGTGATCTCCCACGGGCCGTCGTTCCTTCTACGTGGCCAACTACAATGAGCTTTTCCAAACTATCTGGCTGCCGTCTAGCCACATGACCAAAGTACTGCAGGATCCGCTGGAGGCAAATGGTAAATAAGCAGTCCTTGATCTTCAATTCGGCCAGGATAGATGCATTTGTGCCACACCGTCCAAGAGCTTCCTAGCATTGTATATAATTATGTGAGGTGCAAACTTAGCTTGGCCGTAAATAAATTGCCTGTAGACCTGTTTCCTTTTTGTTTACATCAGTGACATCCATCGACTTTCAACGTCAGTTACCAAAATGTTGTCGTTCCCAGTCAGATAAATGACACCTGTCATCTCAGTACATTTTATAACCTATAATCGGAAAATGGACAGGTGTCTAGGACTCATCAATCGCCGCGAGGGGTATAGTACCACTTAAAATGCGATACATGGCGTGATGGGTTGTAAAACACCCTGTTGGGCGTTGGGCTATAATCCAGACATTATTATTATTGGTTGTTGGTGTAAAATGCAATGAAAAAGGTGGTGACGAGATCGACCGACGCGTACGTGCGATTAGTTGATCGCGTGCCATGTTGCTTGAACAAAAGCGGAAGGTCGAGTCCAGCACCACGGCACACTAGCTTGCTTGCTATTAGCGCGACTCACAGCGCGTAGTAACCCTTTCTTAATTTAAGTAAAGCTGCCATTTGAGGGGGGTAAATTTTGGCTATTCGACTTGCATTAAGTAAAACAGTCCATACCGATGCCAAAAAACGTCAAATTTAGCCCCTGAAGACTAAAAATACAAAATATCCCAATAAACTGAAAAATTATCCTCTTAAAAAAACATGAAATAATATGTTTTTCTTTTGCAGTCGGTTTATAGTACATTACAGCAGACGTCGGGAAGGAAAGGCTTGCCGGCTGAGTAGGGATAGTGATACGAAACTGTGCAAACAGTTTTGCAGAACTATGTTCTAAACACACTGTAAACAAAAGACAAATAAAGATTTTTATTATTATTATTAGTAGGCAATCTCAAACATAAATAATGAAATAAAAGAATACACCACTAAAAAAAAACAGCTGTTTATCCTGTTCATGAACACAGAGACCATGTTAAAAAAAAGTGTGTGTGTCAGCTCCGACGCACGACTGGAGTTTACTCTTCAGGCCAGGCGCGCACCACTTTTTTGTCGCAGAAATAAGCGTACTTATGGGTTTATGAAAATCGTGGTGCGCGCACTCTCATATAAACCCATATCTTGCATTTATGCGACAAAATTATCGTGCGCCTAAAATCTTGGTGCGCGCGTGGCCTTAAGAACGTTTATAAAATATATACTCAATACGTTTATTGCACATAATGATTATACAGGTGAAAGTAAATAGTTTAAGTATCACATTATGTACCCTGTTGGGCGCTGCAAACAAGAACGAAAAGGTAGGCACACTTTTTGTGCAACCTGAATTCGAGCGCTGCGAGGAATTCGTTTGACCACTGGAATTGAATGTTTAAGCTCACTGATTTTTTCAGAAAAAGGCCTGATCTGACTTGGTTGTGAATTGTTTGCCTGGTGGCGACGTAATTGCGCCAGCACGAATGCCATGGGTTCTACTGATGTGTATATTAAGTCCTTTCTGACCTTTAAAGAAACGAATCTGGGAGCAATGTGGGCACTGTACGGAATTCTCCAGCGACAGCGACACAGACCTGGAAGCGACATTCTGAGAGGAGCCCGTGCTATTAGGATTCATCAAGTAAACTATTAAAAAACGCAATAGATAAAAACTTACGGCTACGATAACAAATAAAGTATTTAAAAAAACCGCTCCAAGTTTCGGCATACAAATTGCCCCATAAAGTTCCTGGGGGAAGCGGTGGTTTATAATTGCACATATAACTAGATAGTACTCATGCACTGATAGCAATCACACTCGTAACATGATAGAGATTCACGCAAAATATTAGCAAAAACTTGAAAACAAAAACACATTTCTCAGCTGTTGTAGATTGACAACTGTCAGTCAAGCTGCCCGATGCGCACTTGCGCAGCAACGCGCCGCCGTGTAGGCCGCCGGCCGCCGCCGCAGTCTCCGCGGAGAAATTATGAATATGTTTCTTGTCTATGTTATTTGTTAAGCCTCTTGTGGTAATTTAAAATAAATAAATGGCAGAGAACAATTAATATTAATTTTATCTAACGGGAGCCATGTTTTCCCGTTGCTAAGTACATTTAAAATACATTTCATGAAATAAACATCTCGGTGAAGGTCATTTTATATAGGGATCTTAGTCTATAACGCTTAACGTAACGCATAACCTGCTAAATTAAGAAGTCGTATTTTTACCCCGATCGTATACTGAGATACGACTTTTTAAATAGCACGGCAGATACGTTCGATTTTATACCCCATAATTTTCATACCCCGGGCTTATATATGAAAATCGATTCTTAAGGAGTAAACTCCAAAAAATACTTCCCGGCTTGGGCCTTAAATTTTATATCAAATTCCTTTATAGGTCTCACTTGAGTTGTTCCGCCCAAAACGTTATACTTCGAAGTCTGTTATAAGCACTTTATGACGACATTTCATTGTATGTTTGAGAAAAATATTAAATATTTTTTTTTCGTAGTGGATCCACTTTTTAAACTATGACTTGTAAGACGCCCATGTGGCCTACTTACAGATAAAAGTTCATTTATTTAATTTCGTATTCACGATCATTATTACATAACATATGTTATACTTATGTATCGATTTAATTAAAAATCTTGTTCAGGTGGAAACCAGGTAGGTACTTGTTTTGGGGAACTCGAAAACGCTTGCGTGAAAAATGTAATTACGAAATGTTTTTTGTTCCTTCGGAATATAAATAGTGATTATATAATATTCATATGGTAATGGTTTATTTAAATTGGATTTGTGAGGTGCAATTTTATAATTGATTAACAATTAGTGGGTGTTTAATGCAATATGATATATTTAAATTTTAATGCGAAACAACAACAATACAACGTTTCGATGTATAGTTATGCGTACAACAACTTAGTAGTACTGCTCTGGTTTGCAGATGTCATTTTTTTTTACAGTACGTGAGATCTTAGAAGAAAATTCGGGTTTTATACCTGTCTTGCTCGCTTATACGCGATCCAGATAAGAACCTTTCAGTTTTCATCCGAACCCGAATGTTCTTCTAAGATCTCACGTACTGTAATTTTAATTGGCTTTTATACTTTTGTAATCTATTATAAATGATATTATGACTTCCTGGTGACTCTACGTTCCCTCCGCACAGCTGCATTTTTCCCGGCCAGGAAGGCAGTCATAATTGCACCGCATATCTACAAACGTGTGTTTGTAGGCCAGTTGAACAAAGCCAGTGTCGCTAGCGCCGTGCTTTCTAATTGTTCTCAGGCCTGATTGATATTGCTATGAATTAGTCTAATGATTCGCTGAAAGGTCAAGGCGAAGCGGGCATTATGGATGTTGATTGATTATTATAGATTATAGCTGAGGAAGATTTTGGTGCGTCGTTGAAAACAATTGTTTTAAGTCTTATTTACGAAAAAAATACTTAATGTTGAGTTTCTTTCGGATTTCTTCTCAATAGCGGTCTCCTCTTGAGAAATACCGGTAGATTCACAATCTGACTTGTAAAAGTGCCCTTGTGGCCTACTTCACTACATAGTATAAAACAAAGTCACTTCCTGCTGTCGGTCCCTATGTATGCTTAGATCTCTAAAACTACGCAACGGATTTTGATGCGGATTTTTAATAGATAGAGTGATTGAAGGGGAAGGTTTATATGTATAATACATGCATAATTTATCAGCATTGCAATAAATTATTTCATTTCATTCGCGGCACTTTCTGGTTTAGTCATCATCAATGGCAGTGGCTGGCCATTTTAAATAAATAATACTATGTATAGCTGGACATATACTGTAAAGTATCTAAACCAGCACACGTTAATGCTGGTACAGTTGATCCACCGCGGACCGTTGTGGCTAGCAGGACGTGTTCCCGTACCGTTGGGCGAACCAGCTCTGTAGCTGTCCCAGGGAACAGTCAGCTTCGAAAAAAGTTAAATAAAATTAAACCTAATGAAAAAAAAAAATGTTACACACTTCTCGAATGTTCTGAGTATATGTAGCTATATCTTTCTAATAGCGCTATCTCTGGGGCCTTGCTGCGTCTTCCGGTCCGTGGTCGCCACTCAAGAATCTTTCTGCCCCAACGGCCATCGGTTCTATTAGCAATGTGCCCCGCCCACTGCTACTTTAGTTTGGCAACTACCTGAGCTATATCTACAACCTTGGTTCTCTTGCGTATCTCATCATCTCGGATTTCTCGGATTCAATCCCGCAAGGAAACTCTGAGCATAGCTAGCTCCATTGCCCTTTGACTAACTTTGAACCTTCTTATGAGACCCACTGTGAGCGACTACCTTTCAGTGCCGCATGGCACTGGCAAACTTAGAAGTATAATCGGGGAATATACCTAACGGTTCGTCACTTTACGACCCTATATGATGGTGTCAAGGTTCAGAAGTGACGAACGGTTTTATCGCGAGTGCATTCATTAGCTTAACATATCTTCACGATTTCATTATTTGGCGGCCTACTCTGAATGACGACGCCTTCGTGCATATAGTATAGCCAATAACACAACTCCTAATTAGACGTTTATTTAATAGATTCTTATTGACTATCGACAATGGCGGATACTTATGGTTAGTAAATAAATATATACATATATCTGTATCCGAACACGATAAATAGACAAGGTAAATAAGTAAGTAAGTAATAGTATTTTATGCAACCGTTGTATAAGAGGGGGCAAAAAACGGGAGTGGCATGGGTTACGATGTGAGCGTAGCGAACATCGTAAGAAAGATGCCACGAGCGTTTTTTGACCTACTTATACAACGTTGCATACAATACTTTTTCTACGACTCGACATTTCATAAATAAAATGCAAATAAACAACAAAGAAAATAATTACATGTTCCCGCTCGGAATCAACAAATTTAAAAACAAATAATAGGTTCTGATAAACTTTTTTTTTATTGACGTCTATCTGTCAAAAAAATATGAACTTATACATAAAGGTATGCGTTCACTATACTAAACATCCATGCACTGAAGATAAAACATTTTTTTTAAGTTGGCAGCAATGCTTTAGTACAATAAGTTATTTTTTAAATTGCAAATTGTGTGAATGCAGCTGTTTATCTTGTAATCTGTGGTACTAAGTGATGCTTTTTTGGCGACATTATAACATCGTTTAGCAGTGTTTTTTTCGGCAATAGAGTATAAACTTTTACAGACTTTCATAATTTATGTATTTATATTAGAGTTAATATGTATAAATGACAGAAAAAGTACTGGAGTAGAAAAACACTTTATTGTACACAAAAACAGTAAAAAAATACACCTATTACAAATAACAGATAGGTACAAAGGCGAACTTATCCCTATAAGGGATCTCTTCCAGTTAACCTTTTGAAGGCTTGACCATTTATTTTCCAACATACACCATTCAAAATGCAAATAAAAGTTTGCGTGTGTATGTGTGTGTGTGTTTGTTATTTGTACATCCTGAAGCGAATGATGTGTGCAAGTGCCGTCAAGGCCAGATCTAGAGAGGGTAACTGGGGTACTTACCCCGGCTGTTATTTTCGGGTAGGGTCAAATTAATATATTTTAAGACATAACAAACGTTCTATTACACTGGGCCATCTATCGGGCAGCGAGTGAACCGCATTGTAATTCATTATTGTATCAAGTGCACTTAGCGTGAAGTGCGCGCAACGTGTATTACATTACATTGTATGTGTTTCAGCGAGTTGCCGTGCGGTGGCGCTAGTATACAAATCGATAAAACGTTTCTTAAAACTACTGCCTTAGTAAAATGTACAGCGCCCTCTTTTGTTGCTTCATAGAACTTCTACGTCGTAATATTTTATAGGTGAAAACTAAACTATAACGTAACAAAATGTATGGACATATCTGATACACCAGCAGCAGTAGACTCTAGTAGAGTCGTGTCTCAAGACGGATGCCATTAAAGAAGATGTCCAGTCAGCTAACAAAAACTGCCTACCACATTTCCAAAAAGTGTCGTCCATAAGTGGTAGACCTCGCTTACTGTACTTCCAAATTCCAATTATTCGTTACTCAATCACAAAGCTATATTTGGACAAATTTTCAATGCCCACATAAGTTTCAAATAGAGCATGAAAAGACGTTAAAAATACTTTATACTTCCATTTATAGTGATCGATGTACCAATCGTAATTATTTTTTGTATAATGTAACAAAATTTACTTTTAATTACACTTCCTAAACCGCTGACATCTGACGATATTTAATCTTAATTTTTTCAAGTTTTGTACAAACGTAACACTTACTTCGATTGTGTAATAATGCCATGCTACGGTAAAAGGACGTATCTTACTATGACATTCGTATAAAGATACGATCTTTTACCGGAACACGGCAGAATAGTAATAGTTATTTCGTAATTATGTAATTAATTCATGTGTCCTACATAAAAACAACATACTTTTATGGTGATAGTTGCCTAAAGGTGTAAAGTAATTAATTGAGTATTTATATCCATGTTTAACTTTATTAATATACGAATACGTATTACGAGATATATGGTTACATCATTTTACTTATAGGTATACGTATAATGATCAATGGATTACTCATTATTTGTGTGTATGATAGAATATAATAGAATACAATAGAACAGAAAATAATAGAATAGAATGAAAATTTATTCGCTAACATACGCAAAGTGGACAACACATAATCAAAATAAAATAATGATACTGATAGAGTCCTGGAACTTTGGCCACATTTCCAGAATAAAAGACGATAATCTGGAAAAACTGTTGGTCACTGGAAAGATCCAGGAAAAAGATGCCTCGGGGCCGCAGCCCAACGCGCTGGCCCGATCACGACCTGCAATTGTCTTCAACTTCCACGACAACGAAGGTGGCGCAATATCATCCAGGAGGCTGATCCATGGGGGATGTCACAACCCTCAGAAATAAGGATTACGATGCACGTAGGAGGTGTGTATGATGCACTCGTAAAAATCGTATGTCACGATTGCTTCGAATTTTCAATTCAACTCTATTTATATAATAAAATAAGAGCTTTAACAGTGGTGAATGCAATCGGTTAGTACAAAAAAACTCAGTTTTTTACAGAAACCGCAGTATTTTTAAACAAAACTATTGCATTCCCCAGTTGACAGGTAGCCAAAGATACAAAAAGCTGGAGTGAAATTAAATTGACACAATTGATGGTGCATTTCTTTCTATACCTACGAGTAGAAGCAACAATGAAATTAACCTGCTGTATTTAAACACTAGGTAACTCTTAAAATGGATTAAAAAGAAAAAGAACATAAAATTTCTCGCGCGGTCTACAGCCACACGGTTACTCAGCTACTAGATAAGGTCCAAATCTGTCAATAATGCACAGTTTTCACTCGTTTACTTACTTCACCCAGTAAAATCAGTAAAGCTTCACACGGAAAGTAAAAGTTGTCCGTGAAAGTCCATATTGACCGGCGCAAACCCGTTCCGCGGGGCAAGTTCAACTTGTTACTTAACACGTTTGTTTACGTGTATGGATCTTCCATCTGATTAACGAATAACTGTGAGATTTAACATTGTATATGGTGTGATAAAAATAGTTATAAATAGGAGGGAACTTTATAAATATTAACACAAAGGTAAACTATGAAGGAAAAATGTAATGTGATCCACTGCAATGTAAGCGACTCGAACCTGCGACCCTACGTTTCCGGCGTAGTGCTCTCCCGACTGAGCTATCACATCGTTACGTCAATCACACCAAATCTTTGATTCCATAATTCTGCGCTACTGGAGCAGCCTCTGCGGCATATGTGTTTAAAATGCTTATACGCAGTAGCCATACCCTGGGATATGCGTTTGCACGCACGAACTGCAGTCCCCATTTATTTTAATTACCACATTAAACAGCATCTATAAAAATATTCTATTGAGAAACGAGGAGGGAACTTAATTTACCTGGGGAAGGTCATGCAGTCTTCTTCCTGAACAAGTTGTTGACACCATACTCATTAGTTACGGTTTCCGTACCATACTCTATTATTAGTTGTATGTGTTTGTGACATTTTTACAGTGTATTCGCTGGGTGCGAAGTAGGTGGTGGGGGAACCACGAATCGATCGCAGCGCGCGCCGTGGCCAAAAAAGGAACTTTCTTCAGGCCAACTGTCACTTTTTACTAGCGAAATTAAGGCATTTAAAAATAAATAAATATGCGGCACGAAACCTGCAGCGTAGTTAATTGCAAAAACAATGGCAAAAACAGTAATCAAAAATAAATAAATGTCCACAAGCAAGTTAGTGTTATTGTTTAACCATTAAATGCATGAAGTATTCAAAATCCTACAACTGAAATTACATAATGGAAATGAAACTTATCGTTATTTTGAGACTTTGCCAAACTGAGTCACAAAGTTTCGACTGACGAGGTTTTGATTTTTATTAAAGCCACCTGAAAATCGTTTTCCTATGGAGAGGGGTTATGATTTCAGGAAAAATCTTAATAGCGTGATGCACGGTCGTCATTTGTTTTAGAATGGTTATAGAATACTTTTTATCTGTCTACGGTAAAGAAAAAAATACAAAGACGAAGTTGTAGTTTTTGGATACCGTCGTATGTACAGGGTGAGTGTCTTTTCAGAAGGACTTTATTTTTGTATGAGTTTCATAGAAAAATAAGCCCTAATGAAAAGACACTCCTCAATTATTTATCCATTATAAATTGATGACGGTAGTACACTCTCTCACGCTGTCCATTCAGCGTCATTTCGGTTAAAAAGTTGCACGAAACGAAAGTGCATCTGATGCACAGATCGTTACGAAAGAATGCCCGCACAATGCCCGTCTACCGTTAATGGCCGCAGAGTACGCGTGGTACAGAGACAAATTGCATACAATAGATAGACTATGATTGACTCTGTCAATAAGTTTATGGCATGGACATAATGTGGCGATATGGCATCGAGTGCAATTTATCCTTCTCTATATTAGACACCTAAAGTTATTGTGTAAAGTGGACATTTATGGTTTTTAACGGAGAGTAAGAGAGGGGTACTATAACTAGGTCTATACAAGTGTATGAAAATTACATTCAAATGTGTGGTAATTACAAAAATTTACTTTAATTTATTCCATCTTTTTATTTTGTTTTTCAATCTATGTTAAATCGTTGATGTTTAATTTAAGTTTACAATCAAGACATAAATATCCAGATTACCGTGTTAGCTCATGCTTCGGGCTATATTACTATAAAGTGTTTGACTACATCTTATACACATATATCTGTTAGATTTAGGTACGAATAGCGTGAGTAAGTTTTATTAACAAAAATCTCATTTATAATTTCTAAATTAGCTTGAAGCATGTAAAATAAAATGTGTAATGAGTTTAATAAAACTAAAAGAGTTAGCTTTACCTACGATAATCACCCGTCAGAGCTATAAATAGAAATTCTTCAGTTATTAATATCACATCATTAGAAATCCATTGTTTATTGGAAACTGTTCACCCAGTGCCGCGGCATTATCGTTCGAATATTAAAGAACAAACTCGCACGACGTTGCATCTCTTGCTTTCTATGCGCATACTTGTTATTGTTGTCGCTTAGTTGTCATTTAGAACTCATATAGTCGAGTATGTTCCGTCAACGGTCTTATTTCAAAAGTGTTCCATTTATAAACAGTTGAAAAGCGGTGTCGTATCACAACGCTATTAAAGAAACAAATGAAAGATTTTATTGATCAATTAATCTCAATTCCAACGGTCGTATTTCAAATGTATTTCATTTTAAAACAAGTGAAAATTAAGAAGTTTATTTAGTTTTCTTTTTGAAACGGCTCTATAGTTGATATTCGTTTTTCAAAAGTGTTACACATTTCGAAATAAAAAGTTACCTGTGTTTGATTCGTTTTTATACTGTTTAGTCATTCGTTTTCTGAAGTGCTCGCTACTCTGTGAACTGCCGAATTTCAAAGGTCGTGTGATGTGGTACATAATAGTGGCATTGTTTTTAATATGGCTGCTGGAACACTTCCGGCGGAAGCAGACGCAGCCGGCTCAGCACACGTGTGCTCAAATGTTGGTATTAACTTGTTATTGTTGTTGTTTTGGAGGTAAGTTTAACTAATTTGAAGAGAGAGATTATTATATACTGACTGCTCACAGACTAAGGAGAAGAAAATCCTTATATATTACTATCTTAAATGAGTGTTATCTATTCAGACTGATGAAATGATGAACTATTGTTGACATCTATACTATTATAAAATTGTAGATTTGTGTTGAAAATCAATTATCTATAGAGAGCAGCCATAGCTCCAGGAAAAAAAATTATAACCTGGCGCGCGGCCTCATGCTCGTCTGGCGCCATCTGTTGGACATCATTTCTATATCCTTTCATCACGCCGAAATGGCATGTCACAAAATTTACGTTTACGAGTACCTACTTAAACTTAGTGTTGTCGTTCCATCGCCTTTACTTTATCTATCTATCGGTCTTGATATATGGCAGTGTATCTAATAAAGTGCATTTTGCACCCCTTCAGTCGATTTGAGCACAGTTGAATTGTGGAATGAACAGTAGCTGGTATTTCAGGATCATATGTAGGACCTTCGCAAGCATTCAAGAAAAGGGCAACTCCCATCTGAAAGGCTGGCAACGCAGATTCTTTGTACTACAGTCTGACCAAAAAGAGTAGAAATTAAAAAGTGGCAATACTGTAGTGTCATCTCTTTCTAATCAATCTAAGAAAACGGGGACGGCACTACAGTATTGCCATTTTTAAATTTCTACTCTTTTTGGTCAGACTGTACAGGTGTCCATCCATGACGAATTTTTTTTCGAGGATGTCAAATCGATTCCATTTTTTATTGGGCTCTAATGTCTATGGGTCTAACTACACTTAGACTGCTCTAAAAGTCAGAAATAACCGTCAAAGTTCAACATTCCTACGGAGCGCTAAAATCACTCCATACAAATGGCCGCCTAATCGTGACGTCATGATATGGGTACCAATATTTGTATGGAGACAGTAAGTAATTTGCCATTTTCACTGTGAAAAAGTGCGTTTACATTCATGGTTGTGGTACAATTATAATTTTGTTAAATTATGAGGATTCTGAAAACAATTTCAGAATTTCTCTAGGATAAAAAAAAAATCATAAAATTGGCCTACCTTTTAAGTTACATTTTTGTTTTGTTTTGTTTGTTGTTGACATATTGAGCTAATTTTATTCATATAATTACAGTATAGAGATATACTATAGAATTTATTTATTATACTATAGAATTTAACATCAAACGTCACCCGTATTGATTATCATCGGGCGAGCTGGCTGCTAAAGATCCGGTTTAACGGCGGTAAAAGCCCACTGTAAAACTGGTCGACTGTACATAGGCAGTACGTATGTAAATTAATACGAAGACACCCGTTTACAGCCTGCAATTATTATATTACATCGTACATCAAAGTCTACCTTATACGATAAAACAGTTGAACATTCACCACTAATAATCACTTTATTTCCATGCCATCTATTATAACGATTCCGAAACACTTGCACATTGCCGACCGCCGATCTGAAAGGTCTTATGTGCTATCAAATACTATGAATATATGCCTTTTTGTTATTAATCCAGTGATATATGGTAATTTCCCGTGCCCACCCGCCCGTTGGACAAGATTCAGCGCAATAAGTCACGCTCAATGGTCCAAAAAAAATGCGACAAATTAATTTACATTGCTAGACTGGCAAAAAGTGTAGGTACCAATTATTTCTAATCACAGGCAAATCTTGTCTTCTGTGAAAGCGTGGTTATTAACACGTGCGATAATTCAATGTCGTTGTCTGTGCCAATAATAGTTCTTGAAACTGACATTCTAGATCTCACTGCTTACCTCTACAAAAAGCCACTTCACTTGCAAAGGATCAAATAAAAAAAAACTACGAAGCCTCTTGAGCTTCCTTTGCTCTTAACAAGAAGAAAATACTAAAAAAAAAAAAAAATGCCAATTAAAAAATAAAAACACGGCACTAGTTGCTGGTTATCATGAGGCCCTCATTTAATGAGTGGTATAGATAGAAATGCTATTAAACCTGAATATAGTTCACTTGTTCCAATCAAAGCTGAATATATTGGAAACAGTTGTAGTTATTATTACCAAACATATCTAAAAATTATCTCGACAGATAAGGCTTTTGATAAATAAAAACCGCAAATCGGTCCATCCGTTTCCTAGCTACGATGCCACAGACAGACACACAAATACACAGTTCGAGAGCTAGCTAGCTAACTAGCTGTTAACCAGCAGGCCCATGACGTTTAGCCCATCCAAAAATCATAGTGAACTAATATAAGTTTAATATCCAACTAAAACCATTAAAGACTGCGGGACATGCATAGCAATGTTCAAACGAAGCGTGAAGAAGCATCGCTCAGGCCGGCATGGCAGTGTCAACTGACAAGAAACCAACGGAGCATGTCCCGGAGACTTTGATGGTTTTAGTTGGATATAAAACTTATATTAGTTGCATGGCACCGTTGGTTTATTGTCAGTTGCCATTGCAACTTGAGTTCCCCTTTTTGGTTACCATCAGGCGAAGTGCAGCCACTGAGTAAAATTTTTTTTTAGAAAATCTGCTTCTTAACAAACTCCTTAATTGGTTGGATGTTGAAATGCTTATTAAGTTAATACTTATCCTTAACAACGTAACTTATGAAACACAATCGCAATAATTACACAGTGTACATTTTCCAGCAATGCGGTGAAACCGTCGGAAAGACAATCGGAAACACACCGTTCGCCAAAACGGCTTCCACCGGTCGATTATTGTACAATAGAAAACTAGGGAAGAACTGACAGTAATGGCTTTACGAACGTGATTTATGCAATTTTCTGCCAATTACGTTGTAAATATATAATTTCAATGGTTAATATCGCGTTTATGGCTTTTTCTACAACGATCCCGATGCACAATTCTTAGTTTACGGGCGGGTAATTAAATTAGGTACCTAGGTACTTTGTTCGGTAGAGCGAAAAAACAAAAAAAAATATGAAAATTTTCATGAAAAATGACGCGGGCTGTCGTTTCTTTTATTAATAATAACCGTACCAATGAAAAACTTGTTAATGTTCACTTGAAATGCTGATTTCAATAAAATTTATCAGTGTCTTCGATAGTCTCAACGCCAAATAATTTATTATGACAAGATAATATGAGAATCCGATTATTTATCATACCGATCTTTGACATTGATTGTTGTTTTAATACCTTCGTTTTGTGTATTAAATTCTACACCACACGAATAACTTTATAAACAACTAGCGACCCGCCCCGGCTTCGCACGGGTACAATACTATATTAGACATGTATTATTCATATAAACCTTCCTTTTGAATCACTCTATTTATTTAAATAACCGCATTAAAATCCGTTGCGTAGTTTTAAAGATCTAAGCATACATAGGGACAGACTCTTCCAGTTAACCTTAATACTCAACCTAGATAAGTATATTAAACCTTCTTTGCTTAATTTCAGCTCCTCATAAAGCTATTTAAAATGTGTTTATGTGTTTCATCTAGTAAGTAGAATCCGACTTCCTTGGCTGGTCTCATATAGGGTTGTCAGAAGACTTTATAAAGGACGAATCGAATGAGCAGATAGAAAACTATCAAAATTCGTATGACAGTTTACAGGCTTTTAATGACACTCTAGATTGATAAAAACTGTAAAAAAGAAAAAAAAATACACGATTACATATGTTATCAAAATTGCATGAGTGAGACTTCGCTCAAAGCGTGACTCAATTTTTTTGAACCATTCACGATATATGCGCTTGTAACTAAACCTTGAAAGATATTTGTAAAATAAAATATTGACATTACAGCAGATACAAGAGAGCAAAAGGACGTATAGAGAAAAAGAATACATTCCCATTCATAGAACTCGATGAGGACTGCCTTATTGCTCTTAAAGAAAAAGTAAACAAACAGTGCTCGGCTTTCATTTCTTGCTACGCACAATTAACAGCGTTTTTCAAAAAAATGTAATGAACGTTTTTTTCATAAAATTGATTGGTCAGAATCTTTTGTACTACATTCGAACATTATACGAGAATAAAAGTGTCTACGTCACGTTAAAATAAAGTAATAAAAACAAGCAATTATACAAAATCGCGACGATATGGAAATGATGGGACACTTTTTCTTGTATGCGGTTCGAATTTACACTTGTATTTTCTACCTCTACTCTACGCCATTTGGTAACCCTATAGTATAATGCAGTGTAATGCACGCCCAGATAGAATCGGGGAAACGATTCAGATAGCACCAAAAGGAAATGTCGGCTTTCTATCAATTACACGGTGATCGCCGAACTTCCTACTGTGATAGGATGTCTTTACTTTTATGTACGTATTTGTAACATTGTAAAAATATATAAAGTGTCAGTAGGTTATAGTTATGTTATGTTAATAGTACATTAAGAGGCCTTATTCCTTTTTCAAATTTATTTTTTTCATATTATGACAAAAATATTGATAATTTCGACTAAGTTTTTGAAGTGAATAATACTTTTCCCAGAGTTCTAGGTAGTAACATGGCTATTTCATGCTTTCATTGCGTGCAGTCGAAAATAAGTTGAAAAAACTAATTTTCCGCGTTAATGTTGTCAATTTTGAGTAGTTTTTGAATCAAAAATTATCAATGAAAAATTCAAACTGTTGGTTTCTAGTATATACCAATAAATCGCAATAGCCCTGTTCTAGGTAGTAACACCACAACACAATAATATGTTAAGAAACATGTTTGATCATAGAGAAAAGTGGCGAAAACAATCAGCTTTTAAAAGGATTAAGGCCTCTTAACATTACATAAATACTTAGGGCGCTGAATTCGTGAATGTCCCGGATCGCAGGTTTTTGTGGCCCGAACCAAAGGCGAGGGCCATACATATGGGATGCGGGGCTTTACGAATTAAAGCCCGTGGTTTGTCTAAAGCTTTACGTCTTACCTTCGCCAGGAGGTTATACATAACATTCCGGCAAAATCGAATTCGACAAAGCACCTTGTTGATTTCCCGCGATACAGGTTCGCCTAGTGTGGGGATCAAAGTAAATCAATGCTGGTATTAACCGGCACTATTTTATTAACTGCATGCTAGAGACAAGCATTTCATGTAATTTAGATATGTAAGACGCTATGTCGCTGTCATTGAAATTGCTTATCGATAATAAATATATTTTCATTTTTATTTTTTCATTCTTGTAATTCTGAAAGTTTAGCAACGTATCAAATACACCAATATAATATTTTTTGCCATTAGGTACTGTGATAAATTACTGAGCACATTAGAATAAACACATTGTTTTGAGTATGTAAAAAAACTTAATACTGTTGAAATTATTTTAGCTTTCTTCTACGCGGTGGTCTCCTCTTGGAAAATGCCGGTAAATTAACAACTTGTAAAAGTGCCACTTACTGAATTAATAATTTAAATTTCAATCTTACTGAGAGCGAGAATTCAAGCGACAATTGTCGCTTAAATTGACGCTTGTGGTACTGATGATGGTGATGAGTATATCTACGAACGTAGGTACCATGAATCGTGTGTCTGTGCTACTCAAGTATTTAACACTTTCCGCTCCAAAACGCGGGGTTTGAATGATGTAATTATAAACTAAATCTCGCTTAAGATTCTACGAGTTGCGACACCAAGTTACGTGGTTAGCATTGTATCTAACTTTATTAAATTATACTGTACTTACCCACACATGTGAGTCAAGCATTTTGCTATTTTAACATTCCAACCAGAAAAACAGTCAATTATGACCAGCAAGTTATGCGTCGAGTGCGAGATGAGTAATACTTTAGCGCTGTGCTTTATCTACAGAAGTCAATTTGTCAATGCGCTCGCACTGAAATAGATGAATGAGTATGAATTGTGTTTTAATGTTAATATCAACTCCATAGCTCTCTAAAGTCCTACCGTGCTATTTGAAGTCCGACGCCTTTTATACAATACGGTATTCGACTATAGTGACTATACATTCTGGCATTAAAACCACTAAACACACATTAATATAATAAGTTTCTTAAAAAAATCGTCAGGTCTACGTGGAGCGAGGGTAGCGAAGTGGCTAACGCGCTGGACCGGTAATCCAGAGGTACCGGGTTCGATTCCCGGTCCCTTCCACCAGGTAGCTCCTTTTTCAATTTTTCTTTAAGCTTTGATCTTTGTATTCATGGTTTTAATAAGTTCCTCTCAAAAAAATCATTTTAGTGACAAGCTTTTATAGCCGACTTTGCTTTTCTTTGGATATCCATCAAATGCTCACTGAGACAATTCTAAAGAGCCCAAACTCGGTAGGATTGCTTTTTCTATTGTAGAGTTCCTATGGCCACCTTCCGGCTCCATCATCAGATCAGCCCCATGGTACCATATTATTGTATTGCATCCAAAGTTAAGTAAGTACGCAAAATTTCGACTCAATCGGTTGACGATATCTGCTTCAAAATTGAGTTGTAAGATTCCACCCGAACAAACATACTTACATACATTGTACATACATACATACATACATACATACATACAATGCAAGTTAAATAAAAGCTTGTAAAATACGCGGAACCAAATAAGCTATCACTAACATTTGGACATTATTATATTTTTAAATGTACAATAACTATATTTTTATGACGTCACATGCCTGTATCATCATAGAAGTTTCATACTAACCTAACAGATCGTTTTTGACATTTCATAAAGAGTAGCTGATTTGAATACCGTATGTATTTGATGACAGCTCAAATACTCTGGATCGATAGGGTGGTGTCCAATCAAAGCTCTAGCTTAACCACCTTGCATAATCTAACTCAGTTTCAAAACTAAGACCAGCCACACACAGTCTGAATTCCGGTCCGGTTTCCGAACAGAATGACCTGTGCAAGCGAGATATCGCCATATGAAAAACAGAGACATAGACCCTTTCTGACATCATACCGTTCGGAAAGCTCATCTGGCAGAAAATTGTTTAACCGAACGTAATGTTTCGCATAATGCTCATTTGGCAGAAATTTTCTTTAGCTGAAACGGGAAATATATTTTAAAATGTGTTGGTGTATCCTAGTAGATTAGGGTAGGATAGGCTAGGTCTATTTTATAACTTTTCAGGGAAGTAATTGGGTGTCCGTAGAATAACAATTATGTGTAATGAGCATTATGCGAAACATAACGTTTGGTAAAATATTTTTCTGCGAAACATGAGTAAACCGTTCTGAAACCGAACCTGGACCTGTTTTCTGTGAAACTTGAGTAAACCGTTCTGAAACCGAACCTGGACCTGTTTTCTGTGAAACATTAGTAAAACTTTCGGAAACCGGACCGAAATTCATTGTGTGTGGCCGGCCGGTCTAAGTGTTGAAAGTCCTCCTATGAGAATTGTTACATCCCAAGTAATTGTAGAAGTTGCACAATAGATGATTTGTCGACAAGACTTAATTAATCATTTGCATTTTACCCTACTTCATTCATAGTTACCGCTAAGACCAAATCTACCAAACACACAAATGAAAAAGCGGTTCATTGGAAACAGGATAAAGTATACAATGGAATAACTACAAGTCAAAACAAGAGGTTTTTTCACGTCCAGTTTACATACTTTGTAAATTATGCAATGTTTTGTTTTCTAACTAAAAAGTTAAATAACTTTATCCAAATGTGTTTACGAGGAAACATATTTATGAGTTTATTATAATTTCTAGAATAATTATTCGCGTTTATTTGAATATTATATCACGTGATTTGTCAAGCGTGGCACTTTCGAAATTACGCTAAGTAAACACGTGAAAAGTATTTAAATTATAGTGAAGATATTTATAGTATAAGTTAGGTATTGAATTGAATTGTATTTATTTCGTTTATTTCCGGCATCTATGGCTCATAAAATACATACTTCAAAAACTAACATAATATATAATTTTCTGCCTTTTCACCAAACTATTTTTCTTCAAATGTTATGAAACATTTAAAGAAAAATTCGCAGAAATGTAATTTCATAGAAAAAAAAACTGAAACTGTCAATTATTTGGGATAGTTGTAAAACAAACCTAACCAAATTTAATTAATAGGATGATATTTGCAGGAATTATGAAACTTGTATGACTACCTACATAGGAATAATAATTCGGAGAATTCAAACATTTGATGAAAAATAATTTTGCGAATAAGCAGTATACCGCACCGCAAACCGCAATATGCACACCTATGTGCTGGTTCCGCCTTCCGCTTTGGTTCGTTCAAAATCAGTGCGCGTTCGTAGTCCGTTGTAGGACCATAATTTATCTACGCTCGTACAAATTGCGTCCCCCCAAATCCCCATAGGGTTGTAAAGTTTTTTGAAGGCACTAAAATTGTATTTTTTCCGATAGTCCCTGTATCTATAAACTGCAGCTCTTTAATTTTTTCCTCACCATAGGTACCAATTTCTTTTTTAAATAATTATTGTAATTAACGTGTCAAACGTTGAAGTTTAAATTACCTATATCTCCCACATATTGTAGCATTAGCAAGAGATAAAAAAGAATTACACCGGTCTTCTTTGATTTTATTCAAATTGCCCACTTTGTGTCCTAGAAATAATATGGAAATCTATTTATACAAAATGAATACCATTTAAAACTGGTCCTTTTTATTGGTATCAATGCAAATTTACAAAAGGACGCGATAAATTTAGGCAAAGTCATGCTGACCTATAACCATACAGCAATAAACGTCAAACATATTATAATTGCCAAAGAGCTAGTGAGATACGAGGTTGCCTTGAGTTTTGTTCCATGCTTTATAAATTTATATTCAACGTGGCAACGCGGCGAGCGTGATGGGCACCTTTGCTTCAGGAGGAACGCGGGACGGTTTTTAGCCTAGCTCTCTTTTTTGTTATTAGGTTATATGTATTTTTATTTTTTAGGAATGTTAAGTTTTAGTTTTAGTATTTAGAATATTATGTAGATTGAATATTATTATTTGAATATTAAAAACAATCGGTTTTACAGGGCGTGTTAAAAAATAAACATAAATGAATAAGGAATGTGTAGATATGGTTCATACAACGAGGATTGAGTTCTGATTAATAAGTAACCTATTTAGTATACAATTTACTAATTTATATACTAACTAGCTGTGCCCCGCGGTGTTACCCGCTCATCCCACGGGAACACTACATTTATTCGGAATGAAAAGTATCCTATGTCCTTCCCCGGGACTGAAACTATCTATATACCAAATTTCATCTAAATCGGTTCAGCGGTTTAAGCGTGAAGAGGTAACAGACAGACAGACAGACAGACAGACAGACACACTTTCGCATTTATAATATTAGTATGGATCAAATGTAATTGATTATAAAAATAAATGTCCTGAAATCGCTTGGCAAATTATGTATTAGGTAATAAAAAAATCATCATCATCGATTAATCAGTAATCATTACGCAGTAGCTCAACGACTCTTAGTTTTCACTTACGCATTTAATTAAAATAGCGGATGTATAGGTTTTTTTAACCTTTAAATGCATACTGATGTATATCTACTGAAATGACACAAGTCAAAATCTGAATATTGTCAATACAGACTTTGTCAAGATTGTCCCGAAATCTCAAAGTGACGTGGATTTCATTGCTAATTACGTCATTTCAGAAAAAAAATTAGTGTAATTGTATGCATTTAAGGGTTTTTTAAACTTGTTGGCGAATTGACGATCGTATCAAACGAGGCTGCGTTCGGAAACGCGCTCTAGTGTGCATGGTGCAACGCGCGCCTGTCAAATGAACAATGCTCGCGCGAATGTTAATTTCCATTAACAGTGGATCATCATCACTTATGTAGGAATGGGAGAAAGAGCGAGGCCGCTGCCCGCGCAGGCAGTCGCGCCACACGCGCAATTCGATATGGTCAAGTGTTCATAATTACGTACAACGCATTGTCATGAGCGCGAACACAACGCGAAAAATAACTCAAATGTCAAGTTTCCCGCGCTTTTCGAAAAGTGAATGAGTTATCGAAACTGGTTTCGTGCCAGAAAGTGAATTAACATTTGACGTGTCGTGAGAGTGAATGTGGTTGCGTAATAGTAAATTCTACGATGTTGATGGATTTTTATAATTTTAACAAATTATAGTGTATGCATTCTTGGTTGTGCAATGTTGCCCCGGATTTTTAGGTTGGCACCATTGGAGTAATGGATAATGAGAACAAAAAAAGTGCAAATCGAATGCTACTTAATTTCAACAATATTAATATTTTTTAATATAATACTATCCGAGTTATGGCCTGTTTCTCACCGATTTCTTTTCTGATAACACTAATGCGATCGCTGTATGGGTTTTTAAGTAGGAAGGCTAAGTGATAGGTTCTTGGGAAAATGAGTGGAAATCGTCGGAAAAACTTGGGAACTACGCATTGCTTATGCGCATGCGTAATTGTCACCTTTCATTTAATGCGATCGAATGGTTTGTTGACTCGTCTATTGACCTTTTGACATCATCACAATTAATTGCGAAGGTACTTTCTTTTCGGCAGACTAATTTCCAGAATTTCCTTCATATGACACTTTATTCTGTATTCGAATTATGATAAGTCCTATTTTTATTTTACACAGGTAATTTTGGAGTCCTGTTTTGAAAAGGCAGAAACCTAAGCCTTAACTGTATGTCTGTCTAAACAGAAAGAACCTTTTTCCTTCTATTCGTCTATTTATCTTTGACAGTCTAAAATAAAATTGGAAAGTATGATTCTACCCTAAAATCATCCTATCCTGAACCTGAGCTTCAATCGGAGCTCACAGGTAAAAAAAAATACAATCTCATAATGACTGACGGTAATAAATATGATCATAAGTGACAACAGAGAATCCATATAAGCGAATCCTTAATGACTTTATTACGTGATTACTAACACTTTCAGTTTCCTAATTTTATTTTATTAATTCACTGATTATAATTGGGAACATTGACAGCTATTTTTTTAATTTGCCTAGTACTGATTCTATATAAATATACCAAAGTAATGTTGTATACATATACTCGAAATGTGATCAAATGACAAATCGAAAAAATGATATCTGCACAACTATACTATGACTTAAAAATAAACGAATATCTAGGTACCATAAAAAAACGAATCATCAAATTGACTGAATGAAATCAAGGGACAATGGCATTAAAAACATAACATAATATCATGTAGGTACCTATACTCAACAGTCGTGAGCTGACCGGCTTTTCAAGCATTGACTTTATAATTAACTATATGTGCATTAAATTGATATACTATGTTGATGATTTTATTTATTATAAGGTTATGGCCGCAAAAAAAATCTTTAATTGTCCAGATTTTGTTTTTTGTCATAATTTCAAAGTTATTTGATAAATAATGAGATTTCATGTATGTAAATTTTCACGAAACCTAACCTATTTATATTAATTTAAAAGCTATCTATGTATTCATAAAACTATTTCGATTATTCCAAAAAAGTAAAAACAAAAATAAAGCAAACAAATAGGATTCGATTTCCGAATACAAAAATAAACTACACAAAATCCCTTCCCTTCAATACTTTTTATGTCAATTTCGCACCAATAACAGAAACAGCGTAGACAACAACTAGTGCTGGGTAATCGATTCGCAAATCGATAACACTTTCGTTTTCTTCATTCGATGATAATGACTGCGTAGTACTGGCCAGTTACAAAGTTGCCATTATCTCAACGTAGATGCCTATCAGACTATTCCTAACTGGTGATTAAATCATTTGCATGTCACACGACATAGAAAGCTGAATGCTCGTTAAACATGTGTAAACCGATATTTTACCAGTGGTTCAACGGTTGTTTAAGTAAACATATATAGTAAAATAAAAGGTAATATGTAATAAATTGAACACTTTGATTTTACGACGCTTTGAATGTCACGGTTATGAGGTGTTGTGATTTTATCGGACGTGTTTATTTTCTTTGGTGAAGTGATGATTGGTCATAATATTCAGCAGCAATAGGTTTTTACTTACAATGCTGTAGCTTTTATGTTGCAAATGTTGTGAGTTTTTGCCAAACAACAGGCAGATTTTATCCATGATAACGATTAGTTAAATCTGGTGAACTGTTTTGAAATTCAAGCGTTCAGAATTCTAGAACTATTAATGTACAGCAATGTTCGTTGATTTAGACCATGAGTGCATTGTGGTAGCCATTTCAGCGATGTATTTAGTATTTGAGTCATTTTCAAAAAACATGTACATAGTTAAAGGCTTAATAAAAACAAAATTACGATCGCGTCTTTTGTGTTACGAAAGTTACTCATACAAAAGATATGGGTAACTATCGTTACACAAAGGAATCAATTAAGTTTTGTTTTAATTAAAGCCCTTAACTATGCATGTACATGTTTTTTGAAAATGGCTCATTTACCAATATATTGGACGTACATATGAGGCCCTGATATTATCGATATAATAAAAAAAAATACCAGCTGAACTTCAGCTGAGCTTCGCTAAAGTAGACATACCTATATCAGTATTATCCCAGACAGATATAATATGTCTACTTTTTACCTTATAAGGAATTAGTCATTTTTAGCTCTCATTTGAGTGATGCAGCTTCGAATATGTTGCGAATAGTAAATGAGATTATACGAAATGTGTACGAAATATAATCCATGCGACAATAACAATATTTCATCTCAACGTAATTGTGCCAACTACTCATTATTATTAGGTCTATTAGAAATATCAAAATGCTACTTCCTAGGAAATAAAACTTCCTAGCAATTAAAACAATTGTTTATCAGTAAAGCAGTAAAAAAATAACAATAACAATGCGGCTGATTTTATAAACTGAGAAAAACCGCGAACCGAATTCACACATTTTGTTACACTTGCTAGCAATAAAATTCCACTGGCGAGCTTAACAATAATACATTAAGCATTTACAGAGTAGTGCAAATTATGTAATGGGCCAGATTTTTGTAAAAGGGAGAGTTTCTCGCGCGAAATTTAACATAATGTTATGTGTAATTATGTATCCGCGAGCGAAGGCGTGTCTAGAGGTGTGCAGACATTTAGGTAACAATGGATAGTTAATTCGTTTTCGGAATTAAACATTAAGTAATATTATAAAACATGAGTAATTTATGATTTGAAGTGTCATCGTTAAAATACGAAACGTTAAACGTAATTTTATAATGGTTTATGATCTGTTCATGTGGTAATAGGAGGAATAAAAAATATTAACGTAGTGAGATAATGACTTCATTCTAGGTTTCATAAAGACAAAGTAGTATCAACAGCATTGCATTAAAGTTGAAGCCAGAGGAGCGTAATTTGGGTCGCGTAATTTCGGTCGGCCCAGACGGAGATGGCGGAATGACATAGACGCATTCCTCAGCAACTGGCCGGAGGCAGCGTCAGACAAGGACCTGTGGAAATCAAAGGGAGAGGCCTTTGCCCAGCAGTGGGACAGTCCTATAGGCTAGATAAAAAAAAATCGGTCGCGCCATACATCAAGTCATGTGATCACGTCATACTAAGTATGGCGCGACCGAAATTACGCGACTCAAATTACGCTCGTCTGGCTCCACCCTAAGATCCCTGGTGGCTTACCTAGTGGCACTCCCAGGAACTCAGAATTTTACTGTACAGATATTGCGTTTTAGGTGACAGCGCGGAAATGAAGAATCTTGAATCGTGATCATGAACTGGAAATCTCTGAGTAGCCAATCAAAATATGAATCTGTAAATGTACCTATGAAATCAATAAATAAACTGATAAACTGAATTGATTAGTGTAAGCCGTTGTCATGAGAAGTTCGTTGAAGAAATATTCAGTACCTAATAGCAAACTCGGTACTAAGTGGTACATGTGTCTTAGTAGTTAGTAGCAGTACCTAAAGCAACATTTCAAAGACAACTCAACGCAAAACGGCCGTGCGTGTACAGTACGCGCCTTCCTACTTAATTATAAATCAATCGATGCACTTGGAACGCCACTAGGAAGCTTTTTTTACACGAATTGTATTAAGTTAGCGACAGAACTAATTGGTACTTTAAACGTTATTGTTCTTGTACACGGCATAACTACAAAAAAAATTCAACCCTGAAATCAGATGGTCCACTGTTGAGATTCAAATGTAGAAGATTTGGCATATTGATAATTAATGTGTGGAACTCGAATAGCTTATTGATTTTTACGTTCGTATATAATTGAATAGTGAGAAAAGTTTTTGTCTTTAAACCATGAATACAAAGATCAAAGCTTAAAGAAAAAAAAATTAAAAAGGAGCTACCTGGTGGAAGGGACCGGGAATCGAACCCGGTACCTCTGGACTACCGGTCCAGCGCGTTAGCCACTTCGCTACCCTCGCTCCACGTAGACCTGACGAATTTTTCCTTATGCTTTGTGTGTCGATCTTTGCATTGTTTATTTGAAAGGATTTTACACCTTAGCTTGTTTAAATAATGTCATAAATAATTGGGAACAATTTAAACGCTCACCAAAATGGCTTTTATACCCCAAAAGTAAATTCCAAATAAAAAGAATTGCCTCCATTTAAATTAAACCCACTCTATACAGTGCTCCCCAAATTAAATCATTTTGTATTCCAAAATCGATATACATTACACCAGAATAATTTTATGTTTAGTCAGTATATCTTTTTGCTACCCAAAATGGATTTTTTGCTCACCAAATATTGTTTTCATAAAACATCAAAATTATTACCAAAAATATCTTTTTGCTTCCCAAAATGGATTTTTTGCTCACCAAATATTGTTTTCATAAATTAGTGTTTCAGCTAGGTAACCATCTAATCCTGATCACCTTTCAGAGCAGATCCGACTCGGCCGTGTTAGGTTAGGTTAGTTTTTTTTTTATATCCCTAAAAAACGCTCCATAATGTGCGGTAGTCATTATTAGCTATGCTATATCAATTTGAAATTTTCTCCATACAAATCGTTTTTTTTCGATATTTTCCGAATTAGACCGAATTTTCGGACAAGATTTCAGATTCATATTTTTGAGCCCCGAGAGCCCCCCGATACCGAGTTTTAGCCGCCTAGCACCAATTTGAAATTTTGATGAAAAAAGCCATTTTGGTGAGCATTTAGTTTTTTGCCTCAGCAAAAATGACTAAAATGGAAGTAATAATATAAAATATTGGTGACATCCATTTGACAATAATATAGATTATTTGGTCTGAAATTAACTTTAACGGTGTTCATATATTTTTATAGCATGTAAGAAAAATTATTATTTGCTTTATTTATAGAATAGTTTGGGATACACTATTTGGTGAGCATTCATCCGTTTTGGCAAGCATTAAGAATTTATTGGTAGTAATTTATCAACATATTTGGTAGGCGTTTAATCATATTTGGTAGGCGTTTAAACACAAGCCTAAATAATTCAATAATTATTTAAGAGTTGACTCTTGTCCACGCAGTTCTCTCAATTTCTACTTTATTTGGAAATAATTTTGAAGAAGTTCTTGACAACAGGCTCGACCATGTACAAGGAGCTGCAAAATTGCATGACCCACCCATTTATGAATGAATTCATTCATAAATGGGCCATGCATTTGTGCAGCCGTCGTACAGCTAATATTATAAATGCGAAAGTAAATATTTCTGTCTCTCTGATACCTCTTCACGCTTAAACTACTGAATTGATTTAGGTCAAATTTGGTATGAAGATAGTTCAAGTTCCGGGAAAGGATATAGGATAATCTTTATCCCGGGTAACAGTGTTGGAAGTCTCCATGGGGAAGTACTAATTCTACGCAGGCGAAGACGCAGGTCCGGTTTAACTTTTAGATATCTGCCGAAATAAAGAAGTTACTAAGGACTCTTGTTAACGCAAGGCCCATAAAATAGGGAACAGTGTTTAAGAAACATTAATGGTATCATTGCCACATTTGAAGAGAAATATGCCTTCAAAGTGATGCCTTTCATCCCTGCAAATATTTCACCAACACTCCAAGCTCTGCATATGTACCATAGCTATTTATCTATGTAATATTATAATATAGATTCCATGTTTCTAGTTAGCATTGCTGATAGCGATCGACATAACAGTATAACACTTGATTATCGATGAGGTAATAGCTCGTAAATCGACATTGATGTTGTACTAGTAACTGCTGGTGCACTTGGTGAAAGGATCTCTATCGGATCTGTGCTAGTTTTGCGGAAGTAACGAAGTTGACTGAGCGCATAAGGATTAAAATACATTTTTTTGGCCATTTATTATAACCATTTTAGGATTTCAAAGTTATACTATATACATACTTTTCTTTTCATATGTATAATAATTAATAATCGCTGTTCTAAAAACGCATTTGCTTTCGGCACAACCTTCTTTATACAGTCACACCATTTTAGTTTTTCAATCATTGTAATGTGAGCTTAAATGATTATATCTTTATCAGTTTTCCCTATATTTTAGACTATGGCTACGTGTTTGGCTATTCATGATCATATCGTTCTTATTTTCCATAATTGTAGCTGTTACAAGGTTAAAATGTCAACCAGTATTGTAAAATTAGAGCAAACGGCCATAACTCAGCATTAAAATGGTAGCATTTGATTCGAGGCACGGTCGAATTTAAACAAGCCTTACGCAATCGGATCGCTTCGGAACGCGGAATCTAATCAAGTTAACCCCATCATTCTAGGTGACTACGATTTTCTGTGCTCTTTCTTAGCAGTGACAGTTAAATAACGAATCTGTGCTTCAAACGACTTTCAATGTGATGATGCCTAAACCGCGTCCCAAAGATGATAGTTGCAACACCATTGCACGCCTGATCAAAGACCTCTGCAGCTGCTCCGAAAACGGGGCCTGGTCCCCTGAAATGACCCCAGATAAACGAAAAGGGCCCTTTCTAAAAAGCGAACTCACAAACATGTCCGCCATGCGACGGAGAATCATGACCTTAGCGAAAAGGAAACATCGAGACGCCATTCCGGAACCGCCGAAGCTAACTAAAGATAGTCCTTTAGAAAAAAGCACCGATACTCTAACCTCAAATCTAATAAATACAACGATAAGTTCACAAAATAGTACCCTACGTAGAAACATAGACAATTTCCTCCTATCCCGCAGAATGTTCGCTCTAGAAGAAGACATCTACGAGAAGCCAATACAGCACAACATGAAGAATTCTTCGTGCGGCGAAAACTGGTCGTTAAGCAAGGCGTGGAAAAACAACAACACAGATTTCTTTAATCGATCGCCTACCCTCGATTCCAGTCTAATCGAGCGTAATCGCGGCTACCTGGAACGGATAGATGAGGTGCCTCGTAAGAAGAAGCGAGATAGAAAAGTAAAAGAGCAGTTGCGTTACGATAGGAATATTAAGCGACATATTCGAATCCGTGTGATGTTGTCTTTGAGGATGCGAAGGTATATGAAGAGACGATTAAGGAAGCCTTATCTTCAGGCTCAGAATACGAACGTGCCTCCTCGGAGGTTTCCCCGGGGGACGTCGGTCACGTCGAGTTTTGGGACGCGGTCGTACCGGAGTGTGATGACGGACAAGTTGGGGGACGGGGCGGTGGTGTTCGACATCCTTGAGGCGAGGAACTCGACGATGGAGCTGTGCCACGACTATGAGGAAGACCTCGACACGCTTGAGATTGCATTACGCGCCGGTAATTTTAGGTAAATATTCAGGCACTATGAGCACTTATATAAGATTGAATTGATAGGCTACTAAGTCATAAAACTGGCTAAGTCATAAATGCAAAATTTTACAGTACATACAATTGAAGTTGTCAAATCCTCTTTATATCTTCACTGTGTAGCATGAAAAAATCGGGACTCGCCGAGTCTTATACATGTGTTAGATACTCATGAGCAAAGAAATTTTGTGAAAATAAAATAAAAAACAAATTTGAAAAAATGGATTTACCAACTTTTCCTCTAACCCGTTTAGGTGCTTTATAAAACAATACGACAACTGGAGAGTACGTCTCAATTAAATGTATTTTACTAGTTTTTTTTGTATAGGTGTATTTCGTTATTAGTGCATGGTTTTGAAAGTTGATGTGACCATTGGATGCGGATCAAATTTAACTTGGTCGGAGTAAAAAAATATTTTTCACGATATTTTTTTTAGATTTTTATTCAGATAAAAGCATCAAATTACCAAAATACTTTTCATATGTTGGTCATACTCTACATTAGTCATCTTGACACATTTCCCCTCACAAAGGTCACAAATGGCATATTAGTTGGAAATCGGACGGAAGCGCGCGAGCAGCGGACCGCGTCGTATTGTCGGCCCCCGGTGTTATTGACATTCACAGCTGAATATTCCGGCCATATTGGATCTATCGTCTAAAATAATAAGCCCACTATTCAATACACCATAGAATCACAATTCATTTAACCAGCCTCCTAGTCTGAACGCTAAAAACTCACCCATATGTCTGGTTAGATTATTAGAACACAACATTAAAGCTATATTCGCTTGCGACTTTGTAAGTGTAAAATTTCCCAAAAAACTTTGTTTTGATAGTTCAGATATATGCCTTTTCCAGAAGATCCTCTTTACTTTAGATGTCATAGGGGTTTGTGTCATTTATAGCCTAACAAGTATCTGTCCAGCCCAGGGATAGTGACGCTACAAACAGCTTTCATATGGTAATAATGTGCGTCCGTTAGCGTAGAATTTTGGCCAAAGACTTACGCCTAGTACACTTTTATAATGGTAAGCACGAAAATCGAAACGGTTCGACGCAGAACATTTACTTCCATTAAGTTCCTAAAGTTTCGTAAAGATTGTTTATGTTTTAGAGGAGGATACAGCGGAGAACGAAACCTCGATTTGTATAACCCGGCTATATTAAGTTTGGACCTCATTTGTATCCGACGCCATAGTTACCAGGTGCAAATTTAACGTTAACTGATAGTATGGGAAAAGAAGCAGTGATATGAATAATATGTACATCTTCTTAATCGCTATGTAAGTTCAAAGCACGCACAGCTATGTGCGCGTAATCAACAGATAATCTTCCGTTGACATAGTGTCGGGTTTCATTGCGAACAGATTGCGAATGCTGCGGAACACGCGCAGAATCCGATTTGTCATTTTATTAGTTTTACCGAATGGCATAACAATTTTCGGAATCATTTGTTTTGCCCATGGATTCGTCCGCGTGGGAAAAGGCGCTTGCTTATCATGTCCTCGGGGTATAAGTAACCTAGATATATTGACCTGACCCAAGTTCTGTCTATGTACAAATAATGACTTAAAAAAATTACCGGCTTCAATGAGCGAAATGGGTAATTTTGTTTATGTCGATTTTCTAAAAAAAGGCCACGTTATAGATACCCCTGAAATATGAACTACCAAAAAATTACCATCAAATTTCGATTCATAATTGGCGGAATGATCGCGTAGCATACTTAAAAAAGAAACATACAGTCGAATTCACAAACAAGTCTAGCCATTCTAAATATTTACTTATGAATCCAAATTTTTGTCACCTGTAGATTCCTTTTTTGGTGCTTATGTACTACGTTTGGTATGAGAAAAGTGTTTTCTTTTTGCCTTTAGCATGTTATATGTTGTCGACTGAGTAATAATTAATTCTTTAACTGCTCTAAAACATTGTAATAGTAATAAAACAACAGTTCCAGCAAATATGACCCATATCATGATAATATAACGCACCGACCATACCGAACGGTCAGACTACAGTAATCAGAAGATTAAATCTCTACACTAAGAACATCTTCGCTCGCTAGCATCTATGCGCACTCATAATAATCATGTTTACGGGGTTGCATTAGTTGTACTGCTTTTCAGCCGACGCCATTTTGCGGATTTTTAGTGGAACTAGTTTATTTTACTGGAAAGCACAACTCTTTGGTAACTCATTTTGAAAGTCTTAAATGTCACTGATGTAAACAAAGGGGAAATAGGGTTAAATATTCCGTGAATTTCAAGTAATTTTCGCATAGTAAAACCAAAACTATCCACAGCGATCCAAGACAAGTTTTTATTTCAGAAGAACGAAAAATTTAGCAAGGTTGTGGTGGTTGACAAACCACTACTGTCATTTTATAATGTATGTATATGTAGATAGAGAAAAAAATATGTAAAGCCTGACCAGAAATATATGAGGATGCGCCATATCGCGGAATTACACTGGAAGTAATTTCTTACACTGGCAATGATTTTATGATGGTTTGTCATCAATGTCAATGTCATTCGTGGTGACTTCTTTTAAAGACAAATATTTAAAATTATCCAAAGTAAATGCCGAAAACCATTCACAGTTCAACGTAAGATTACTGTGTTTACTACACGAAAAACAGTCAGGAAAAGTGTGCATTCCATTAAATGGTATTACGAGGTTAACATAGTGGAGCTGACAGGTATTTAAACTAATGTCATTATAGTGGGTTGCGATTGATTGCAAAATTATTGCCATATAAATATTCTAAATTGCGCCCTCTTGACAATCCTCATATATTTCTGGTCAGGCTTTACATGAGTATATACTCATGTGCCGTATGTCATATGACGTATGCACATTATTTATTGCCATATAAAAACTGTTGTATAGCAGCGCCACTATCCACGAGCCAAACAGCAACTTTTTAGCCTTCGAACAGCTTCTGTTTTTTAATTCTTCGAACAGCTTCTGCTTCAATTTTAGGGAAGATAAATGGCCTAAGGTATATATAGACCCTTAGTATAGCTAATACGTATTTTGTCTGACTGTTTGCCTGTTGTCTACGGTTATTAACATGATTGTATCTGTGTTTGATTTGTAAACTTTTAATGGTGTGCAATAATACATTTTGTATTGTATTGTATTTTGGATCATGAGATTGAGTATTCATTCAACATGGACGACGCTTTGGCAAAAACATGAGAAGTCTATTATACTACACCTAACTACTTATGTTTCATTTGAAATTCAATTAGTCTTAATTAAGAGCAGACGGGTTTTATTGGAAAATGCATAATTATGTTAAAACGTAGGTATTTGGTTGTGAATTATTTAAAAAACATTCCGATAACTTTGGTGCCAACTTTTGACATTGAAAATGGATTGCACTGCATTGACAAACTTTAATAGTGAGCGGTGTTCACAACATATAAGCGTAATATACGGCATTTGATGATCAAAAGGTTTCTTTTGGCAGGATAAACCTTCTGAACCATAAGAATATTTTAAGAATGTCCTTTCAATAGATACCCCACATGATAGGATTCAGAAAATAGATGGCGTCATAAACTCCTTCCTGCACTAAAATTCAAGATTGCGCTTCTTAAAATGTTCTTAAAGATCAGAAGGTTCATCATGCCATAAGAAACCTTTTTAACCGACTTCAAAAAAGGAGGAGGTTCTCAATTCGAACTATTTTTTTTTGTATGTATGTTACTCGATATCTCCGAGAACCGTGAACCGATTTTCAATTATTTTTTTTAATCGAAAGGGTATAACTCCGGGTTGGTCCCGTTGTTATCTTGTGAATATCAAATGTCGTACATTTAGAAAATACACCGCCCACTATGACCACTAACCACGGGAAAAGGGAACTAACGAGTGTCTAGTAAGTTTATACAATAAAAAAATATTACATACGATACGATACGATACGATGCGAGTTTTTTCAATGTAGTGACGACTTGACTTTATTGTTATCATTATTCTACCTATGTTAAGGCCGATCTTTCTCCTTTTATTAATTTTATTTAACTGTACAGTTACGATTATTATTCCCATAAACGACAAATATGTTTTCTCGAATAATTAAGGGATTCTAAAGACGCTTAATTAATTATTTCTAACGGTAACTATAAATACCTAAACTGTATTATATGATATGAAGATTTCTTTGAAAGCGAATACAATGAGTTAACTGTATTATTATTTATAACTATATATTTATTTCCCATATAAGCATAAAATCTTATCTACGTAAACATACAACAATTAAGTAACACATATCAGCGCCATCTAGCGTCTAGTAGCGGAAGCGAGTGTTTTACGCGCGGCAAACGGGCGAGTGGCGGCATTAGTGCACGGCGCGACTTACAGATGGCGCTGCAAGACGCAAGCGTTTGTAGCTCGTTGGTGTCTTTTGTTCATCTCTATCTCTCCAGCAATACCAATTAATGCTTTACAACTTAACCTGGTTTTAAGACATTAATTGTCTTTCTACTTATTTATACTTAAAAGTATGGTGATACGTAAGACTTAACGATATGTGTAGCTATTATTAGCGCAATACAAATGCGAAAGTTGTTGCATCGCGTACAAATCCGATAAGCATGCCTAATAGAATAATAAGCAAAAGAGAAGTGTTAAATTGACATAGTTATTGTTGCATCCCTATTTGAATAATAACTATCCATACATTCGTTCATAGACGACGGTCGATAATGACGTCATCTAGTTGAGAAGCTACTTAGTACTTTAAAACGGATAACGTATGTATAGGTACCTAACGTTCTTCATCGTTTGTTTCGTTTTGATGTGCCATATCACGGATTATACACTAACTTTTCTTGCTGTTTCGTCGGAATAAGTGAAATTTTCACTTTTTTAAAGAGTACAAAAGAGTTATCAATATATTACTTTTTAATACTTTTTGATTAGTTGATATGAAAATTAGCGACCATAAAATGGACTCAAATCGGTCATCCGTATGGGCGCTAGTCACAGATAGATACACAGATAGGTACCTATACATTTTAATCTTATAACACCCCGTTGTTTTCGTCGAGCGTTAAAAACGTTCTGCGTCGACTCGAATAAATGGACGAAACGAATAATAAGAGACTGATGATAAATTTATCTCCTCTTTTCCCAGGAGCGGTCGGCTAGCTGTCGAGGGCTGGTGGTGCGGGCGCGCAATGCCGCACGCGCACGGGCGCGCCAACAACGGCGCGCTCGCGCTGCACTACGCCGCGGCGAGGGGCTGCCTCGACTGTGTGCGGCTACTGGCGAACACTACACCTGATGTCTCGTGAGTACACTGTACCGTCGCGGTAGAGGGCTGGTTGTGTGGGTGACGCACGCGCACGGGTGACAACAACGGCGCGCTCGCGCTCCTCTACGCGGCGGCGAGGGGCTGCCTTGACAGTGTGCGGCTATTGGCGAACACTACACCTGATGTCTCGTGAGTACACTGTACCGTCGCTGTAGAGGGCTGGTTGTGTGGGTGACGCACGCGCACGGGTGACAACAACGGCGCGCTCGCGCTCCTCTACGCGGCGGCGAGGGGCTGCCTTGACAGTGTACGGCTACTGGCGAATACTACACCTGATGTCTCGTGAGTACACTGTACCGTCGCTGTAGAGGGCTGGTGGTGCTGGTGACGCACGCGGACGGGTGACAACAACGGCGCGCTCGCGCTCCTCTACGCGGCGGCGAGGGGCTGCCTCGACTGTGTGCGGCTATTGGCTAACGCTACACCTGATGTCTCGTGAGTACACTGTACCGTCGCTGTAGAGGGCTGGTTGTGTGGGTGATGCACGCGCACGGGTGACAACAACGGCGCGCTCGCGCTCCTCTACGCGGCGGCGAGGGGCTGCCTCGACTGTGTGCGGCTACTGGCGAATACTACACCTGATGTCTCGTGAGTACACTGTACCGTCGCTGTAGAGGGCTGGTGGTGCTGGTGACGCACGCGGACGGGTGACAACAACGGCGCGCTCGCGCTCCTCTACGCGGCGGCGAGGGGCTGCCTCGACTGTGTGCGGCTATTGGCTAACGCTACACCTGATGTCTCGTGAGTACACTGTACCGTCGCTGTAGAGGGCTGGTTGTGTGGGTGATGCACGCGCACGGGTGACAACAACGGCGCGCTCGCGCTCCTCTACGCGGCGGCGAGGGGCAGCCTCGACTGTGTGTGGCTACTGGCGAACACTACACCAGATGTCTCGTGAGTACGCTGTACCGTCGCTGTAGAGGGCTGGTGGTGCTGGTGACGCACGCGCACGGGTGACAACAACGGCGCGCTCGCGCTGCACCACGCCGCGGCGAGGGGCTGCCTCGACTGTGTGCGGCTACTGGCGAATACTACACCTGATGTCTCGTGAGTACACTGTACCGTCGCTGTAGAGGGCTGGTTGTGTGGGTGACGCACGCGGACGGGTGACAACAACGGCGCGCTCGCGCTCCTCTACGCCGCGGCGAGGGGCTGCCTCGACTGTGTGCGGCTACTGGCGAATACTACACCTGATGTCTCGTGAGTACACTGTACCGTCGCTGTAGAGGGCTGGTGGTGCTGGTGACGCACGCGCACGGGTGACAACAACGGCGCGCTCGCGCTGCACCACGCCGCGGCGAGGGGCTGCCTCGACTGTGTGCGGCTACTGGCGAACACTACACCTGATGTCTCGTGAGTACACTGTACCGTCGCTGTAGAGGGCTGGTGGTGCTGGTGACGCACGCGCACGGGTGACAACAACGGCGCGCTCGCGCTGCACTACGCCGCGGCGAGGGGCTGCCTCGACTGTGTGCGGCTACTGGCGAACACTACACCTGATGTCTCGTGAGTACACTGTACCGTCGCTGTAGAGGGCTGGTGGTGCTGGTGACGCACGCGCACGGGTGACAACAACGGCGCGCTCGCGCTTCTCTACGCGGCGGCGAGGGGCTGCCTTGGCAGTGTACGGCTATTGGCGAACACTACACCTGATGTTTCGTGAGTACACATCCATATGGCTTACTGTCGCTGCAGAGGGCCGATGGTGCGGGTGTCGCACTCGCACGGCCAACAACGCTTCGCTATGCGGCGGTAAAGTCTCGACTGGCGAATATTACGCCTGATGCCTCGAACACTTTTCGACCCACTGGATTTACTGGTTCCACTAACTATTGAGGGCTGGTGCTGGTAGTGCGGGTAGCGCACGCGCACAGGCGCAACATCAACGCCATGGCAAAGAGCTGCCTCGTGTGTGGCTAACAAGGGTAAATTAATTATTTTTACATTGTAAACATACGGGTAAAAAAGTCCTTACCTGACACGTCGATGCGAGTGCTAATGGTAAGGGGGCTGTACTACGCGGGTCGACAGCACACGACTCCCCATATTCGTATATTTAAAATAATATGCCTTGATAACACAACACAACAGATTAAAAAACTCTATCTAAATATAAATTTACCAAGCTATGTCTAAAAATGCGCCCTGTGGAATTGTACCAAAGACGCTGGCAGCATTACCTCGCTGTATTGCTATACTAAGACCCTGAGCGAGGAAGCTGCCATCCCCTTGGTCATCACCACCGGTGTCGACGAGCCGAGAACCCACGGCCTCAGGGTCTCGACACCAAATGCGGTGAAGTATTAAGACCCGAGACCCTGGTATTTGCGATTTTTACGGTTTTCGGCCGCCTCCTGTGGTCTATTATTCTTAGAACAACAACTTAATGTAATGCAGCACGGACACCATAAACCATGTACTGAGATGAAATTACATAATATGACCTGTCATAAACACGAGATTTGTTTCCAATTGAATATTAATTTACTTACCAGTATGTTTTAATTAGCTATATTTTCTTGTTCGATACAAAATAGCTAATTATTTTGTGTGGTGTTGAATAGCTAATTCTTTTTAAGTCAGCAGAATTAGAGTGCGATATGATGTTTAGTTATTAGTGTAACACATCATTGCGTTCGTGTTGTACCTGTTTTTAGTGTGGCAATAAAAATAGACGTTTACTGCTATCACAATATGTGTAATTCTTAACTGTATCTAGAACATATTGATACGAAGTTTCATTTAGGGAATCTGTATTTATGAGGTACATTATAACAGAGCTAGCTAAGGCCTAGGGAAGATATCCGCAACCTCGCTTGTCGCGCGACTCAGCATCACCTATCTTGCTCGCACGGTATCGAAAGAAAAGTGACAGGTAGTATTTGTCACGCGTCAAAGAGTCGCGTGTCACAGTTATGCTAGAGAATAATTATATTGACATGTAAAATTATGTTTTATTAAAATAAGTGAATGAATTCAATGGACGAATTAAATTGTTACGCTAAGCAAGCGTAAATGATTATATTTTAATTTTTCGATTGCTTTCTTATCGAATTCGCTCATGCGTGGCAAATTTCAAGACAAACTAGAAGCAGGTACTGAAATATTGATTTTAAAATTAACGTCATAATTTTAATTTTATTATAGGTACCTAGGTACTGAACTGAAGAAAATAATATTAAATGAAAAACCGAAGCGCGTTGTTGCTTTAAACTAAATAGTTACTTAGGTTTAATTAGTTTTACTGATTCCGACGCGCAACGCCTAGCATCATACACGGCCCCACCTTCCACTTTTCTTTACCAATGGCCTCACAGCCAGTCCTACGCGTTTCTACGCTTCACGGCCAATAACCAATAAAATACAGCCCCTAGGTGGCTTTTGCGAAAATCAAAAGAGAAAATTTTCAGTATCGCTTTCCTTTTATTATGTAGTTTGAGTTTCTTTTGGTGTTTTTTCTCAACAGTGGTCTCCTCTTGCGAATTCCCGGTAGACTCAGACATGTAAAAGGGCCCTTGTGGCCTACTTATAGAATAAAGTTCATTATTTAATTATTAGGTACAGTCGCCATCAGATATATCGCAGCATATAAGGCGTCCATTAATATCTGAACATGTACTGTAACGCCCTGTAAATAAGAGTCGTGTTCAGATATTTATAAACGCCTTATATGCTGCGATATATTTGATGGCGAATGTACAGTGTACGGTTGCCTTCACTAGTTTTCACCTACAAGTGTCATCTTTAGTAGGAATAGCGCGCTCCGCTCTACCCTCGCTAGCCGCTACTTCACAATCCCACAAGAAGCACATTAACTGCAGTTTTTGCAGTAACTGTGCAGGCACGATCACGTAACGGGTGCGGGCTGCCCATAATTAACTGCAGAAGCATGCAGCAGATGTAATCGTTCTAGTCTAGTGGCAGGCTGAAATCATTGCATTTGACAGGGAATTAAAAAGTCGTTATTGTTTGTAGTTTTTTTAATTATGAAATGGTAGTGAAGTTTAGAAAATTTCGATAAACGGAATCTACGAAAATATTGTATAAATTAAGTAACGAACCTACTCACAAAATTTTATCAGAATCGGTTGAGAAATGCGGCTCTAGGCGAGAACAGCCAGAAATCCGGACTAACGGGCATCTGAACATCCGGACATACGAAAAATTTTAAGCCAAGCTAAAATGAATGACGCTACGCTCACTTTGGTCGCTCGGTCAATTATTTATATTTAAAGTCCGCCGTTTGTACGAAAAGTTTCCCTTTGTGCAGTAAAGATTAAATAAATAAATAGAATAGGCTATTTATTGTTCGCTAAATAGTGACTTTATTATGTTTGTATTTGCGTACCTACGTGTCTTCGTGGCATGATCAACCATCAAATCACCAAAAAGCGGATGGGTGCATTTTTTAAATGAGCCTTTGCAAGTGGGCCTGCGTGTATGCGGCCCATAACTGCACATCTAAGGAGTGTCCCTAGGGCTTGTGCACAAATCACGTGACCTTTTTTCGGCTACTTTTTGACCCCCCCTCCTCCCTGGTGATGTTTGGTGAGGTTTTTTGTTAGCCGCCCCCTCCCCTGACAACCTCACGTGTATTTTTTTCGCTAGTATTTCGTAAACATAGACTCGCTACTTTAAAGTATTTCGCCCCCTGCCTGCTATACGGCCACATCTCAAAAAACCATTTTTTCGAGAAATCGCTTGTTAAAGTTTTGGCAGCGTAGTGCGTGGTAGTAAAACGGGGATTACTCCCTGAGTTTTGGGTCAATTCATTTTTGATTTAGCTCTTTTTACTCAAGATGATATTATGCTTCTAATGAATATATTTTTTTGTATAAAACATGTATATTTTTTAAGATACAAGACCTTTAAGTCAGGTACTTAGAGTTGTGGCCGTATTGTGACAAATTTTGCTGAAATTTTGAGATGCGTCCAAAACTGCACAAGAAAATTATAGGAAAATGGTTATATGAAAATATAAATACACCCACCAAAATAGTTAAAATACCTTTATTAATCAACTTTTGTTACAGTAAGAACATCACTGTAAGCGATAATCAGTGCATCCAGCTTTTCTACTTTTAGGTTCAGGAATACTGGACGAAGACTGATTCGATTCAGAGTAGCAATTTATGTGAGTCGGTATTTACTCACAGTTCTATTCTGGCATAGTCTCGAATAATAGAATTCCACTTGAGTTCAACCGCTCCAAAAAAATAGCCATACTGAAACCAGGTAAGCCAGGCGACGACCCAAAGAGTTACCGACCAATTGCTCTACTTAGTTACGTCTACAAACGTTTGGAGAGGCGAATCTACATCGAATCGAATCTATTGCCGACAAAATAGTTCCTGTGGAACAGGCTTGATTCCTTAGTGGCCGGAACTGCGTGGATCAGGTAATACAGCTCACAACACATAAAGGCTGGGTTTAAGAGGAAAGAGAAAACCGTGGCAGTCCTTATACCTCTCAGCTGTATTCGATACCGCATGGCGACAGTGACTTTTCTATAAGCTCACGACCGTGGTGCCCTGTAGAAAGATTGTGAGACTAATTAACTCTATGCTCAGCAATAAGGGAATTTATCATCTACCTTGAAGAACTCCAAGCAAAGTCAGGAAGCTGAACAATAGACTACCGCAAGGATCGGTCCTAGCCCTGCTCCTGTTCAACCTACAACTCGCGATCTGGAATATCTTGGGAAATACTTTAAAAAATGGCGACTGCAGTCCGTTGCTAGTAAAACCGAAGTTGCGACATTCCATCTCTGCAACTCAGAAGCAAATTATGGGCCAAAAATGGGCTTCGGAGAGACGGCGATGAAATTAAATCCTACACCAAAGTACTTGGGTACAACTCTAGACCGCAGTCTCACCTATGCGCCACATATTAGTTTGGGAAAAAGCTACAGAGGCGGAATAACATACTCCACAGACTAGCGGGAACTACAACCTGGGGAGCAACAGCTGATGTGCTACGCACTACCGGTTTTAGCCAAGTTCATTCCACGGCAGAGTATTGCGCGCCAGTTTGACTCAATACTTCAATAGCACGTGCATCGGATAGACGTATAGCTACCACCAAACCATGCGATGTATATCGGGAACCTTCAAAATGTAATCCTCTGGTTTGGCTGTGTTGAGTCATATAGCCCGCGCCAAACTAAGAAGGCATCAGGCACTGGTCCACGAAGCACAAAAAGTCGTGGGTCGTCCCGATTTGCCCATTCATGCAGAGTTCTTATGGGTTGAAGTCGAGGCACCCACCGTACCATACTGCTCGAAACCTGCTGCAATAAAATTCTAACCTACTTGAAACTCAAATCACCCGACTTACTCAGAGATGCAAGTATGCACGGCAAAACCTCCTGGCTTCATTCTGCCTCGAAAACAATGGTGCCAGATCAACAGGCTCAGAACTGGGAGTGGGCGATCCCGAAACAATGGTGCCAGATCAACAGGCTCAGAACTGGGAGTGGGCGATCCCGAAACAATGGTGCCAGATCAACAGGCTCAGAGCTGGGAGTGGGCGATCCCGAAACAATGGTGCCAGATCAACAGGCTCAGAACTGGGAGTGGGCGATCAATCAATCAATCAATCAATCAAATAAGTATTATAGGTACTTACTGTTGTGACACAATCAAATGCCCTTTAATTCGTTTATATTTAAAGGGATTCATCGGAATAACACTCGAGTAATCTTTATGCCTTTAGGACGCAACTCAAAAAATTTATTATAAATTAATGTTATACAGCCATAACTCCAAAGTGGCTGTCTTGCAGGGAGTCAACTGACAATTTTTGGTCAGATCCATAAGGCCACTTGTGGAAAAAAGGCTTTTAAGGACACTTTTTCTTATATCTCTCGAAATAAGGTCGTAAATTAGACAATTCTGAGATGTGGCCGTATAGCAGGCAAGGGGCGATTTAACAAGTGAAGATTTATTTTTAACGAAACCGAGAAAGGGTATCTACTCATGTGGTAGATTTTTTTCTTAGCTCGTTCACTGTAGAAAAATACATATGAGGTCTCCTTATACCCCTCCCTTCCCCTACGTGATCTGTCGTGATTTTTTCGTTTCGGGAGGAGTCCCCCCTATAGAACCTCGCGTGATTTGTGCACAAGCCCCTACCTCTAAGAACTAGGGGTCTCAGAAATACGGAATTTCAACTATTTTTGTCACACTAGCTTTACATATGAGTTTACGCGACCGAAGCGAAGTTGTTGGCGCCTTAGATATTGGATAGGTACTAGTTCCCGAAAAGGCGAATGGAGTCACGGTTAAACACGAATACGCTTATAAATAAAACTAGAGTTTCATATAAGTATATACAGACAGTGCGGCTACGATTAAGCGTTAGTATGTGGACTTGTGGACTAAGTGGACGATTACCTATCAATCATGTCGTGATGAGCATCTGTTGTACCATTTGCAGCCCGTTATTTTGCGTCACAACGGGCAAGTATGCATTAAAGCTATTGAGCACGAGTGGTCACGCGAATTAGTGTCATTCCAACGGAGCCTGTTAGGGCTTAGAGCGACGTATGATGCACATAAAGTCCCCAGTCGTAGCCAATATCTTTCCCAAAACTAAAACGGCCATTTTAGTCTTCTTCAAGTTGTTAAGGAAAACTACATAACGACAACCTGTATACAGTGATTTAATGAATATTAAGGGCGTATTTATTCCTAGTGTCTATCCTTTTGCATTTACTTACATATTTGGAAAATATATAAGAATAAATCCGAAGCGGCGCTAGTTTTGCTTCATATATCGCCTTAAGCAGAAGGAAAACGAGGGCGTAATACTGCAGTTTGGTCACTTTTAACTATTTTATACCAGGTGGGTCCTGTAACAGGAGCTATAAATTAAAACATAGATTCTACCCTTCAAACTGAACAACATTTATTAAACAACTTTTAAAAATAAAACTCATTTATAATGTAAACCTGTAAAATAAAGTTTATTCAAAGAAGCAATGTATTGCGAAACATTTGATATTTAGTAAAGTGACAGCTATGTCAATTCTAAGGCGATGTCAATGTTGGACGGCGTACATTGAAAATTTGAAAATGCTATTAATTTTGTTTGAAATAATGAACATATGAAAACAGTATTTTTAGAAAAAGTTTCTGAACGGATGTTGTTCAGTTTGTCGAGTAAATTCTATGATTTAATTTTTTGCTCCTGTTACAGGACCCACATGGTATAAAAATAAATAAACAAAATAATAAAATGCCTATTGTGATTTTTTGGATGTAAATATTGCAGTATACTCGTATTCGCATAATGACATGAATGTCCTAGATCGCAGGTGTTTGTGGACCGAACCGAAGGTAAGGGCCATAAATATGCGATCTGGGGATTACGTCTTGCCTTGGCCAGGAAGTGGGATTTCCTCTCTGCGTAATGGACAGTAAATTCCACTTACGGCCTAAGGTGTCATAAAAACACATTACGAACGCGTGCAAAAACAAATATTTTAAAGTCTAAAAATGTATAATCGAAATCCATGGTATGTCAAGAATCTATGTAAATCAAAGGACATTGTACACAACCAAAACGTCGAGGTGTCAGGTGAAACTCCTGACCCTCTTCGCAATCTCCGATTCATCTGTCCGTGCATCTGTTGCCGGCACCAAGTGCGCCGACTGTAAAGATGCGCCTGCGATTGTCTGATCGCATCGCAATCGTTGCAGTCAGAAACGCAGCAACTGCGAACGATCTTTATAGACCGTTAAGTCGTTTTTCAATTGAAGGTGAAATTACCGCGCTTTCTACCTGTATCATTTCGTTATTATTTTCACACTTAATTACTTTCTTGGTAATAAATAGCGCTATTAGTGGGAGGAACAGTATTAGCGTGAAAATATATCATAGCTTAAGTGTTAGTTGTTATATTTGATTACATAATGCTTCTAAAAATCGTTTACTTTAGGCTCCTTATCCGTTCAAAAATGCTGATTGTTTTAGACATTTTTCTCTTTGATCAAACATGTTTCTTAACATAATAGGTATTATCAACATTACTAGTTATAGAACAGGGCTATTGCGATTTATTGGTATATATATTTGAAACCTACATTTTAAATTTTTAATTTTTGTTTCTTAAGAGAAAGAAAACTGTTTTTTTTTTTTAATTTTACTATCTAGAACTCAGGGAATTGCCCCAATTCGCTGTGGTGTGCTCAGAAGGCTGGCCACATTGCCTCGCTGGACAGTACTGATTCGGTGATAAAAAAACGCAACCTTCCATAGATGTGATGCCGTATCACAAGGGTATTAATTTATGTTCGTCTCGCGACGTACTGTCCGTAAAAGTGTCAATGAATACTAGGTGTGCAAACTGTAATAGGAATACTAGATGTATCAATAACATTAGCTATAGATCCTGTAGCTATCACACTAATATATTATAACGGCGAAAGTTTGTGTTTATGTGTATGTTTGTTACACTACTCGCTCAACCGGCTAGACCAATTCTGATAAATTTTGGTATGAAGGTTGCTGATATCCTGATTGAACACATAGGCCACTTTATATCCCGAAAAAATGAAGTGTTCCCTTGAGATGAGCGGGTAACACCGCGCGGTGCAGCTAGTTATATTTTTTTATTCCGAGACTAAGGAAGTTAATTATTCTGTTTTACGATTGCAATTTTCAGAATGATCTAGAATTTCCGCCATTAATCAAGTAACGAATACGCATATCATTTGAATCATTTCATGAATATCCTCGCCGCAAGGTTGGTGTGAATTAATTTAGTCATTGTGCAAGTTTTTAACTAACCGTGACGAGTTTTTGCGCAATTAAAGTCCTAGGAAAGGGTAGAAATTTGCAAATGATGGATAATGTAACAAATGTTAGTACATTTCCGCAGGGATTTCTGACAATAGTCTCTAAACAGTAAATAAGAAATGCCTAATAGTTTTATGGATAGCAATTTCAACAACACAATCAAAGGCCTTTCAGTCTTTTACAGACTATAAAAACAGTGTCTTGTAGGAAAATAATGCTTTTACGAAAACGGCACACGCGACCATATGCTTGGCAGATGGTAATGGTAATACTGGCGCGCGGGCCTATGATGGTTGCTTTTATCACGCGATAAATAAGTGACAAAGCATCCATCACGTTTTGACAAAATAAATGTATTTAATAGATGGATATAAAAATATTATGGGACAATCATACACAAATCGACCTAGTCCCAAACTAAGCATAGCTGTGAGTTTGAGTGACTGGTGCTTTGTCAGTTATTTATCATGCGATAAACGCAACCATAATATTTAGGCCCCCTGACGTCTTTCGGCACGCTTGGTCGCAAGTCCTAAACTATGTGCCTCATCTAAGATCAGCAGCAGCCCATCCAACACCAGTTTCCGGCATTCACTGCGGACTCCTCCCAGTCAACGACACAATACTGTGACATTCATATTGCCTATGGCGAGGTTATGATTTCAGGAAAAGCTTTAAAAACCCGATGCATGTTTTCTTTGAATGAGTATTGCTCCCAACGTCATCAATTATCAACATTCTTTGTATCACGCCAAAATAAACGGATTTTAACCTTGGTAGCTGAACATTCAAAAGATACAGTATAACTTTTACCCGAAAGATGTAAAAAAACCGGCCAAGAGCATGTCGGGCCACGCTCAGTGTAGGGTTCCGTAGTTGCCCATCCTTCACAATAGTCGGGCCCAAAACAGCGGTTTTAAGCCCGAGGTTTAAATTACGAGAAAGATTTTAAGATCTTTAAAACGGTCGTAAACAAATATTTACAAAACTGCTGACTTTATCAAAAACTAATGTTCAGAGACCCCTATTATTTTTTAAATACCTATTCAACGACACCCCACACACTAGTGTTGGAATGAAAAAAAAACCCCACTTTAGGTGTACGGGAGTTTTTTTTTTTAGTTTTATTTTACCGTTTTGTCAGCGTGATACATAGGTACACATACTCATACCAAATTTCAGCATTCTAGTACTAATGATCACGGAGCTAAGCCGCGGACAGACAGACGGACAGACGGAATCGGCGAAACTATAAGGGTTCCTAATAGTTGTATACGGAACCCTAAAAAGGTGGAGTTACGCGGACGAAATTGCGGGCACCTAATATACAAATGTGATTCAATACTTTCCTCACAATGATTATGAATTTAAATTCATATATTTATGTTAACACTGACGTAATATTTTAGTAATCGCGTGTCAACTTTCATATGCATTTCTATTAACTTGAAGTTTTTCGAAGATAGTGTTAATTAAATTAGAATTAATACTTTTAGCAATAACGGCACATGTGGCATAAATAAAAAATAATTATATACTTGAAGGAGAGCGATAAGTGGGTAACTGATGCTTGGGGACACCACGTAGTGATAAGCGAAGCGGACGCAGATAGTACATGGAAATCGTGCTTTAAAAGTGGGGTTGCCTTGCATTAAATCGGGTAGTTCTGATTTTTGTATATGTTGCCTACAGTGAAATGGTAATGATAAATCAAATTTTTCGACCTCGAAGACCCGCCGGATCATTGTGAAATTCTTGAAAAACCATGAATTTTTCGGTGTTATTTCATTTTTTGTTACTTATTTCCACCAAACGCTTTTGTTACAGTAAAAATCACTATGAACACTTTTAAGTACACTAAATTTGCAACAAAATAAAAGTAATTTGGTTACATTAGACCCAATAGTTTCTAAAATACAGCTATTCAAATGTTAACAAATTTACCTAAAAATGTTTTTTCAAATTAGTGGTGTATTTAGAGGAAATCGGTTCCAGTCATGTCCAATACTTGCAAAGGCGCTACGGCTCCCATATAACTGTAGTTTTCGATGGGTATCCATCTGACGCTTTAGAAAAAAACACCAAGAGCACGTCTTCGTAGAGTTGGAATAAAGTCCTCATCTGACGTTATCTTCTTCTTACCTACCCGACAGATTCCTTCATCCACCAAGCAAAACCCGTAATGGCACAGTTCTTTCACGCTTGCAGTGGTTGTGATACAATTTCAGCACTTTTTGGCCAAGGAAAAATGAAGTTTCTGTCGACACTGAAAAAACAGCCGCGCCCCAAACAAAACGCTGCGGTTTTCCTAATTCCTCTCACTCACATCTGAGGAATGAGGCCTCGCACTCGAGGCTTCATTCCTCAGCTGATGACGAAGCCATCAGCTCCTCAACCCCTGCTTAAAATGATTTCCTGCAACTGTAAAAAAAGTTAGTTATACAACTTGTAGTTGCAGAAAATCTGGCCTCAAATGCTCGGCTGTTTGCAACCACTGCACTGCAGCGATCAATCTTGCTAAAACAAGCCTGACTTGATATCTGACGACATTGACGAACAATTCATCGACGACCCATCATTGGATGGCGGTTTCGAGCGGCCTGAGCCGGTCGATGAAGACATGCTAACGGAGTAAGCCCTCCACAAAAGAAATGCTGTAGATCTGGAAGACAAGCCTGGTCCATCAAAGATGTACAAAAAAGACTAATAATTGTTATTATTACTGTGTTTCTGTAAATTATAATGCTTATTTCATACGTCGCATTTCATTTTACAAACCCTTCTATTATTTTGTTTACTCCTCACCTCAGCAACTTCACACAGCTGTATCTAAAGAACTACCGAGTCTTAATAGACCAAATTGGTCTCATTTAGTTGCGGATAGTGTGTACTTTGATAACATATATGGACTTATAACGTAAAATGGGTCCTTAGTTGACCTCGTTGCCAAAAACTTAAAAAAACGTCTAAAAATATATATTTTTCGAAGTTTGGCTAATTTTTGAACGCTTGCATCTTACAAACTATTTGATTTATCGCTCTCTCACTTTAACATAATTTGTTGAAAATTTTGTCTTCTTTAAAGTTTACATAGAAATATTTGCGGTAAAATAGGTCTCTCATGGTAAAAATTGGTGGAAACTGAAAAAACACCGAAAAATTCATGGTTTTTCAAGAATTTCACAATGATCCGGAGGGTTCCCGAGGTCGAAAACTTGGATTTGCCATAACCACTTCATTAATGCAAGGCAAAATGTACCATTTCCATGGACTAAGAAGCGATAGATTAAAAACTCAATAACTATGGTAAGGCTAGGAGATATTCTTTATTCTACTTTAAGCACATTTAACTGAATGATGATATGAGTAAATATCAGTTGTTGCAATCAGTTGTTATGTTAATACTAAATATAAGGTATTAAAACTATTTTTTATTTTTATGACGATCATAGTATAAATGTATGTATGTAAATTGTCTTAACGTAATTTACAATGACAAGTAAATCTTATCTAATTATTGAAAAATTACACGTTTTGACAATATTTTATAGAATATATGAACACGGAGCTCCTATCGAGTTAAATAAGTAATAAATAAATAAATAAAATAAATAAATATCGGACAACCTCCCACAAATCGATCTAGTCCCACATTAAGCTCAAGAAGGCTTGTGTTATGCGTACTAGACAACGATACACGTACTTATATAGATAAATATATACTTAAATACATAGAACAACCATAACCCAAGCACAAATATTCGAGTTCATCGCACAAATATTTGCCCCGGCCGGGATTCGAACCCGGGTCCGCCGGCTCAGTAGGCAGGTGTCTACAAACCGAGCCAAACGCGTCGTCCAAACTTGTCTATGCGTCAATACTTGTCTATAAGAATGTTCATATGCTTGTTATGCCTCATTTATTGTGTACTGTACAGGCTTACATATGATATACGAGTATAAATGACGTGGTGATACTGATAGACATTGTGATAAAAATCGGAAGATTATTTTAGATTATTGATCAAAAACTGCAGTGACAGACAAATACGCTCTGATACTTTTAATTTTGCACGAACCAAATACGATTGAAAATTATTTCATATTCTTTCATTTCAATAGAAACTAAATACATAAGCGCACTGTATCTGTATTACGTCGTGTAAGGCAAGTCATCCCGCGTAAACCTAACGGATTCCGCTCTCGCTGCCGCTCGTCACAAGTCCTTGCCCTAGCCGCAAGTAGAGCTCCGTAGCAGCATAGTAAAGCATTAGTCGAGTGAGCTGCTCCGCGCATGCGTACATGCGCGAGAGTTCCGCGCATTTCAGTGAAACGCGAATTCCAGACAGTTTATCATTTCAGTGTTCGGTTGGTGGTTTTCTTTTGTGATGTGGTTTAGGAATTTTTATGGCCGATTTCATCGTTTAGATCATATTTTTTAGGGTTTTCATAGATGCTAGGTGTAGGTTTTTGATCATGTTCGTTTTAGTTTTAAAAAGGAGGAGGGGATCCCCTCCTTTTTTCACCCCAAATATGATTATGTTTAGTATGTCATCTATCATTGCTAAAAAAAAACAATTTAGTTTTTCCGTATTTTATCTTGTCACCTGATAATTCCTATTGTAGGAATATTTGTATTCGTTTTTTGCTTTTAAGAAAAACGAGAGATGTCATCATTGTCTATAAGTACCCAATAAAAACATATTTTAAATAATTTTCAACGTACTTCACCCTGAACAATCTCCTGCCAATCTTGACCGCCTTTTTTGTCTTGGTTGACTGGTAGAGAATACGTTCTACGAGCAATACTCAATGCACATTGTTCGAATTAAGTATAAATTATAAGAAGCATACATTTGGAACTGGCCCAGTTAAATGCTAGTGCCTCTGTGAGCTTGTAGAACTCGCCTCATTTTCCAAAATGGCTGAACTATCACTTTTTTCACCCAACTTTTTCAACCCCCATATCTCCGCCATTTAACTAAATTTCAAAATACTGCTCACAAAATTTCACTTAAATCGTTTGAAAATTGCGACCTTCAGGTGAGAACAGCAGGAAATCCGGAAAAACGGACATCCGAACATGTGAAATAATTTGGCCAAGCTAAAACGGAACCGCTTCGCTAGCTCGGTCAATAATGTGAAGTACCTATTGTTCGTATATTACCGTCGTATGATCTAACCTTGACATAGGTAACAATACCTTTTGTAATATTAATAATATCGATGCATGTCTAATCCGCGTCGGAAAGGGTGCGTAGAGGCCAAAACAATAACGCATTGTTGATAACCACAATATAGTACTGACCCTGTTTTCGTTTATATTATAAATAACTAGCTGCACCGCGCGGTGCTGCCCGCTCATCCCATAGGAACGCTACATTTTTTCGAGATAAAAAGTAGCCCATGAGTTAATCCAGTGTATCAGCTACCACCATACCAAATTTTATAAAATTTGGTCCAGCCATTTAAGTGTGAAGAAGTAACATACACACTCACAAACTTTCGCAATTGTAATATTAGTATGATACCCTGTATTCAGTGCATGTTTTACAGAAAAACCTCCTGTGCACTTCTTCTCTGGTTGATTAGTCGTCTGTGAAGCTCTACCTTTGGTGGATGAAAAGATCGGGTCTACCGGGTGTTTCCTGTAATAGGAGCGATAAATTAAAACATAGATTCTTCGCTTGAAACTGGACATGTGTTAAGCAATTTCTGAAAATAACGTGTATTAAGTGATATTTTGACAAAGAAGCAATGTATTGCGAAATGTCCGATATTAGTAGAGTGACAGCTATGTCAATGCTCAGGGAATGTCAACGTTGGATGACATACATTGAAAATACTATTTAATTTGTTTGAAATTATATATATTTTTTAAACTGACTTTTTTAAAAAGTTGCTGAACAAATGTTGTTCAGTTTAACGAGTAAATCTGTTTTAATTTATTGCTCCTGTAACAGGAAACACCTGGTATATTGACTCCTAGATTTTTTTTCGCCGACCGTTTCATTTAGCTGAAAGTTTGTTTTGTAGAAAGCATTGTTCTTTGCAACCGTAAACTATTTGAGATTGTTATAAAACAAACCTAACCTAACTTAATCTAATCAATAGGATGACATTTGCAAGAATTATGAAAAATGTATGACTACAGAGAAATAAAAAATCTGCGAAGTGATTTTTGACACGACAGCTCGGCTGCCCTACGCAGAAAACAAGCAACTCAATTTTTTTCTAAATTTTTTTTTTTATTTTTCTGTCCAGAATCTCAAAATACATCCATCAATCTGACATTTATAAAAAAAATATGTATACTTTTCAAAATACAGATGTTTTTAAAATCCAAGTATCTTTTTTTGAAGGGGTATTCTAAGCTAAAGTCAAGTATCTTAATTTTAGCGTGAAAACGAGTATCTCACAATGAGATACTTGTAATTCATATAGATTTCTGAGATACTTGATTTTAGCGTCGAGATTGACATAGGAAATAAAATGTGCAACCATGTCAAAACAAGTATCTCCGTAACAAATTTTCTGTCGGGTAGATAATTATGTGGTTAGAATTTGTTAACTACCTTTTTAAATCAAATAATGGACAACTTTAAACCATTGATACAAAGATCAAAGCTCAAAATAAAAATTAAATGCGTAACCTGGTGGAAGAACTTTTTTGTGGTATGAAGGAGACATTACATGTTTCATTTTAATGAAAAACTTTGCCTGTTTTACTTAATATTTTCCAGTCAAGGATTGCATACAAGAGTTGAGTGTATCTCATAAGTGAAGTGTAGTATTTATGATGAAGAGACGCAAAGAACATAAATAAAGAACTCAAATTCTAGTCATAGGGTAAAACAATTTATAACGGGTCTATCGCGAGATTCTTTATTTTACCTTCATAATCTAACAAAAAACGCAGTTTTTTTTTTTCAATTATTTAGCCTAGAGGTTTTAGCGACCTCGCTATGCCACCCCCGTAATTAAAATTTACAAAACAAATACAGACTTACGGACTACCTACCGTCTCCTATAGCGGAGAAGTTGTGAGTGTTGTGTGTCCGACTGGTGACAATAATTAATAAACAAATGAATGGTAGTCGAACATTTATCTCTCTAACCATCAATTTTATTAGACAATTTCGTCGTGTAGTGCTACATTTGGTCGACAGCTCCAGTAACAACTCGCTGATCCACCAGTACATCTAAGACCACGGCGTGTGCAACCCCGCCGAAACGTTAGATTATGAAGATAAATAAAGAATATCGCGATAGAGCCGTTATAATTTGTGTTAATTATGTGTACAAACCGCGAGAGCATAAAGTTTCAATAAGTCGCATTCTAAATTCAAATTTGTAAAAGATTTCGTTCGACATTCTTAATGAATTTATTGTCTGCTTAATTTTACTGTGTGAAGAGAATGTACAAATTCGATTTTTTCCCGGTGTTGATCCAAGTATTCTTTTTTTTACTATATGTTAAACAATATTAAATTATACATAAAATAACTCAACTTGGTAACAGTCTCACATAAATTGTTATGTTTTTTGTCAAAAGATAAATCATTTTTTTTTTCATAAAATGACCTTAATTATATGTAAAACATATCCAAATTTTCCTTCTTATGCGATTTTCTCAAAACTACAATCCAAATGGGGTTAAAACATTTTTCCACTGCCACATGTATGTATTTATGTGGATTAATTTCAATAAACAAAACTAACCTGTTAAATTACTTTACTTCCTTTTATGATTATGTAAGTATTATATTGTATTATATCTTGAAAAATGCTATTTATATAGCTTGTATTTAACAAGATACCAAAACTAAATTCAAGTATCTCGAGATACTTGTTTTTATATGGAAGTCCTTTTAAATTATCTTTCCTCGTTCTAAGCAGAAAACCATTTTTGCATTTTAAAATAAGTGTACCCGCAATAGTGAAGAAATAATTAAAATACGGTGTTAATCTTATGTCATATAATGAAAATACACTACTTTAAATGCTTCCATTTAATTTTTGAGCCTGTAATGAGGAATAGTTTAGTAAAATCATTTTTTCGCTCTGCTGTAAAATTTGTCCCAACTGAGTTACTTGAATTCTGTTTAGGGCAGCCGAGCTGCAATATTTACTTCCCAGTCACTCAGTCCTATTTATCTCTCACTTTCCGAAGCTTTGCCTTAGCGATAAACTCATGATAAACTACAATTGTCTCTTATTAACGGCTTCATTTTTGGAGCGATAGTAACCCATTATCCCCAACCCATTTATAAAATAAATATCATTGGAAGCAAACGTGACGAAAACAAATTAAGGCGAAAGGTTGTGAGTCTGTTTGTATGTTGGTTCCTTCTTCACGCTCAAACGGCTGGACCAATTTTAATAAATTTTGGTATAAAGCTGACACCCGGGATCAACACAAAGGCTTACTTACCCGAAAAACTGTAGTGTTCCCGTGGGATTGCAGCTAGATGATATAACTTTTATATGGCCATCAGACAAAGATAACTATTAAGATTAGACGTTGAAACCGAAAGTGAAACAAAAGACTCCACTTAATTTATTTGGATCTCTCGAATTTACATATTTACGCGTTCACTCTCCAAATTTAACGAAAGTGAAGTAACGTTAATGCACGTTTTACATTAGATTTCTACAAAACTAACAAACGTATGATATTCTGTTGCGTAGGCGAATAATATTAACATTTACGTTACATTTAATTAAATCAATATAATGTGCAATTTATTCCGAAATCGTACGTCCATGACTCGTTCTCTGCTAAAGAAACACGTAGGTAAATGCTATAGTTCTTTGCTTATTAGAAAATATTGATTTCAGAAAACAAAAATTCACGATAACGAATCGATGGACACCTCAATCATCAAAATCGGTTGAGTAGCTTTTGCGCTATGGTAGAATATACTATTGAGCCGGCGGTCCCGGGTTCGAATCCCGTCTAGGGCATATATTTGTGTGATGAACTCGAATATTTGTGTTCTATGTATTTAAGCATATATTTATCTATATAAGTATTTATATCGTCGTCTAGTAGGTACCCATAACTCTAGCCTTCCTGAGCTTAATTTGGGATTGGATCGATTTGTGTGAGGTTGACTGTGATATTTATTTTATTTTATAAAATATACATAAACTGCTAAACTTATAACCGTAATGAATTAATGATTATAAAAAGATATGTTATCGGTGAAATGTGCCTATTAATATTGCCTCCTGTATTGCGTACTTAAACTCTTTATCTTGAGCCTTGAGTTACCCACCGACCAAAATGGAGCGGATTTAAAGTGATTCACTCTCCTAGAAGGACAGGCTATACTTAATATTCTGCTGTTTGCAGTTACAGACTTTCAAATTATGAGTAAAGGTGAATTCTATCAAAACAATCTTATGTAGAAAAATCCGAAAATAATGAAAACGTATAAGAAAATAATGAAAACGTAGTATAAGTATAATAATTAATTAATATTTCATGTTTAGCAAAAACCTAAGTGCGAATTCTCATCCCACTCGAAAAATGAAGTTATGAGAATCGACAACCGCGTGATAAAATGTCGCGCGCTATTGGCTGCCAGATATTCCTAATCTGTCGGTCAGGCGGATAAACTGTCAATCGGGAAATATTTAGAGAGCGATTTTGCGATAAATTGCGGGTTTCACTGACGGCTTGTCTAGTTGTCTATGGAGAGTGATTATGTTAGGAAAAGTGATAGATGAGTTGTGTTTGTTATACCTATAGATTGTCGAGTAATTTTTATGAAGTGTTTTTTGTGGATTTTGTTGCGGTTGGGAGTGGTGTCATATTCCTGGGAAATATAGTTATTAAAGTATACTTCTGAGTAATATCTTGATGAAGTGACAAAACTTCCTATGTCACGAAGGTGATACTGGATGCAAAACTTTAAACTTTTTGTCGTAGTACCAGAACACTTGGAATTGGAACGTATGTCGTCAGCGATAGTGATAAATGTGTTACCTACTTATTAAAATGCACTAAATGTAAATGGTCTTGTTCCGTGCTGTATGCTCCTATCTTGTAATTGTTGCTTTAAAATATGACAAAATTTCACGATAAGAAAGATTGATAATTGAGAAGGTTATTCTGACTACTACATACATTCGATCGCGAGTTACATACACACCACAGTTTTATACACCTACCAATTTTTAAATTTTTTAGCGCGTTTAGATCCCGTTTTGTTATAATAATGGACGTATTAAGTACGATCAATGTGGTCATAGTTTTTTTTTTTTTTTTTTTATCAGACAACCTCACACAAATCAACCTAGTCCCAAATTAAGCTCAAGAAGGCTTGTGTTATGGGTACTAGGCGACGATATACATTATTTATATAGATAAATAAATACTTAAATACATAGAACATCCATGACCCAGGCACAAATATTCGTGTTCATCACACAAATATTTGCCCTTGCCGGGATTCGAACCCAGGACCGTCGGCTCAGTAGGCAGTTGCTTAACCACTGCGCCAACCGCGTCGTCGAAAGTTATTAGGAGTGCGTGTAAAATTTAGTTTTAAAATCGTTCGAAGTTGTATTTTATGCAATCGTTGCACAATGGAGGTTCTTAAAGTCGAGTACCGCGTTTTATAGACAAACATTTTTTACTTTAATCGATTCTCCAATATGATTTTTTATAATTATAAAAACGGTATAATCTCACGTAAAAATTGTCAGGAACGGCCCGACATGTCTCGAACTCATTTGGAGCTCATCATCAGGGGTAGCTATCCGTGCTGCTACGCGACTCGCGACCCACTGCACTTTTAATCGCTCTTCTTGCCGCCCTCTGCGCGTGCGCAGATGAAGTGAAGAGCTCCAAATGAGTTCGAAACATGTCGGGCCGTTCCTGATAATTTTTACGTGAGTTTATACCGTTTTTATAATTAGTAAAGATGTCTCACGATAGTTTTAATAACATTACGATTTTTTATTTTTGATGTAACCTTTTACGTTCAACTAAAACTGACCTATTTAAAAAAAAAAAACATGATCGAGATGGCCATGGCGGGTGCCCCGTGACTGGTGCATTTTTTTGACAAGTAATTTCAACCAATCAGTGAGCATCAAATATGCTTATGTTCTCTTATTGAAATTATTAGAGTTGTGTAGAGAGATGTCTTATGAATATTAAAGTTCTGTAGCGGGTACCATAGAGTATAGAATTTTGTTACAGGATTAAAAAGTGCGTTATTGTGATTTTGTCTGTGAAATTATAATTGACAGATTAAAGTCTGCGAGTATAAAAAAACAATAAGAGTATTTGGTGTCGTTCCATAATCCCATATTGTCATTTATTGAAGGTATTTTACAGGGCGTTTTGGATTGAAGTATTTTTGGACTAGGTTGTGAAGGAGAGTTCAGCGTTGTGTGTTTATGTATTGTGTACTTTACTATACAAGAAACAAACAAGCTGCAAAAGCGCTTATACAACCTTTATGCAGCTTAAATTAGCAGTATAAGGGATGTATAAGTGCTTCTGCTGCTTGTTTTGCTGCTTGGGATTGTATCAGAAATTGGGTCTTTTAAGGTAGCAAGAGTGCGAACTAAGCTCTTTAATTTGCATCTCAGATACGTCCTTAAACTTAAAACTAAAATCTCTAAGGCGGTTTTGAAAGAGTAGGCTGAATTTAACCGTTTTTTTTATCTCAAGGAAATCGTAGAGCAGCTACGATTCGAGGAGCACAAGAATTTGAACTTTAAACGAACAATATAAAGCCCAGTGTTTCGTGTTTGGAAATCGTGTGTTGGTGATGATTTGAATTTGAATTTTGAATACTGAAAACAAAATGGCGACGTGTCCGCGACCTTCGCGGCCGAATCGGTCGGCATCAGCGCGACTGAAGTACTCGAAGACTATTCCGGCCAGTTTGCTCAGGTAAGGTTTATGAGGTGCAAAAAATATTAAAAAAAAATCTTATATTTTAATAATAACCAGACGCTGTTTAGGTAAATATTAAAACCCATTTCACGGCTAAGGCATGTATAGTGCTTTTCGCAAACATATGCAATGACAATGAAATAAAAAAATACACCAGTCAAGAATATATAATTCAGCTGTTTAGCCTGTTCATGAACACCTAGACGCCATGTTTAAAAAAAATATTTCCCGGTCTAGGGCAAAATTGTATGAAATTCCTTTACAGTTCTCTCGAGTTGTTCCGCCCGAAACGTGATACTTCGAAGCCTGTTATAATTATATTATAACGCATGTTATGACGAAATTTCATTGCATGTTTGAGAAAAATCTGTCATATTGTGCATCTGCTGAATAAGGGATGGAACCGTGTATCTATCTGTACGGCGAGGCAACGGTCCAGTCAGTAGAACAAGTTGCTAAGCACGCCAAGTGCTCAAAATTATAGTGGTGGGCCTGGAAATGGAAAAAGGCCGGCAACGCACTTGTGACACCTCTGGTGTTGCAGGTGTCTATGGGCGACGGTAATCGCTTTCCATCAGGCGATTCGTTTGCTCGTTTGCCCCCTATAACATAAAAAAAAAATCTAGGGGAGACATTGCATCAGAAGTGGGATACTTACTGAAAAAAAAATTACGGAATTTATTTTATCATTGTCGCAAATTGCATGATAAGTAGTTGCCGATGTTAGCTTATATAGCTATTATAAAAGTTCTGCCGGCTTTTAGGCATTGCTATTTTCTTAAACTTATGTGTACTTACTGAATGTTTATGTGTTATGATATGATTAGCTTGAATTAATAACATAACAAGAAGAATACCAGTGGAAATGCACTTTAATTACCTCAAATGAATGCCTGTGGCAACCGACCGCATTTTCGATGCTACAGTGTGTTTATCTGGCGATCGTAAGCGCGCTTACGAATTAGTCTATTATTTTAATGATGGCTGGTGAAGAAATCATGTAACTTTCAATTAGAAGCGGGTACGAAACTAGTTGGATAAGTTCCGTGAAAATATGCTAGCGCGCTGGATAAAATGTTAAACTAAATACAGTGCCGCACTGACCTGAACAAAAAAATACTTTGTTTTTTTTTTTTTATAAAGCAGACAGACAGGTACTTCGATCCTTACTAAGTACCATCATGAGTTCCCACTATGCGCTGATAGTTGAAATGTCGTTTAGACTCAATATACCTACAATGATCGGTTATTATAGGTAGGTACTTATATATATCGCCTGGTGACAACGAAAACTCATTTTTAGGGTTCCGTAGTCAACTAGGAACCTTTATAGTTTCGCCATGTCCGTCTGTCTGTCTGTCCGTCCGCGGCTTAGCTTCGTGATCATTAGTACTAGAAAGTTGAAATTTGGCATGAGTACGTGTATGTATCACGCCGACAAAACGGTACAATAAAAACTAAAAAAAAATTTTTTCGGGTACCTCCCGTACACCTGAAGTGGGGGTGATTTTTTTTTTCGTTCCAACACTAGTGTGTGGTGTGTCGTTGAATAGGTCTTTTAAAAATAATAGGGGTCTCCAAACATTTTTCTTTGATAAGGTCAGCAGTTTTGTAAATATTCGGTCCGAAAGTAAAAACAAACCCTCTAACTTTTCAACCACGGGTCAAAAAATTATGGAAAAATTCACTGAAAATGAGGCCTTATAAGTATTTTCAATGAAAACTATATTGAATAAAATCGGTCGAGCCGTTTTTGAGTTATCGCCAAATTTCATATTTTTTTCTTTAAAAGGTCGTAAGTTGACTTCCAGAAGGTAATAAGCGATTACAGTTTCTTGGGCGTTTACGACCTTTTTATAGAGCTTAACATCTTTCTTAACTTAAACATCGGGCTTAAAACAGCAGTTTATTGTGAAGGATGAGCAACTCCGGAACCCTACACTGAGCGAGGCCCGACATGCTCTTGGCCGGTTTTTTTGTCCTCAAAACCTCGTATCGAGTTTGTAGATTGATACTTAGATTTTTTTTTATGTCATATGGTACAAACGAGCAAACGTATCGCCTGATGGAAAGCGATTACCGTCGCCCATAAACACCTGCAACACCAGAGGAGTCACAAGTGTTTGCCTACCCGGAGGACGAAGATAGAATGCCTCTATGCTAGTAATTTCACCGGCTATCTTACCCCCACACCGGAACACAACAATGAAAGCTTTGTTTTAAGTTGGTATTTGGGTGGTGGTCAAAAGTTAAGAGCTTGTATGAATCTAGGTTATGTTGCTATTACATCGGATTATAGAAGAGGGAACGTTCTTTATTCTCACAGGCATTTAATCAGAAAATTAGGCCCTGGAATCCTTAATTTCGCCAATGTCCACCGGAAAGACGCGCACCTAAATCTGACAATGACCCATTTGTTACATTAGTGAATTTTGACTATTAACAGACGACACACATTATACAAATAGCCAATCTCTTAACTATCCTTTTGTTCAAGTCTGGGAAAGTGGTACCTAAATTTTTCCTTAATTTGTGTTGTATCTCGAATTACCGGCAATTTAACGGTAATCCGGTAAATTTACTGGTTTGCGTTCCCTATTACTTGTTCTTCTATCACCTTATCCGTGTAAGATGGTTATGAACATTATTCCTAAACGAAACCCTAAAATTTTATGTGTTCTGCCTTTTGCCGTTTAATAAATCAGAAGTTATTTCAGTCAATCTAGTTTTTGGATATATCCCTGAGCCCTGAGGGGATGTTTCTAGCAAAATGACAATCAATACAGACTAAAATAAAACATTTGCATTTCCATTGCAATTTTAGTGACATGGTAGGATGGGATACCTTTCTTCAACTTTCATAAAGCATGAGGATTCTTTTTTTGTTTAATTAAAACATGTTTTACAACCACGATTCTCGCACTTTTTATAGAGAATTTCAACACTAGTTATTGTATATAAGAAATAAGTATATGTAGTTTCGTTCGGTTTGTTACAGCAAGTCCAGTTAAGCTTGCAACTGGTCCATTTACTCATCCATATTAATGCGCATGCGCAATGGGCCGGGGGGAGTGCGCACGCGACGCAACGGGCCCGCGTTCCGATCTGAAAATCTTTCCTGGCCCGGCCATGTATTCATTAATTATTAATTATTATTATTTTATTAATGAGTGGCTAAATTCGATGTTAATAACGATACTCTGAGAAATTACATCAAAAATATACGTATTATAAAAAAAGTATTACGACAATTAAATTGTCAACAAAAAATATTATAGCACACGCATTAGGGCAAATAACTTTGGGACAAAAATCATAAGGCCAAACGATTTAGGGGTAAAAAATAGAACAATTACTTTTAGGGATTCCAACTATACGAAAACTGTACAGTACGATTAAAATCAGTTAACACTTCGGCCAACCTCGGTAATTGTCGTGAATCCCTCATCTCTCACATAGAGTTATCAATTTACAGATATGACCGATTTACAAAATTCTTTTCGTATTTGATAGGGTATACTTCCGAGATGGTCCCATGTAAATTTTATCAAAATCGGTCAAGCAGTTTATGAAATATAAACAAAAATCGGATGAAATCGGTTTTTTAATTTTTTTATTTGGTGATTATTATTAATTATTAATCGGACGTAATATCGTAGGTACTACTTACATCAAACAGTAAAATATTGACTTATACATATATGTTTTTTATATATTGTATACCTACAAGAATGTTAAAATTCATGTCGCTTCTGCATAATAAATTTCTTAGGTCTACCGGTTAGTAATGTCATCTTGGCAGGTGCTATACATTGCGTTTATGATACTTCAAATTGAATGCTACCTAAAAGAAATCGCGGTAATGTATTTCGTGTCATTTCCGTCTCCGGATTTAGGCGATGATACCCGAGAAAAGCCGAAGTGTTAACTGCTTTTAATCGTACTGTAAGTATGTTCATTTCAGTGTTTTGTTCTATTCAAGTCACTATCACAATACACATGAACTTACTAGCTGCGCCGCACGGTGTTACCCGCTCATCCCACGGGAACACTACATTTTTCGAGATATAATGTAGCCTATGTTAATCCAGGGTGTCAAATACCTTCATACCAAAATTTATCAAAATTGGTCCAGCCGTTTGAGCGTGAAGAAGTAACAAACAATCACATAAACATACAAACTTTCGCGTTTATAATATTAGCGTGATGACATATTTTTCTGATTAATACAAATATATACTTTTACATCCATCTATATCCATACTAATATTATAATAAATATATATGCATCCATACTAATATTATAATAAATATATATAAATGCGAAAGTGTGTCTGTCTGTCTGTCTGTTACCTCTTCACGCTTAAACCGCTGAATCGATTTTATGAAGTTTGGCATAAATAAATAAAAAAGCCTTTTATTTCGAGTCCAAAGATGCATTACATGTCACTTAAGCTATTAGTTGTTATGTTTAAATGTCACATTTTCTTCTTATAGTATTTTGTTAATTTATGATTATAAAAAATATACATTTATAAATTTGCATTGAATAGCATTTTTAGTTTCTGCAGTATAACATAACTAATATTTTTAATTTATAGCGGACAAGAACCCCTTATCAGGTGAAGTTTGGCATGGAGATAGTTTAAGATCCGATGAAGGACATAGGATAGTTTTCATCCTGGAAATTATCCCTAAAAAGATTGAAAAGTGAGTAAGTAATTCATGGTGACATTGATGACCCTGTAGAAAATATAATGATTAGACCAAAAGCACAATTGCTCTTACATTTGCTTAGGCGCCCCCTTTTATTAATTAAGGTGATTAGGTGGATATCTATCGTGTTGTACGAGGTTGCTTCCATACTTTCAAGTTCCACGCGGACGTAGTCGCGGGCAAAAGCTAGTTTCTCATATTTTGACAGTAAGTCATATTATACCTTAATATATTGATAGAGCTGAAAACTTGTTACTTCTTGTAGTTTATTCATTTGAAATTGATTTGTATCGTCTTAAAATTGACTCGTAACTCTGTGCAGACATAATATGAAGATTAACGTTCTATTGTTATAAACTATTCGGGCTTTACGGTCGCATGGCTTCAATCGATAGTAAACTATTTACGAGTATATACTTGAATGACATTTAGGGATCGGACGATCGAGTGCAAATGACATAAGGAACAGGACTAATGGAGTAGAACTCAGTGTTTTTTTTTATGCAGTCGATAAATTTGAAGTGTATATAGATAAAAAAATATTTATCGTTACCAATGGTGATACATTTCGTCTATAAAAAGTGGTTTTATTGGACAAGTATAATATATTGGAGTGGATACATTTTATTGCACCCAATGGGAATTTGGGTTTTGAGATCGCATTTTTTAATGCAACAGGCTACATATTGATTGGTGTTCATCTATCTAACCTATTCCGTTATATAAACCGAATGCAACGCGAAAATGGTAACTAGAGTGCCAACATTTTGTGTTAATTTATATATTGATTTTATACCTCTTAGAAAATAAAAAAAATATCGACTGTAGTCCTGTTCCTTATGTCATTTGCACTCTATCGTCCGATCCCTAGACATTATGTAAAACCGCATTAAACCGCGCCTAGTTCATCCCTGCCTGGTATAATTGACACATGAAGTAGAGGCAGGAGGTTTAGGTCTTAGGTCAATATGTGCTGGTCCTACAAATTCAAGCCGCAGAATTTACTGAAATATAACGTTTTCGGCCAACTATGTACAGCCTAAATTAAAATTTTAAACACCCGCTATAAGTCATCTGGTCATCATGAGAATAGACCCACATTGAATGATACAGAAAATGGTATTTAAACAGAATATAACCAAATTATAGAGTGGACAGTTTCGTATAGCTTTAAATTGGATGAGATCCAAATGAAAACTGACTATATTGGAAACTACTACTTTGAGGCATTTCTACCAATCATACTTAGCTAAGAACAGCACAGACAGTCACTCAGACAGACGGACTACAAAGTGATCCTTAAATGGGTCCTTTCTTTCCTATTGAGGTACGGAACCCTAGAAACGGAGCCAATAGCAAGATTTAATAATTATAAAAACGGATTAAACTCACGTAAAAATTGTCAGGAAAACGGCCCGACATGTTTCCCACTAGTGAGCCGCGAGTTGCGTAGCAGCAGGGATAGCTGCCCCTGATGAAGAGCTCCACATGAGTTCGAAACATGTCGGGCCGTTCCTGATAATTTTTACGTGATTTAAACCGTTTTTATAATAATTAAAGATGTTTCGCGATAGTTTAATAATATCTATGGCAAGTACCTACTGTTAGCGCTGCCGTAAGCGTGGATACTGTATTCCGTACGTTTTGTGAACACGCATTCCGTATAAAATTTTAGGTCCAAGAGATTCGAACACCCTTGTATAGATTGATATTTTTTTAATTTATAAGTAATTCTAAGACAGTAGTAAGTAGTAAAATGAAGTGAAAAGAGCCCGCATAAAGCGACTGTTTATAGTTTCCGATCAACCGTGACCACAGCAACAGACAGGGAAAGTATGATTTTACCGATATTAGGTTTATAAAACCTGGGACTTCAGTTCGGCGATAACCACATTAAATAATATGATGATTTTTCCAATCAAAGTTGCTCAGTGACATCATCCCATTCCGCTCATGACTCCTGAATCACCCATATTTCCGTGTAGTATAGGCATAAAGTATTAATAGGTATTGAGGGTGAGTTGCATTGCGCGCCTTCCAACAGAACCTTCAAAACCAAATTTGGTTTTGCAAGCCACATTCGGGCACATGATTGACGCTCGTGAAGGTCAGTGGAGCCAGGTTCGCCATTGACGGATACGTCAAGGAGGACTATATAGGTATCAATCTTGAAAGGGATTGCTAAAAGTGATATAATACTTCACTACCGGTTTCATCCACGATAATTGCTATCAACTCCGATCTTATCGTTGATGAGCTCACGCTTGGTGGATAAGCCTTGCACGTCTAGCATAACTATGATACGGACTCTTTGTCTCGCGACAAATACTACCTGTCACTTGCCTTTCGATACCGTGCGAGCACGACAGGTGACGCTAAATCGCGCGACAAGCGAAGGTGCGGCAAGGCGCTTTGTCCCAAAGGACAAGGCGTGTCAGCTCCCAATCAGGCAAAGGGCCCCCAAGGACCCGCAGATTAAACTAAGACAAAAATAATAATACGCTAGCCCCTCTGAAAGTCTGAAAGCTAACTAAAAGTAACATGAGTTGATAAAACATGTATTTTTAACTTTGGATTTAGACACAATTTCTCTGTTTTCGAAGAAATTCAAATATTTGTATTTTAATACTATATCTATATTGTGGCTCCACACTACTCGCCAAGTTGACCGAGGTTGGGCGAGGTGAAGTTAGCCGTCCCCGAGCGGTAGGCGGCCGTATGTCGGCACGCCTAAGACGGGGGCAGGGTTGAGCAGTGCTCCCCGAAGACAAGTCCGAAGCACGGACGGCCGCTGGCAAGGTCGCGGTAGTATCCGAAGAGCGTTTCCCGCGACCTTGCCTATAGCACAGAGGCGGCAAATGGAGGGGTTTTTAGTGGGTACACCATAGGCCTCATTATCCAATATGGGAGTCCCACATAACCACCGGGGTCTGTCCCCGCACCCTGGTGGTATGAGTAATGCATTTTCCCCTCCCAAAAAAAAAATACACCAAGTGCGAGTGGGACTCGCGCACGAAGGGTTCCGTACCGTTATCTGCAAGTTTGTTGTATGGGAGCCCCCCTTAAATATTTATTTTATTTTATTTTTAGTATTTGTTGTTATAGCGGCAATAGAAATACATCATCTGTGAAAATTTCAACCTATCACCGTTCTTGAGACACAGCCTGGTGACAGACGGACGGACGGACAGCGAAGTCTCAGTAATAGGGTTCCGTTTTTACCCTTTGGGTACGGAACCCTAAAAAAGGTGAAGTATGGGTTTCCGTAGCGAAAGCACTATCACATTCGCCCAACCTCGGCCAACTTCGCGAGTAGTGTAAAGTAGGGTTAAGCTAGAATACGCACGCATAGAATACTCATACGCAAATTGCCTTGTTTAAGCAATTAGGGAAAGTTTAGTAATGGCGAAGCGCCCGGACGCGACTAACTCGTTAGTGTAAAAACGTTAACTGCCAGTGACCAGGTTACAGAGTTGTGTATAATTTCATAACTGTAATTGCTGGGCTACAAACGAATTAATGTTCTTTAAAATTATATTTTGTTTTATGTAAATATTGTTGATTTGTTTTTGAGAGGGAACCGGCTGGGTGACCAAGCTAGTTAGGTAGATGAATTCTGAAGAAGGAATGCCCAATGCTCGCTTCCCGAACTATGCAGGGTCTACTCTCCATACCCCGAAGGTAGGGCACTACTACACTAAAGTCGTCCACTGTGAGACATGCGATCTCGATACCTCCCTTAAAAACAAATACTGTCAACAATATTCGTACTCTATCACTCTCGATGGCTCCCGGTTTGAATTCACTCAAAACAACCTAAGGATCAACTGTACCAAGTTACAGCGCATAATCAAAAAGTGCACGGTTCCCATACGACGGATTGCACTATCAAACCAGCTGAAGGACATTGGCGTATCTGACCTTATTTTTCAGGGGGGGCTGGCGGGGCCTTGGGGGGGGGGGGGGCGGCTGGCCATGGCCTATGAGATGAAGCCATGAGTTTCTATCAGTAACCCAAAATCCTGGGGTGGGCACGGCCCACCCGGCCACCCCCCTATATACGCCAATGCTGAAGGACTGCAGCTGGTGCACCCTCAGGTATTTCCATCGTGGTCTATCGTATTGTATCGTTAGCTGTTATGAACTCAATTGTAAGGCATGCAGGATTTGACATTAGATTACCACTTATTTCTATTTCCCACTAAATCATTCTGTATTAACATATAGAAATTGCATTTTAAATAATAAATTACATAATTCCGGAAATAAAACGATCAATTGTATCATCAATTGATGACCCACCGTTTTTAAGTGGCCTCGAACAATGCAAGTTTCTTGCAGCGCCATCTAGCGTCGAGTAGAAACGCTGGGAAAACGCGGTAAAAAGCGACATGATTAATTACATTGTCGTCGGATTTTCTCTGATCGAACAATTGCGACCTTGATAGGTCAATTTCTATAGCATGCGTGTGCATGCGAACCTGAAGAAATATGATTGGATTTAATATCAATTGACGTAGATTTAATAGACGAACTGTTTTTTTTTTCAGAATTTTTGGAAATTTTGAGAATTTTTATGATGGAAGTTATAGGTTGGGTTTGTGTTTAACAATTTAAAAACCAAGTCAAACTCGCGCATCGAGGGCACCGACTATGAAAGCACTCCATATTGACTAATGAAAAGATAAACTGTAGTAGTAGAGTTGCTAAGCCGCGAAATTGTGCGCATCAGGTTACAAGCATGAAATTTTTGGACCACGGTGATTATTTTCAGATGTGGAGGGAAGTCAGATTCGTCCCCTGTATGGTGGGAGAGTGGGGTGAAGAGGACCAAGTACTGCTCTTTTTCTTTTTTTTATTACTGAGCAGTAAAGGCTATTAGGGCTTGTGCGACATCGTTTTCGTGTAAAATAGATATCAGCTATTAATTTTTTATGTTTTTTAAGAATAGTTTCATATTAAAATTTGGGTTTATTGCCGAAAAGGTAAAAATCACAACAAGTTTTTTTTATTCAGAACGATAAATTAGTTATCTATCCTGAATATTAACAATTTAAAAAAATATTACTAAACAGCAAATTTAATCTTGTTTATAAAAATTATACAAATTGGGCACATCTGATACAAATGTTGCCTAATACACCTTGAAAAAATGTTGATGTCAAGCTTAGCCTGCGTGTTCTAGTACATTTTGCTAAGTCGCGAAATTGTGTACATTGGGATACAACGACGAAATTTCTACCACAGATAGAGTATTCTGCGGTGATTATTTTCAGATGTGGAGGGAAGTCACATTCGTCCCCTGTGCGGCGGGAAAGCGGGGTGAATAAGACAAACGAGTCCTCTTTTTCGTTTTATATTACTGATCAGATAACGCTACTAGGACTTGTCTGGTATCGTTTTCGTGTAAAACAGATATCAGCAATTCATTTTTCATGTTATTTATTCATAGTACTATATAAAAATATGGTTGTATTTCCGAAATTGTAAAAATAACAACAAGTTTTTTTATTCAGGGAGATAAATTAGTTATATTTCCTGAATATTTACAACTAACAAAAATATAGCAAAATAGAAAATTTAATCTAGTTTCTAAAAACATATACATGTTGGGCACTCTTCATACAAACAGTAACTTAAATAAATTGTTGATGTTGAGATTAGCTCGTGTGCTCGTGATACATTAGCAAAAAAATATTTTGTTTTAATTGCATTAATTTGTTTTTATAGGACGTATATAGTAAATATTATACGTAAAAGCATGTTAGTAATCATTATTTAATGTATTTAATGAAGCGGAATAGGATGCGTTCGGAGATTTACGTTGGTTACGTCGACGTAAAGATATATTTTAAGCTACTGTTTGTATCAGAAGTGCCCAACATGCATATATTTTTAAAAACTAGATTAAATGAGCTTTTTAAAATAATAATAATAATAAGAAAATGTTCATGAAATTTAACTAATTTACCTCACTGAATAAAAAAACTTGTTGTGATTTTTACCTTTTCGGCCATACACCCATATTTTTATATAGAACTATACAAAAATAACATAAAAAATTAATTTCTGATATTTGTTTTACGCGGAAACGATACCAAACACGTCCTGGTAGACTTAACTTACCAGCAATAAAGAAAGTATAAGAAGGACACTTGGCCCTATTCACTCCACTCTCCCGCCTCACAGGGGACGAATCTGACTTCCCTCCACATCTGAAAATAATCACCGTGGAACACTCTATCTGTGGTAGAAATTTCATGCTTGTAGCCCGATGCGCACAATTATGTTAGAAAACAGCGGACTAACAACTCTACTATAGGTACTGAGCGACAAACATTTTACGTACTTACTCTAGAATGTATGGTTTTTAGATTTTTCCTAATAGCTGTACTATAAGACATTACTACTTAATCTTATTAAACCTTTCGGGGGACATATTTAATTATTGTATTAAGCGGTTTACACTCACGTGAAATGGTCACGAACAGCCCGACAATCGACATGTTTCGAACTCGTATGGAGCTCTTCATCAGGGACGGCTACCCGTATTCCACACCGCCGCGGCTGCGCCGTGACGAGGTTGCTGCTTGCCAAATTTCATAGTGTTAGGCTAACGAAAGACCCTATAAATTTTGATTCGCTTGAGAATGTTGAAATATCAGTTTGTTTTTTTTTCACCTTCAAGGGTCTGCAGACTTGAGTATATGGTTTTAATTTTTACTCAATAACTAAGAGATAAAGGGTCTCGACAGACAGACAGATGGACGGACAGACAAAATGTTCCATTTTTTTCGTATGGAAAGAAAATACTTTTGATGAAAGTATAAATAAATAATAATAAATAAATAAATATTAAGGGACAATCTTACACAAATCGACCTAGTCCCAAACTAAGCAAAGCTTGTACTATGGGTACTAGACGACGATATACATAATATATTTATTAATACATATATAGATAACATCCATGACCCAAGAACAAATATTTGCACAAATATTTGCCCCGGCCGGGATTCGAATTTCGAACCCGGGACCGCCGAATCAGTAGGCAGGTGTCTACAAACCGAGCCAAACGCGTCGTACTTTAGTGAAACGGTTTTCGATGAAATAACAGATAGCTCGATGCAGTGGACATCGGCATCTTACAGTACGATTAAAATCAGTTAACGATTCGGCTTTTACCCCTCCCTCGCACGCTCTTATTAAAATCGCATAAGTACGAGCAAGATAGACATGCATACAATCCGAATCGTTAACTGATTTTAATCGTATTGTATGCAGTTTATTGTCTTCAAATAGGTATATTTCAACCCTGAAAATGCCACCGGACCGGGCACACCGCACGTCTAGCATAACTTTGACACGCGACTGTTTGTCGCGCGACAAATACTAGCTGTCACTTTTCTTTTAATCCCGTGCGAGCAAGAGAGGAGATGCTGACTCGCGCGCGACAAGCGAAGTCGCGATAAGATATACTGTTTCTGCCGGTTTAATGATAGGTTGACCTTTTAAGATAAAGCGTGGGCTACTTTTCATGTCATCTGACTGTATTAAGTATTTAATGTAACATTTTTAAAATGAATGACAGTACTTCTAACGGTAACTCACGTTATGCGTAATTCAACTTTTTATTACCTCACATGTACCATTCGCAATATAACAATGAAATTATTCTACAGAAAACCAAAACATAAAGAGCTTTTATCTTCGACTAACTCCAAACATCTTACGGTCCAAGATATACTGGACACAACTACGGTACAAATATATTAATGTCGGCGGCGAAATAAGAAACGAATAGGTTTACATACTGAAACCATGTTAACGTTTGACAGTGGCGCCTCCGTCAGCGGTTGGTGTAAGTTTGCAAGTTGGAAGCGAAAGTGTTAGCAGCTTGAAACAGCCGTGTCATAGCATGACGTGACAAGACATGATAGCTTTGTGGTGAGAGTGATAAGAGATGGCTTTTGAGATTTCAAAACTTCGAAATCAGGTAAAATTTAAAGCTGGTCCTTCGAGTCGGATACTACATACAGACTAATAAGTATCCATTGAAAAGCTCATCAATAAACTTATTTTTTTAAATATTGGTATAATAGGTACCTATCTACATACATGTACCTATCCTATATGTCATGTACTTAATTATTTTCTTTAAATTTTTATATTTGCTTGAAAAGTCACTTGAGTTTAGTATAAGCGGGTATTTATTTTCAAAAGCTTTTATTACAAATATCCTGTTATTTTTTAAATTAGTTAATGTATATATATTTAAATGCTAATCGTAATATATTCAGCTCTTATACAACGGTGAATGTTTTGGATCATTATCCATTCAAGAGATGCACATTCATTGATTGTACTGCCTTTTCTCAGAATGGTATTCAATCAGAGCTCATATATAACGATTCTATTTCCATTAAAACACTCACAAAGATCAACAAACCCAAAGACAATCAACTTATGTCATTAAACTTACATATGGGAACGCTTACTCCAAGCACTTTCGCCATTTTCGCGAGAAAATGCAGCCGTAAGCTCAGTAAGACCTTAGCCGTTGCGAGCCGCGCTTCACTGCAGCGTTCGATATTCAAAATTGGAAACCGATTCCAAATTTGAAAGTGTTTATTTCTTTTTAAAAGCGTGGTGTTAGTGGCGTGTACTTTTTAATTAAAAATAACGTTATGGTTATTTTTGATTTAACGGTTTATTGATGTGACTGATATTACCGATTGAGATGACGTTAAATAACAATCAGCCGTATAATAAAGTGACTAGCAAGCTGTTTGGAAAGAAAAGCAAGAAGAGCAAGCGATATGTTAAAATTAAAGCGGGAACGTACAGTGGAAGGGAGCGGTAAGGGTGTTCTATGTCGTTTTTATACAGCTTTCTTAATAGTGAACCAAACTATTTGGTTTACCTGTATTGCCTGATTGTAGGTCGCTAACGGGGTTGAAAATTTTCCTACCTAGTTCACTAGTTCAGGAACAGTCATGGCATGGCAAAACTTGGGCAAATGAGAGCTGTTAAGACCCACCTGCACAGATGGTAGCATAAATAAATAATGTTATGTGGGCCTGTCAAACTGTAATAATAAAACTAATCTAGGGTATAAATGAACAGAGGCATGGCAGAATGTAAAATTTTAAGTTTCTCTATGGCTGAAAGCAGAATTTCTACTAGCAGAGCAGTTCACGGTTGGCTTGGGTTGACCTTAAATATACTAAAATGTAATTATTTATGATATTGGAGAAAATAAATATCAAAAATATAACTTTGTGCTTATTCGATTATCAAGTTTAGACTCCAGGCTTTATTAACCGACAATAGAAAATACGTTACTCTGTGTAATTACTTTTATTTTACTATAGCGGCATAAATATATATATCTGAGATCAGATTTTAAATTCTTTGCTACTGAACCTAAGCATTCGTTCCAGTCTAAATACAAAACCTTGTATTGGAAATGGGACTCTATATCCCAGCTAATAGTAAATCTAAATAACTATCGAACAGTTTGATACAAAAATCAAAGCGGTAAGAAAAATTTAAATGAGAATCCAAATAACTCTCGAACCGTTAGATCAAAGTTCTAAGAAAAAATTAAATGAAAATCTAAATAACTATCGAACCGTTTGATACAAAGATCACAACACAAATAAATATTTAAATGCTTAACCTGGCGGAAGACATCCGGAATAGAAACCTCTGGATTACCGGCCCTACGTGTCAACGCTAGGAGACCCAGCAATTTAATCCATAAGCTTTGTGTATTAATCTTTGCATTGTTTATTCGAAATTCTTTACCTTAACCAAAATTCAGCTTACCTTACAATACCTTTAAAAAAAAGTGAAATTAGATACAAATAACAGTTTAAAAATCAAACAACTGCGCAGCAATTACCTGCCAAACATCACAGTCTCTAATCCATGTCACAGACAAATAAAACAGCGATTGCATAACCAAGACTTGTATCCGTTGGATAACACCTGTGACCCCGCCGTTACACTTCTGTGGGAGAAACGGAAAAGTGAAACGCTATTATCGATAGCCGGCTTTGTTTAGACCTAGATTTAGACTCACGGTAGTTAAAGCTAAGCACTGTGCAATTGGCATAAGACTTATTGCTATACAAGGTGCCTCGGCAGGAATCCTAATTATTATACCATCGCACTGTGGTTTTTCTTGTATGGAGACAGTGACAAAAGTCGATATCTCCGAAAGTATTAAAGATATTGAAAAAACAAAAATATATTCGTGTTTACTATTAAAAGATTTAATAAATAAATGATGAGAAATAATAAAAAAAACATTTTAAATGCAATAAAAAAAATAAAACGAAATAATTAAATTTATGTCAAAATTACTTGATTTTGATGGTTTATTTATAATGCTTAAAATTAATAACTAACACTATTTAATTAAACATGCATACATTTATACAAACAAATTATTTTATCGTTAACAATAGAGTCATATTTCTATACAAATATCTGCTTGTTACGAGTAGGTTAAGTCATTTATACAAAATAATTTTTTTTACGATATCTTAACATAATTAAAACTAACACTGACTATAAAATTAAACCCAACTTTAGCGGGTTAGGGCTTCCAATATCGGGACTTTTGTGTGTTTGATTACGGGTTTCCGGGATTATCCATACAAAAAAGCCGGGACTGGAAGCTCTCCAGCGTATTCCTAACGATATTTAAATTAAAAACCGTATAAAGTTGGCTGGATTTGGTTTTCCTTTTGAGCTCTTAAACATTTTTATGATAATTATGTGTGACTCTATAGTTCGTTGAGGCAAATGTAGACAATTTCCAGGCCATCATACGCAAACGAATCGCATCCCTGTGGCGCCGTGTCCGTGGCAGCCGCAACAGCCTCGTAGCCATTATAGCTGATAGGGTAGAAGGCCCATTGTTTGAGCATTGGACGAAAGTCCACTTGGGATCCTCTCTAGGATAATGTTAATAATTAATTATTGTAGTAACATTACTAACATAGATATAAGTTCTTCTATTATTATTTTATTTTTTACTAACAATTTAATATGGATTGTATTATCTGAAATAAAGAATTATTATTATTATAATGTATTTAAGTAACAACGTTGCTACTGTGTAGTCAAGTTGGCGTTGGTCGTTATTGATAGATCCCAAAACGACAGACCTCATCAACTAAGTCACGAAGTCTCTTTCATCTGCACGGAAAGAACTGTAACTTTACATTTATTTGCTTTGTTTTTAAAGTCGAACGAGAGTCATTTAAAAAAAAATGTGCAATCTCTACAAAAAAACCTTTTTTGCTGGCATGGCCAAAATTGGTATATTTTTTTTCCCAACGACCTTAGGAGTGAGGACGCATTTGAATACCTTTTGTAACTTTTCATCATTATCTCAGAGAGGAAACAAAATATGAAAAATATTTGGAATTGGAATGACATTCCAGATGAAAATAATATTGCTGATTTTAATAATGAGTGTTTGAATGTACGTATAAGTTCAATGTAACATTTCGATATCATAGCTCATTCATAGCACACTACGCAGCATCCAAGATCGATATTTTACTTGGACATTTTAGTTACCGTAAGGTCGGGTTACTTTAACCCTGGGGGTAACATTGTCCACCCATTTCAATCCATTTCAATTACTATGAAAATGTATCTGCTTTGCCCGATGGTTGACTGTTAGAGAATGCCCAATGGCATTAAGACCGCCTTTTGTACAATCTGTTTTTCATTTGTGCAATAAAGATTAAATAAATAAATAAATAAAACTTTTAAAAGCATCACCAGCCATCACTCAAAAGTGGATATGTCATAAGATATAGTTATCCAGAATTTACTTATTGAATAAAGTTGGTTTTAATGGGTAGGCAATGTTACCCCCCAGGGCTAAAGTAACCCGACCTTACGGTATCGAAGATGTTTTCGGCCATACGATACATTGTCCAAATGGCTATATGCCAATATCAATACAAATTAATCTCCGGATTATGACTAGATTCGCATATCTATTAGACTGGGCTATATTTATTCGATTTCCTACTTTTCCTACTGTTGCAATATATATAACTTCCGTAAAGATTCGGAAATATGTTTCTATCTTATTTAGATGGTTATATTGGTACCTAGATTGACTAAAATACTTAAATAAAGGTCAACATCTCGTTGCCGCCTTAACTGTGTCGAAGTAATTATATTAATTGAAAACATGCAATTTGGCAGAGCAGTTAACCTGCTTAACGATGGAGAGGAATGGAGTCAACTGACATCTGGCATCGGTTCGATCTTTAGACATAATAATGAGTTTAATACGCATGTGAGGTACAACTAACTTTATACTATGTTTTATCAAAATAAATTACTAACTTTTTAACTATTCTGTTTTAATGTGGAAATACCACATTTCTTTTTCTTTATAAACATTGACACAGAGGTTAACTATGAACGAAAAATGTAACGTGATCCACTGCAATGTAAGCAGGACTTGAACCTGTGACCCTACGTTTCCGGCGTAGTGCTCTCCCAGCTCAGCTATCACATCGTTACGTCAATCACACAAAATCTTTGATTCCATAATTCTACGCTACTGGGGCGCCCTCTGCGGCATGTGTTTAAAATGCTCATACGCATTAGCCATACCCTAGGATGTGCGTTTGCACATTACTTCATTACTTTTGGAATCGTTTCCGTTTATAGATGTGTAGGATTCTTTGTTATACTTATTCGGATAATTTATTTTTCCACGCCATCCAAAAAATACAAAAACAATGTAATTTTCTTGTTACCAAATAGATAAATATGATCCAAAAACGTAATTTTATCAACAAAAGATACAATGAATATAATAAGTATGTGCTTTATGAGTAGTAATTTTAAGAACAAAACCATAAATGATTATTTTCATTGCCTGTGACTACTTGTACGTCCAGCAGTGAATATCTTTCTGTTGACGATGATCATTGACAGACTCCTTATTTTGGTCCCACTAAATTATTGAATTGAGAGTATGTGTGTATTTAGCTGAGGTTCTGTGCGCGCCGTGTAGTTAAACAGACGAATCATCCCAGTTATTCTCTAAAATATTCCTCAATTAAATATGTTATGCTATATCGTTTTATAATATACTCCATTTCTTGTTACGAATAGTCGGTTTGGTTTGGCCATAGTGTGCATTTGCGAATTGTTTCATTTATCTCTGTGTTGGTTTGTTTTTAATTGCTTAACGTAAGCCTTACGCTACGTACCTACACTCTTAATGAGTAATGACGATAATGATTTGGCTCCAGTCAGAGATGGCATAGCGCTTCAATTTACTCTCGTTTTTCGTCTATGTATATGTTATATGCTTTAAACTTTATTGTAACTGAGTATTTAATACCAATATTATAAACAGTATAAAAGTAATTTTCTAGTAATTCTGAAAGACTTTTTACTGTCCCTGCAAATAATAATGAATATCAAAATGTTTACAATGAAGCGAAAAGTGTTATGTTTCTGTATGCCTTAGGGCAACTGGTTGAAAAATTCAAAAGCTTTCGCATCAGGTTCAGTGGCCCAATAGGTAGGACGCCCGTGTTGGCTCGGAAAGCCGTCGGAGACGCAGGTTCGAACCCTGACTGAGCCATTATTTTTTCATTTTTTCGCTTCATTGGAATAAATAAAATAATTAATAACAAATATACGTGAATAATTAACTAAAATTTTCGAATTAAAATGTAGTCAATAGACATCAAAAAGCAGCATGTAAATAACGCACAATACAACTCATCTTCTGCTACAGTGATGTAACATGAACTTTAATGAACAAATAGCTATTAAGCTTCTGCAAGAATTAAGTTTAATTACGTTTGTGAGATAATGATGAACAATGAGGTTTCGACAAATGTTGCGCCTAATTCTGCCCTCGGAGAATATTCTTTTATGTAAGAATAAAGGTTCGGATATTAGTGTTACAAGTTGATGAATTGAGTTTTAATTCGTAGTGAAATGTGCACGTCATTGTTACGCGGTCGGAGTTGATTTAGTGAAGCGTTGGCTTAGATGTACTGGACGTAATACTCATCTATTCATAAGTATACATGGGAAAGTGCGTATGAAAAAAAATTTAAAAAGTTCATTTCGTTCCTTCTTATTACACTAATGACAATAAGTTTTATCGTACTCCCTGTTACTATCAGGGAGTACTGACCTTCAATTACACGTTAGTAATATTGCGGAAATAAACATAACAATTATTTACTTAATAAAAAAAAATAAAAAAAAAATACGAAAGTGAAATTCCACTTAATAATAGGTACTAATTTTGATTAAATTTGCAAGTGCGCGCGTGTGTGTGTAACTGTATGTGTGTGTGTGTGTATGTATGAGAGTGCGCACATGTGTTTATACTATGTATAACTTTGTGTGTAATTGTTTTGTTTCTTGTCTGTGTGTATGCTTTAATTTTTATCAAATATATAATATATAAATATTTAATGATTGTAGGACTGCGCTAATTTCTCCGTTTCGTCATTGTGTATATGTAGGTTTGTTGTTATTAGGGTCCTCCCTCGCCGACAGCATTCACCTGTAATTCAAAAATAATGATATAAAACTCTCATTTGTTAGGATTTGTCGATGAAATGGTTAAAAAGACTCCGTGTACGATATTTAATACATTTTTGTTCGGAAAAATGCTCATTTTGTTTTAAAATGTATACCCAAAAAACCCAGATCAAACCATTTTACGGAATATTTAACTAATATTTCCTTTCTTTTACAGCGCCAACACAGCGATGGACAATGACGTCACACCAGTCTACTTAGCCGCTCAAGAGGGACACTTAGCTGTGCTAAAGTATTTAGTGCTAGAAGCAGGAGGGCGGCTAGACGCGCGAGCCAGAGATGGGATGCTGCCAATTCATGCCGCTGCACAAACTGGGTGCCTAGATTGCGTCAAATGGATGGTGAGTAAAGGCAATATATTGAACTGTTAAAGAGGGACACTTAGCCGTGCTACAGTAGAGCTGCTAGATGGGCGTGCTTGATATGGGATGCTACAGATTTATGCTGCACAAACTGGATGTCTAGACTAGACTGTGTCAAATGGATGGTGGGTAGAAGCAGTCTACTTAGTCGGTCTAAAGCGACACTCAGCCGTGCTAAAGTACTTAGTGCTAGAAGCAGGTATCTAGACTGCATCAAATGGATGGTAAGTAGAAGCAGTCTACTTAGACTTTCAGGAGCTAAATGCGCGGACCAAAAATATGATAATTTTAAAAACAGAATAGATAGACGCTATACGGCATAGAAGTATATTAAATTGAATTAACTAAGTAGAAGCAGAACTTAATATTTAACAGTGCTAAAGTACTTCTTGCTAGAAGCAGGCGAGTGGCTAGACGCGCGATACAATACCGTAATAACCTAAACTCGAAATTAAAAAAGAACTCCGACATACCTAACCATGAGAACTTCATTTAATTCTGCTGAACCTGAACATAACCATATTTTTTAAAATTCTTATCTTAAATATTGGCTTTTTATAATGCTGTTTCAATAAAGCTGGAAATATCTTAGATATCTTGGTAATATCTACGACAGACAAGGTTTTCGATTAAAAATCTATCGGTCCATTCGTTTTGGGAGCTATAATGCCACAGACACACAGATACACATGTGATACCTAACACCCGTCTCTTTGATTTTTTTCGTCGGGGGTTTAAAATAAGTCAAGAGAGATATCACGTTATTCTTAACGATAATGTCAACAGAAACTTTATGTTCTAGGTTCAATATGTTTATTCTAAGTTACTTACTTTTCTGCTCTAGGTAATTAAACATCGACGTATTGTTTTACGCACTTTAATTCCGCGGTACAAAAGTAATATATGCTTCACGTATTAGTACTGCCTATGTGATTACTGATTGCTAAAAAGAAAGTAGTTAGCATTGATGGAGTGGATGCACGCAAATGTAGCAGCTCTTTGCACGTAACCTAGCATAAATTGAGTGATTTGTAATATTACATTTAATACAAGAAACCGAAGTACTCAGAAATCATTACAGCCAATTTCCATACCATGTAGGAAATCCGATGGAAAGTTGAGCAATTTACATCACAACGCATTCTCGTTGACAGTTACTCGTACGATTGCGATTACAAAGTAATCTCGCGCTTCCGAGAAGAATGATTGATCTGTAGGTCAGTGAACTTGCTACAGTTTTACGTAAGACTATGTAACTGTGTGTTGTTTTAGTTGGTACAGAAGGTAGACTTATCGCATATGGTTACACAAAAAATTGCAATTTGTGAAAGCGTAAGTGGATCTGACTTCAATCCCCTTAACTTTAGGAAGTCCGCAGTAAATTAATTGTAATGAACATGTAATTAACTCAAAATAAGATCATGATATCTCTGTCAGTTATAGTCTACTTTTAGATGTAGGTAATTTCTTCAGATACTGAAGCATTTTTTATAATAAACTAAGTCTAATTATAAAATTTTGAAACAGCACATAAAAATATTATACTAATGGGAGATTTCAACGCGAAAATTGGAACCCCAAGAAAAGAAGAATACTTAGTAATGAGGCAACACGGGTACGGCAAAAGAAATGAACGAGGACAGAAATTGATAAATTTTGCACTGGAAAATAAATTGACAATTATTAATACCTGTTTTAAGAAGAGGCCCAACCGCAGGTGGACCTGGCGATCCCCAAATGGTCAACATAAAAATGAAATTGACTTTATAATGTCTAACCGGCCAGGAATATTTCAGAATATAGATACTATAAACCTTAATTTCCCATCAGACCACAGACCGGTTAGAGCTACGATAAACTTATCCAAACAAAAGATCAGTAGAGCCAAATTCAATAACAATTACATCCTCAAATGCCCCCTTAATAGCGAAGAGGAAATATCAAAATACAAGGAAAACCTATCGTATCTACTTAACGATACCCCCCCCCAAACAACATGAACCCACGAAGGTACAGTTTTACTACGATAAAATAGTAAATTCCATCAACCAAAGTTTAAAAAATGCTCGTACAAAGACACACACCCAAAATAAAAATAAAATACTGTCCGAACGTACCATGATGCTCTTACAAAGAAGAAGAGATCTGCAAAAAACTTAAAACAAAACGCGATCTATGAAAAACGAACTTTTGGCACTTTACAAATTAGTCAACAAATATATAAAGAACGACTACGCAAAACACAGACTAAATACCATAGAAAATTATATACATAAATCGGGAGGTACAAAGAAGGCCTACAAAGAACTTCGAACCAATAAAACTTGGATTGAAGGACTGAATTCTACTGGAAAAGAACTCTACCACCGAAAAGCCCTAATCAAAGCGGCAACCGAATTCTACAAAGACTTGTATAGCGATAAAACCGAAATTAGTACTACACTGACGTATACCAGCAAGGCTACCTGTTTAAGTCCCATAACCCCAATCGACGAGAGAGAAATGTATGACGCTATAAAAAAATTAAAGCTAGAAAAAAGCCCAGGCTCAGATCACATCACCAACGAAGTTTTAAAAACAGCGGACATGATTTTGATTGGCCCATTACGCAAACTTTTCAACCTAATACTGCAAAATACTGAAACTCCACTGCAATGGTCTGAATCCGACATCATACTAATATATAAAAAAGGCGATCCAAAGGATATTACTAATTACAGACCAATAAGCCTGCTACCAAGTCTCTACAAACTGTTCTCCTCCATTGTCACTATGAGAATAAGTAGAACGTTAGAAGCAAGACAACCCATAGAGCAAGCCGGATTTAGAAGGGGCTTCTCCACCATTGACCACATCCACACGCTGGAACTAATAATATAAAAGTATCAAGAACAGCGACGATATCTTTACATAGCTTTTATTGATTATCAAAAGGCATTTGATACTGTTTCACATAAACGCATATGGGAAGTCCTAGAAAATCAAGGAGTAGAGCACAATTATATAGAAATAATTAAAAATATATATAACAACAGCACCGGCCGAATAAAGCTAGAGTCACTTGGAACAAGCTTCCCTATTAAACGGGGAGTGAGACAAGGCGATCCGCTATCACCAATACTATTTATCGCTACCCTCGAATCAATCATCAGTAAACTGGATTGGAAGCACTGCGGCCTTAATATACAAGGTACATATCTAAGCCACTTAAGATTCGCCGACGACCTAGTGCTGCTATCGGAGACTAGCTCGCAGTTGAACCTCATGATAGAATCACTAAATACAGCTAGTAGTCAGGTTGGCTTGGAAATGAACCTTAGCAAGACTATGGCAATGACAAACGCTCTGGAAAAACCAATAAAAGTGAACAACAAGCCACTACAGTATACAAACAGTTATATATATCTCGGCAAAAGAATAAGTTTTGATAAACAAAATAACGTAATGGAAATAGAACGCCGTATACAAAATACATGGAACAGATACTGGAGTTTAAAGGAAATATTTAAAAGCGGCTTACCAACTACAATCAAAGCGAAAGTCATGAACTCTAGCCTCCTGCCGTGCCTGACATATGGCTGCCAAACGTGGAAATTCACGGATAAAATAAAAAACAAGATTAACACTTGCCAACGGGGAATAGAGCGCAGCATGCTCAACATAAAGAAAATGGACAAAATACGACACACCAAAATAAGAGCTATCACAAAAGCAAAAAATGCTCTTACCCACGCCCAGAAACTAAAGTGGAAATGGGCTGGTCATGTCGCCAGGTTAAAAGATCAGAGATGGACCATAAGAGTGACGGACCACCAGGCAGTCGGAGTAGGGGAAGACCCTTGACACGGTGGGATGACGAGGTCAAGAGGACAGCCGGCCCGCTTTGGAACGCAGTGGCACAGGACCGAGACACATGGTCATCCTTGGAGGAGGCCTTTACCCGTACGGGGGTTCTTGCAGACTAACTCCTAGTTTAAGATATATTAGCTTAGTTAACTAACAGTTTAATTATAAAGTACTACTAACCAACATGTGTAATATTATTATTTTTTGTTCTTGCAAGAAATAAAAGGCTTTTTTATTTTTTATAATTATAAAATTTAAATTATTAGGTACGAAAAACTAACTATAAAATTAAAAGTGTTCTATGAACCGTTCCGGAAGGTACCCGGCTTAAAGGTCCCTAAAATACTGGAGTTGCCACGCTGTATCGCCATTTGTCCTCACACCTCTTGTGTCATAACACTTGCGAGTTGCGAGCGTGTTTTCGCAAGTGTGATAAGTCCTTTATGCGTGACTATGGAAACATTGAGATGAATTCCATTTGAATATTTTTTTTTCTGTTGGCCAATCGACAATCAGTCGGAAGACTATAAGCCGATCTGTGGACTGGTTAATGGCATGTAGGCGTAGAGGCCATATGAATTTTCCATGTAAGTCTTCTATCTAGATGGAATCCTAGATACTTTACACAGGTAGTGTCCGGTAGAAAAGCAGGGCCAAGTTTGACAGGTGGGCAGTCTTTTTCTTCAATGTGAATGTGATGTGGTTGGACTTTTGAGCACTTGCATCATCTTCCACTTGAATATGTTCTGTTTCTCTATTTTGTGAGTACGCTTCTTCCGCGACCGTAATAAATTTTGTCATTTAATAATTGGACGTACCTATTTATGCAAAAGGGAACCAACCAACATGTGAAGCATAAAGTACAAACGTTTAATGTGGATTGGTTTTGCATAAATACGTCCAATCAGGCTAATTTAATTATACATCTTGTATTTAAATTCAGTGATTAGTGGAATATCATTGTCAACGTAAGGCTTGTATCAGCTTTCTTAACGCCATAAATAGCTTAAAAACTTTCTTTCAATACAATTACAGCAGTTTTAGTCTTTGAAAGTTAGACGGGTTTATGGCCGAGTTACTAGATTAAGTGTCTTGGGAGTTTCTAAGCATGTCTAGTTTTCAACTCGAAAGACGTTAACTTGGTAAAGTCAGGTAAAGTCTTGTTTTTAGTTGTTTACTCTATGTAGGTATTCGTAGTGTTTACTAACTCGCCTCTCAACATCTTAGTTTAGGCAGTAACATAGTTATATTTAAGTTTTATACGTGATACTAACAACATATGGATAATTTTAGTCCGAAATAAACGCTTTTTTTTGTATTATATCTATAAAACTAGCTACTATACTTGTTTTATTTGTTTTATACACAATTGTATAAAATCGCTTGAGTCCTCGAAAATACCACCTCAGGATAAAGGGACAAGAGGTACCTCTATGTAAAACCAATTCAAAGAGCATAAATACTTTCTTCAAAAAGCTTTTTGTTGATTTCCCTATTTTTTCCTAAAGTGAACTTTATATACTAGTAAGACAATGGCATTAGTTAAAAGAGAGGAACTTTATGACCATTCGGAGATCTTACATTTTTTAATTATACAATAAGAGTATTATATAAAAAAAAAACTATTTTTTTTATCCTTATTGGATATTCCATTATTTTTTGCAATGCTATTGCTGGGATATTTTGCTACGTCCATACGTAGGGTGTAGGTATTATGGCTCTAATCTAAATTCCGATCACTTGTATTCAGGTAAACAACATAAGTTGCTTAAATTGTTTAAATCAATCAGCAATAGTAATCTAACTTGTCGTCGATGAGATTTCATTACTTGGTATTGTATAGATCGTTAAAGATAAGTATGACAGCTTCCATAAAGCAATCAAGTGAAAAGTGTTATCTTAAGAGTCTTAAGTAATTAACTTAGGAAATAAAGTGGACCGACTTTTATTACGGATTGTAAAACGCTTTCGTAAACGATAATAATACGAGTATAGTCCCTCTTTGAAAGTATTCTTGTCGGTTTAAGTATTTACGTTAATAATACCTACTACATTAATTAATCTTGTAGGGAAAGTGATTGTTACGAATTAATAATTACTTAGTCCATTAATGATATATATATTTATTGAGATACGTTCTACAGAACATGAATTAAAACTTTCACTTCCAGTTTTCCATTCTTTTATACAAGTTTTCTATGTTGGGCGCATATACGTATATGGTTATGATTTGTTGAAGTGGTCTTAAAGCAAGAATCTGGCTTCTATTCCAACAAAAAGCGCGCGTTCGGAGCTAGCTGTTGCGGTGACTCGTGTTGCCGCGCCTCTATACCAATTGCGTCGAATTTTACGCAAATAACCAAAATAATATTTTTAGTTAGATTTTGCGCAAATCAAAAGAGTGAACCTTCTCTACTGAACTTTTTTTTATAGATTGTAGAACGAGGTGTGGATCCAAACGCGCGGGACGGAGACGGCGCGACACCTCTCCACTTCGCGGCTTCGCGGGGCCACCTAACCACTGTCCGCTGGCTACTGAGGCATGGAGCTAGACTTCACTTGGACAGGCACGGAAAAAGCCCCATCAATGATGCAGCGGAGAACCATCACTTGGACGTGAGTAGAACAATCTATCTCTTTCTAGAACAAGGATCAAAACGGGGATGACACGACGTCTTTCCTCTTCGCGATGTGACGAGGAAGCCATAGTCCGCTGGTTGCTTCGGTATTAGGCAGTATGGTTAGATCTGGACAGGCAAGGAATCAATAAAGTAAATAGGGATTTAGAATGCGTCGGAGAACAATTACATGGATGGAAGTAGAATATACCATCCGTCTATTCTAGAATTAAATACAGGATCCACCGCACTTGGGGCAGGCAAAAGAAAGCGTTTCTTTTCGCCACCAACGGCACGACCAACGTTTCTTAGAACCCTTGATGTCATAGAGTCTTCGTTTACGCACTTGACATTTGTTATTATTTTCTGGAACAGGCAGATGCCAAATGGTTTGCCTCAAAATTTTCCCCGAAACCATAAATTCGTCATTATTTTGAACTGTATTATGATGAAATACTATGTATATTTATTTTATGTAAAATCGCGTATTAGTTTGGGTGCATTATGTGTCATATAATCACTTTTTATTCATAACTATAGGCAGTATTTCATACCCTGAACAATGCTAAGGGCTTTTGCACATATTTTTTAGACGTCGTCGCGTTCTTGTGATCCTCAACACGTCAAAAACACATTGTTTTAAACCCCAATGTGTCAAATAACTTCATCATTATTTCTCATATTACACCATAATTATTACACCCATAAACAACATCAGCATTGTCCGTAATAGCCGTATAAAAACAAAAGACGTGTCTTCAATGTTTACGCGCTTGCTTACACCCTGTAAGTGGCACGAACCATTGGCACCACAATGTCCACAATATCGTCATTTGCCATCATTTTCCGTAGATCATGGAGACAATGGAAGTAAGATCACGTTTGGAAAGTATCATTTTCACTGGTCTGGTCACACTCTGGTGGCGTTGTGAGAGAGTGATTAATTTAATTTGGGATTCGGTTTTAAGTTTACTCATGGTATTTAATAATTTAATATCGCGTGTTTTTAAAGTAAAAAAAAAATCTAGTATTTAAAAATTGATAGTTTTCTTTTTAATGCTATCATGCTAGCCATGCATTATACCGAATGGATGTGTGAATTTGTAAATTTGTCTGTATTTTGCAAAAGAATATTTAGTTTCCAATTTAGCCATTTGCCATGTACCTACTACAATGAATAAAGGCCTCATGGTAGCATAAGAATACGTTATGACTTTTCAGGCACAAAATACACGAGTGAAAGTACAAATGGCGGCCTTCATGCCTTAAATTCTATACCAGTCAAACATTGGACTAAACATAATTTTAAATGTTTGTGAAAAGCTTGGTCGCGCTACTAGTTAGCGCGGGGAAGATAAGGGAAAGGAACTTAAGGAACTGACTGTTACTTTGTAAATCTTGGATAGCCACACATAGGGATGTGCCCCAAATGTTCTCGAGAACGTTCTCTCTCTATACAAATCGGGAAACATTTCCCATACAAAATCATCAAAATTTCCGGAAATTTTCGGAAACAGCACATCACTACTAACACTATTCGCTGTCAAAGAATATTTCCTTGTTATATTTGCCTGTCATAACCCCTCTGGAGGAAAGTCAACCTCTGACCCCAGCGTAACCCTGCCAATAACCTTGCATGTTACATGCGCAAATGCAAACAATGATATTGGCCACCCTGTGTGCGACGAATTGGGTAAATTGTGTTAGACATGGTAAGTTCAATGTTACCTCCGTCTGGCCCGGAAGGATGGAATTTTTCAGTTTATTTTTTAACCCCGTTGACCTTAAAAGCATGTGTTAGTAGATTGTATTTTGGAAAGAAATATAGGAACATTTATTGCCGCACCAAAAATAAAATGGGTACCTACATAGAATAGGCAAAATAAATTAGTACATTATCCACCCAAATTATTCCGCGTGACAAAAGCAGCGGACTCAGATTTTGCTGCGACAGCCAGGCGTTTGCGCAGCGTTGGTTTTCAGGCCTTCCCTTTTCAAACATACAAGGATTCAACTCACGCCTGTGTCCCACTGGGGTAGCAGACACTACCGAACACTAGATTTTATTAGTAGAAAGTAGAAGGCTCCCTAAACACACTTCTTTGGCTTCGAATACATTCCTTCGTCGCTTGATCTTTTTACACACGCTCGTTATTATTGATGCTTGCGGTATTTCCGGACCGATACGACCTTTAAATCTTCAAGAAAAGAGCGGTCTACTGTTGCAGGTGTCTATGGGAAACGACAATCGCTTTCCACCGTGTGATCTGTTTGCTCGTGTGCCCCCTATGATATATTAAAAAAAATGGTGGAGATACCGTCGCCAAGGTTTATGCGACCTTATGCCGCTTGATCCTTTCGTATCTGTCATTGAGAATTAAGTATTAAGTGATTGAATATGAATATGTCATGTTCTTGTCAACAGTGTCTAAACGTGCTGGTGGCCGCTGGCGCAGCGGGGGCGGACGCTAAGCAGCTCTCGGCTTACAAGGCGGTCCACTCCTGCGCGTGTACTCCAGGAGACGCGAGAGTAAGTGTAACCTGGATAGACCACAAATCCTCCATATATCAGCTTTGGCAGCTACACGACAACTATGCTCCCGTTTCTACAAGTTTAGGTGCAAGGAAGTTACCTACCTGAAAAACGTGGATATTAAGTGCATGTGACAGTGGAAGGATCTCCGATTAAGAATTACCCAGGTTTATTTTAAGTGCCTGTTAAGTATGAGAGAATGGATAGCAGTCAAAGGGATAATTATAAGTACATTCAATAATTCAGTTGTTTGGTTATATTTGGAACGATTCTTCCCAATTTATGAAGTCGTCTATAAACATGTTAAGTAACTTATTTCCTTTTTCTAATTCCAGTGCGCTCTCCCCAACTGCATCAACGCAAACGGCACCCGTTCTCCATTCTACCTGCACGCGCCGGAGCGCGAGCGCAGGGGGTCCGTACAGGAGCGCAGGGGGTCCTTGCCGTCGACACCCATAGGGTCCATAAGCTCCAGCCGATCGGGACCCGCGGACGGTCTGTACGTGAACCCGATGCAGAGGGGCACGTCGACCAGCGTGACGCATCATAGCTCATCGGGTGAGGACAGTTCAGGTTAGTTCTATACAGAGGCACCATGGCATATGGATTGTTCTTCAGTAAGTTCAAGTAGGTCCTACACGGCACTGCTCCTCTGAATGTTTCTTATTTTGTTCTTGTAGATCTAAAACCCTTAAAGTCGCAAAAAAAACAGCCGTTAAAAAAAGAGTAAAAAAAACTGTTTAATTAAAACATGCAAAATGATGGTAAAAATATTTCTATCGGGCTATATATCCAGACATTAAGGGTTAAGTACATTGTATGTGTAGGGATGAGAATATTGGTTCTGGAATGTGGTGTATTGCTTTTTGTTAGGTCAATCTATCTCTTAAGTGTTTTTAATATACCTGTACTTAATAAAAAGTCTATTACGCACAGAAACTTATACAATAGGTACGGATAGTTTTATAGCTAATCTAAACCTGTTGCTTGCACTGATTGATTATCGCTAATCACAGATTGATGCAACACCTTTATATTACCCATTTGCTACGCAAGCCCAAAGTAGTCGCAACACAGTTACATTTCCTCCACAAAAAACTATTTTGTAATATATACATAACGCCCAATCTTCTGAAGATAATCCATTTCTATGCAACGCTGTAATTATAGACCGTGAGAATGTCGTACATTTTGTTAAGTCGTCGAGTATCAAGCTCCAGCAGCTCGTAGACCAGAAAAAATAACTTACACTCAGAAAAAATATTTTTGAATTGATTACCATACAAATAATTAGCAAATATCATTCGTGGGATTGATATTGGCTCTACTAGTTTAAAAAAAACTGTTAAAAGGCCATGACAAAAAAAAACTGGCTGCATCAAACATTGTCACAATGTAAAAATCATAGTATAAAGTAAAACTGACGTTATCACAGTTTAGGTATAAATATTTTAGAAGTTATGTACGACGATATAGATAATTTCCACCAGCCTCACGAACTATAATGAACGATAGGCGTGAAAAATCGCCACCGCATCTAATAGAGCAAGCGAAGCGATATGACGGAAGTATTCAATTACAATCGAATCGATTATCAATCTCCTATCCTCTTCATTTACATCCAGTTAGAGCGGGATAGCTGAAGTTCGATAGTCGATTAGCTGTGCGATGATTCTGAAAAGGGTGTAGGAAGTGCTTAGGTAATTTTTTGCACATGGTTGAGCATTGTTGTTCCTGGGTTGGTGTAGTGCGGTCGTGTATGTGTTGATACGTTTTTCTTTCCGAGTTGTTTGGTAAGATGAGTGTGATCAACAAGACCATGTGGCAGGCGTGGACGGTGGAACATCATTCGATACCGTATGATAATTATGGTGTGTAAAATTAGTTATGCATTTTTCTTTATTTATATAAAAAAACCCCGAAGCTGGACTTCAAAAATAATAAAATCGTATTCCTCAATCTTGTGTAGGTAAGTCTTAAATTTGTACAGGTTTAGTTGTATCATCTTGCTACGTAACAGCTAAGTACTAATTTTTTGTATCCTAACAAATTAATTTAATATTTGTAACAATAATGATTTAGATTAAAGTAATTACATAATTAATTATTAAAAAAATTAAAACTTATGTTTATATCCTAGATGCTTGTTTTGCTTATCACATTCACTAAGGTTTTTAAAAAAATTACGTAGTTATATAGATGCCGGAATTGTTTAGGAAATAATATCATATAATCGAGTTCCCATAGCCCGGTCGATGGATGATGATCCCTGGGATACTTCACAAAAATGTATACATTTTTAATAATGTAAATCATTTCAATACTTCAAAAAAGATAAATTTACTTAGTTCCATCACCGTTCGCGTCTGCGGTAAGGTACAGCCCTTAGGGTGTTGCAGATATCCTGCCGAAAATTCACTTTCTCTTGCCTTTGCCACTTTTACCTACCCTCACTCTCACTACCACAGCCTGTGGTCCACGGATATTACGTTAAACGGTTCACAACAGGTTTAACCTTTTCAGCGCCTAAGACGGCAAATCACGTTGGCAGAATGCTGTGCCCCAGACGCAACGACGTCATTTAGTCTGGGACACAGTTTTCCGTCGACTAGCTGACCAGTCAAAAGGTTAAACATCACTGCATTTTTGTCCCCAGCTTGTTCGGCATCAGACGCCGACGCCAGCAACCCCAGCGGCTGGTACCTCCACAACGCCACCCCAGCCTCCAACGCACCAGCAGCGCTGTACCAGCGTGTCAGGGACCTGTTCCACACCCGCTCGCCTGGACCCAGGGTGCCGGCTGAGGGACAAGAGGCGCCGGTTATGACTGGTACGTCAATTCACTACAGCTAGCAACTCCCGGTACCTTCAGGACAGCCGCCAAGGCAGCGCTGTATCACTGTGTCAGGGACCTGTTCCACACCCGCTCGCCTGGACCCAGGGTGTCGGTTGAGGGTCAATAGGCGCCGGCTATGACTGATGGGTGTACATTCACTCCATCTTACAACGCACCAGCAACCCTATACCAACGGGTGAAGTGACCTGTTCCATACCAGCTCCCCTAGATCCAGGCTGCCGGCTGAGGGACAAGAACCGCCGGTTATGACCGGTAAGTTAATCTTCACATCACTTTCAACTCTAGCTGTACTTTATCAACGAAAGAGAGGCCGGCCAAGGACAAAATCATCAGTGAGCATCAGAATGTGTTCTTCAACATTAAGTTTGATGAATATGGACAGGATATGGATATGGCCTGCCAAATGCCTTTCTCTTGTATGTTATGACGTATGAGTTGCCTCCAACGCCACAGACAGACTTAGAAGTGCCCGCGTCAACTTGCCTTTCTTTCCAATCTGTTGGCTACGTCTGCCTATAAACGTCAGTCTCTGTCATGGGATTTTATTAAAAACAGTCCAGTAACTGATTACCAGTGCTATGAAGTTATCAACTATTCACGCAGTTGGCGTCGACCGCATACTAATTTGCGCGTTCAGGCAGAACATTGCTTTATTTGCTTGTGAATTTATTAACAACCCTGTGTCTTATGCGATTTCCATTCGAACTTCCTTTCCTATTTGTATGTTAAGTTCAAGTAAATTACTCTAGTTATTGTAAAAAGTACGTTTCTCTTGAGTCGATCAGATATTGGAACTTTGGCATATATTTGGAAGGTTCCTTTTCCTCGCGCCTTTTCTTGCACATAAAAACAACAAAACGAAGACAGAAGAACAATATATGTGTAAAAATGCGAACTCCCGATAAATCTGAATGCATGCAAAGGATTTCTTCTTTCGACTTTTTGTCATCCATCTGTTTATAACTGTCAATTTGTTTCCAGTAAAAGCTGAAGTTCACGGCTCGTCCGAAGCGACCACGGTGCCAGAACAGTCTGACAGCGACAGCGGGGCTGAGGCTACACGTCGTGACCATCACTATGAAGACATCTATATGCCCAAAGAAGAGCACCAGAGGCGGAGGTAGGTCTTTCATGAATTGGAACCAGTGATGCACGAAGAAAGCCTCAAACTAATTGAAACTTGCTTCGAAACTCCAGTTTCGTCGAACGGTGCACAGTCCAATGATAGACCATTCTTGAATGTGATACGAGAGAGTACCTAATAAGGAGAGCTGTCTCGAAGTGGGTGTCGCGCCTGGGACCGAAGCCCAATGGGGTTCGATTGGAATTTGTTTTTATGCAATCGGCTTGGAAACTCCTTTAGCACCACGCTGGAGATTATATAAGAATTGATGAATTACAGAATCATCTTCATAAGTCAGCTAAACAATTATTGTAATAGATATCTAATAACCCAAATAATGTAATTCGATATCGAGTTAGTCCGCAATAGAAATGGCCATAAATTGGATAAGTAAATGTGGTTAATGATAAAAAGTTAAGTCAAGATTGGTACATGTAAAAGATTGAAAAGAACTCAATTCAATAATGGACACTTATTTCCAGGCATAGAAACCAGTCCACTATTGTTTTTCCCACAATAATGGCGATCTATTAACGATGTTCATATATTTACAGGAGTAGTTCCCGTGACTCTGGTAGCCACAGCAGGCCCAGCAGCGCAGCACTCGTCGTCGACTACACCACCAAAGATGGCACTGATAAGTGAGTATCCCCGTTTCACCATTGGACAACCAGGCGAGGGGAGCGATTTCATCCTTGTTGTCAATCTACCACTTATTCGCATGAAGCGATTTGCTTCATAATTGCTAATGTGAACCGCTAAGGAATGGAACTCGCTCCCATCGTATGTGTTTCGAATAAGAAGAGTAAGAGTGCATAGGCATTACTGAACCAGCGAGCTACATCCTGGAGTCCGGAAGCACTTACCATCAGGCGATACTGAGATCAATCGCCGGTCAGTTTGTGAATTAAAAAAAGTATACCATAAATTATAAGCTTTCTTACTTTTGTACTGATATCGTTCAATGTAGGGAATGCAAAACCAGTAATTGTTCCATAGAAATAAACGATTATAACCTGCTTTATCTACTATGATAAAAGCGGTTTTGAATTAGTTCTATTTAATAAGACTTTTACGGGTATTAGAATAGCGAAGGTCTGAATAGCACGTTCAGATTTAAGATATTTGGCGAATGAGAGTTATGTCGAAAAAAGGGTATGCCTGTTGGCGGCAAGGCAGGCGATAGCGTAGTGGGCACAAGCAAACAGCAAAAAAGGAACTTCAACTTTTGGATTTTCAATTACGTGTAATACAACATATTATCGAATGAAACTTTATCATATATACCTTTTTGTCCAACAGCATCAATAAAGCCTATGAAGAGGTGTCTCCGGCTCCGGAAAACCACGCCAAGTCCACCATCGCCACTAAATTGGCAGCACTCACACACAAGGCACAGAACTTTGTAAGTATTCTCTTTCAACATTTGGGTAGCTTTCCATCGCTAAGGGGTTCTTATGCAATAGTCTTACCCTTTTGAATGGAGCTTCCCCTCATCCCTTTGGTGATGATTTGACCAGGTTATTGGATACTGCCTTTGGATATTGACCATGGACCAATAATAGAAGATCATGTTCAGCAGACAGCAGAATGGCCAATGCAAGTTGTGTACCACTGTTTGTTTTCGGGAGTTACATACCGTAGCCGCCAAATCCTTTTAGGTCTCCATGACTACTAAACTCAACTCTTCGATAATGTGGACTGCATACAATTTCAAAAGTATTTTGAGATTTACAAAGAGTAATGCCGTAGTCGCAAACAGAGATAACTGAAGGATTACATATATCTGGACTTAGTGATTTGCACAATTTCCACTTCTTCTAGGTGGGGAATCAATCAAAAATTCAGACGTTTGATTTATCCGAAACCATCATCAAAATTACGAAAATAACGCGAAACGGTCATTTTCGCCATGGATCATATATTATATACTATAGTTAGGTTAGGTTAGCGTTATATGATATCCCAAAAATAAATCTAAATATTTTTTCAGAACCTGGTTTTTGGAATTATGACAATTCGGAATGATAATGCATTCGGAAAAATTAAACTTCGGAGTATTGTAGTGTACCCTCTAAGGTGGTAAGTGAATGTGATAGGGCTGAAAGCGATAAGTGGCCAAACGCAAACAAATCGACGTTATTGTCACTCACGTATTTGCATCCGATCGAGTCCTTGAATGACTCGCATTAAAATTCATTGTTCAATCTATCTTGTCACGCTGATACATGCAAAACTGTTATTTGGTTAGCAATTATGTTCTTTGCATTTATTAATCGACATGTTTTTTTGTGACCAGGCCAGCCGTCTCTCCTCAGCCGCGGGCAGCCGCCGCGCCTCCGTCACCGAAGAGGCCACAGTGGTGCAGGCTTCGGCCTCGTCCGGCGTGTCTTCAGGAGGCAGCTCGGGCGACGAGGCGCCGCCGCCGCCGCCTCCACCACCTGCCCCGCCGGCTCCACCGCCGCCAGTCGTGTTGGAAGAGCCAGCGCTGAGGCCATCGGAGTTACGAGGTCGATTGGGTAAGTGTAATACTCTAATAGTGTCCTTAACAGTGGGTAGCCATTGCGCCTTCGTCACAGAGGAGGCCGCCGTTGTGCAGACATCGGTGTCGTCGTGGAGGAGGCAGCTCAGAGACTCACTCTTGCTTCAACAGACAGAGCCGGCGCTGAGGCCATCGGAGTTACGAGATCGATTGGGTAAGTGTTTGTATATTCTACTAGTGTCCTTAGCTGTGGGTAGCCATTGCGCCCCCGTCACTGAAGAGGCTACCGTCGTCGACATCGGCCCCGTCCAGCAGGAGGCAGCTCAGGGGGCTCACCTCCAGCTCCAACGGGAGAACCTGGCGTTGAGGCCAACGCACTTATGAGGACGGCTGGGTGAGTAATTGAGTACACTTTAGTTTTACCTATAGATAGGCAAGTATATGTTCGAACTCCGCACTGCATGTGCTCACTGCTCAACTATCATGTCATGTAGCATTGTGACTTACCCGTAGATAAGTTACAGATAACCGGGCTTAATATTTCACAAAGAACAGTAGGAACCTATATGTCTTTGGCAAGTCAATGAGATGGATTCTAATAAACACGGGACAGGGTCAAGTCAAGACCATCTGGCCAGAGGAAATGATATTGATTGGATTGGAGGAGTCAGCACTGAGAAATGTTCAGCGTGGATAGGTACGGCAGATAAAGAAACGTATATACCTACCTATTAGCAGTGGCGTGGTGTCTAGCCTAGGTACCTTGGGTAAAAACAGCAAAAAAGATTGGTTTCTTCTAGGAAGTATTAAGTATATGGTACCTCATTGCATTCAGTAGGAACTTCGCAGCGAGAACTCGTTATTTTCAACTGACTTAAAAAAGGATGAGGTTTTTTTTTAATATGTGTCCAAAACTCTGCCATTTATGTATCGATTTAGTAAAATATTTTCTTATTGGAGAGGAGGCATCTCCAGTATTTAAATTATACATACAGTACTTATATGTCGATTCGTTCCTTAGTTCTATAAAATGCTATAAAAGTCTCAAGCAGGCATCTATATTCGAAGGTTTTCTACAGTCGGAAACATTCAAAGATTTTTGGTGAAGATCTGATGACGAGATTCATGAGGAATCAAACGAACTTATCATAGGCTCATCTATGTATAGCGATTTTGGTATTTTTCATAGTAGATTGTACAACAAGTGCATAAAACGCACCATTTTACACGATACGTTGATCCATCCGAGCGAGCTTGCGAGCGAGGATGAATATAAAGTCGAGTGTAAAATGCGTTTTATGGACGAGTTGTACACTCTACCTTTCACTTCGATTGCGAGAAAATTAAACTAAGTCTGTTGTTTGGCTGTTGGTATTTTTGCCTTGGTCTTAGGATACTAACGAAACGAAAAAAAATAAAGAATTTAGTCTATTAAGTTTTATGTTGTTCGTGTGACTGTTGGACCGATCGCCTTGGTCTTCGACGACGATTTTACTTTATGCTCTAGAGCTCTTAATTTTATTTCGTTTTGTTAGTATAAATAAAGGCAAAAATACGAACAGCCAAAGTACACAATAAAACTTCTTGAAATAAACTTGTAATTTTTATTTACTATCATTTATTGATTTTTAAATTTATTTTTATTATTGTAAATCAATATACTATATATTTAAACTACTTAATTAGGTATGACAATAATTTATCATAGATATATGTAAAGAACAGTGTTTTTAAATTTTAATTAATTTTGTTTTTAAATATAATATTTACATGATGCAATTTCATTTCCTCGCAATCGAAGTGAAAAGTAGAGTGTACAACTCGTCCATAAAACGCATTTTACACTCGACTTTATATTCATCCTCGCTCGCAAGCTCGCTCGGATGGATAAACGTCTCGTGTAAAATGGTGCGTTTTATGCACTTGTCGTACAATCTACTATTTTATTGAACCATTCACACAATTCAAATGCGTTCATTCAAATACCTGGTGGTTTTTTTGACAACTTGTGTTGTTTCCACATTTAATAAATTATGAAACATTAGAAGTTTCACAAATTTATAAATACCACGCCCTCTCTTGTTTACTTGTTTACTGCTGAAAAGTGAGAATGTGAATATTAGCTTGTTCACATAGAGGTCACTAAGGAAAGGTGGATTCAGTCCGCGCCGCGTGTCATGAAATACCTACTTTCGGGTCATAATTGTGACCCGGCCCACCCATCGCTCCGCCTTTATTGGGCTAGGGTACGTTCGAAGCGAAGCCAACGCATCGATTATATTTTTATAATATACATTTTATTTCTATAATTAGTTATTTTTATTTAACCAACTTCAAAAGAAGATTAAGGTGTTTGTCTGTATACTAAATATCTCCGTGAAATGTTAACCATTTTTTTTATTCAAAGAGTATACAACTACGGTTTTCCCATTGTCATTAAGTCCGGATCTGATGATGGGATACTTACCTACTAGATCTTAGGATTGGTTTAACGCAGACATGGTTGGCTTTTGTTTTTTTACTCACCTAAACGAACATCTAGAGCCAGTATCATAAAATTGGCCTGAATTTGGACTCTGGAAATGCCTACTGGATCTCAGGATTGCTTCAACGCAGACAACGACTCAACTCAATGAACATTTTGACCCAGTATCATGAAATTGTCCGGATGATTGACCTTATAAAAGGCCACTGTTATTGTGTCTTTGTTAAATTGCTTATATGTGCAAATATATATAGTTTACATACATTCAATGCAAAGATCAACATAAAGCTTAATCATCATCTCAGCCACAGGACGTCAACTGCTGAACATAGGCCTCCCCTTTGGACTTCCATATATACCGGTTGGAAGCGACCTGCATCCAGCGCCCTGCACCTGCAAAGCTTAATCAAAAATTCGAAATTTTAATGTCTGTTCAGTTTTAATGATAATTCGGATGATAAAACGTTATTAAATTAAATGAACATATAACAGGTATATCTTAACATAGAGGAAATAGCAAGCTACTTTCTACAAATTAAGCTAGACATTCCTCAAAATTACTTTCTAACAAAAGGTAACAAAATGTCGTCATTAAATTATAACTTACTGAACATATAATTTCTCAACAAAACTAAATACTTGTTAAAACAAGTAATTATAAGTTGTAAATCAAACAGATAAGATCAAGAACAGTCTACAATCTTATGTTCAGCAAGTTGTTGTATGTATGTGTAATTGATGCAATCGTATTTAACATTTTTATGAAAGGTAGACAAGTATTAATTAAAATGTAATCCCAAATGATTGTGAGTGGCGATGAGGTGGATGAAGAATGCTTACCTACGTATAGGTAGTGTCATTCCCGATTTAAGGAGACCAAATTATGACCAGGAAATGGTTGTGCTCTTCCTCTCTTTCCTGTTCAAAAATGTTGATTGTTTTAGACATTTTTCACTATGATCAAACATGTTTCTTAACATATTGTCAACATTTGTATAGAATCTTTTTATCCATTCATATTTTTTATGTGGTAATACCACATATTTTTATTTTTATAAATAAAGACACAAAGGTAAATTAAGAAAGAAAAATTGAATGCGATCTACTACAATCGAAGCGGGGTTTGAACCCGCGACCTCTGCGTTTCCGGCGCATTGCTCTCCCAACTGAACTATTCGACCGCTACGTCAGTCACACCAAATCTTTCATCCCTTAATCTCTATATTGTCAATGTTACTAGTTAGAACAGAAAAGCATTATTCACTTTAAGAAGTTGTTTGAAATTATTACTATATGTATTTTATCATAATATAAAAAAAAATACTTTATAAAAGGTATAAGGCTTCTTAACCATTACGCGCCATTTGGTGCAGATCCATCAGCTCCATAATTTCCCTGTAGATCCATGCCTTTCATGTCCTTCTGGACAATCGTTAGCCAGTCGTCGACCTCTTCCTTGTGTTCGGATATTACTATAACAATTAATTATCCAGTTTAAAAAAGGTATAATTTTTAATAAACTAACTTGGACCATACACGGTGATTCAGGAGTCATGAGCAGGACTTATAGGGGTGACGTGGTGGAATCGAAAATAAATGATAGATACATTTCGGATAGTTAGCGATCAATTAGTTAGCAATTAACTATGAAAAAAACACGATTTCGTGACTGATTCCATAGTAAAAGTTACTAAGTGTGGCCCTCCCGATCACCCCTTTAACTCCTGCTTATGACTCCTGAATCACCCTGTATCCCTTTCAGCCACAACAAGATAAAAATGTTGGAAGACGATAAGCAAACGCCTGGAAGAGATTCTCATCAATGAAAACCCTATTACCATCAGTTAAAGTGAGTGTACTCGCTGGCGACAGCGTAAACTATTTGTATGGAGAATCGCGCAGCGCCCCTAACGGTTACTTTATAAAGTCAAAGTCAAAGTCAAAGTCAAAGTTCTTTTATTTGCTAGAATCATGGTACATGAGGATGACAAATATTACAAAAGAACAACACAATTCACCATAGTAATGGCATGCAAATTTCGCATATAGAACTACAATCCTCCTTACAAATTGTTTACGCAGTCGCTCAGCGCAGTCGGCAAGGGATCGCTCTTTCCAAAACTACGATATACCACTCGAGTTCTCGATTCCGCTTTAAGGTCTTCGCACATTATAACAACTCAACGGCGACTCGATTCTATGCCAAATATTGAAAAAGGCCTATGTCATATTTACTAGGTTTAATTTCAAAAAATTATATGAGTAGTGGACGACGAGTGGACGACGAGTGGACGACGCGTCGTACATTTATTGAAATTAAACCTAGTAAATATGACATAGGGCTTAAATTTCAATATTTGGCATAGGATCGAGTCGCCGTTGAGTTGTTATAATGTACAAAGACCTTTACACACATTCTCTTTCCGTTTACCTCAATGCAAACGAAACCTTACCGCGATGTGCAATACGTTAAATTAGCCCCCGCTGCAAAGGCTCGATAAAAAAAAATCATTATTTAGTAGAAGTTCATTTCAACTAAATTGCGCTGAAACTGAAGATTTTGGACAGCATTTTTATTAGGATGAGGTACGATAGGATTATTTGGATAGAATAAAATATCTCTAATAAAAAATTGTTCTGAGAAATAAGAAAGATCGTCAAATTTAGTCACTTCTAATACGAAGAAAGTATAGAACAATTATTACCTGATTTACAAAATATTAGAATGCAGTTTTGGTACTTATTAAAAATAAAATAATCTTTTAAGTAAGAAGGGCTACCTAACTTAAGGATTAAAGGAAGTTCCCTTCAGCGTCCCATTTTTTTCCACAGTGTATATATGACATGCTATATTTTTATTTAAGCATTTAAATATCTTTTTAAGTTAGTTTTTAAGTGTCAAGTACGTAAAACCAGCTTAATTCTTGACTTCATTGCCGTTCACAGAAACATTATGAAACCGCGAAATCTTCCAGCGATATAAAGCAAAAATAATAACCACATTTTGACGTATTTTGACTAACATCGACGTATTTGCAATGTAATGAAGAGAAAATACAATTTAAGTGAGTAATTAACTTAGTTCACTTTCTACGCGTAATAGCCTGTTAGTCTCGGCCTGATTGTACCGTAAGTACAGTCAAAACAATAAAATAATTTATGTAAATGATTTTGGCTGAAGAATTAAGTAATGTTCACTTTCCATTTCGTGACGATTTGGAGACTTATCGGGTAAACAAATAGTGTTAATGCAAATGTATAGACGAGAAATCGGATGTTCGAGGCTGTTTGTGTGTGTCGACTGAAGTGGTGCTGTCACTTTTATTGCCCGAGTGCATTACATGAGTGTTTTTCATGTGCAAGATTACACTACTCGCAAAGTTGCCACTTTAGTGACAGAAGTAATATTTCGATCAATAGATGGGAAGTGGAAATTTTAAATGATCATAAAAATATCATAATTATATCAATCGAAAGACCTCAATCGTTCAGCGAACAAGGGTCTCATTTAAGGTTCTCCTCAACGACTGGTTGCATACAACAACAGTAAACATGAAGACCCTTTATTCAGCCGTTTAAAGCAGTTTGTCTAATTTTGTAACTTAAGGACAGATATTCTTCACGACACTTGTCGCGCGGCATAGCTTCACCTGTCAATCTCTCACAGAACTGCATAGAAAGAGATAGATAAATATCACGCGCGAGAAAGTCACATCACAGTTGGGCTTAGATGTGCAGTTTGGTTAAATACAACTATAAATCAGCTAGCAATGCTAATCCAATAAAATCGTATACCTACTAAAAACTCTTCAAACGAATCGAATAAAATTGTATCGCATAACTACAAACTGCTTTCATGCATAGAATTCTCAGTTTTCGCGAAAGCCACTTTCAGTAAAACTGAAAGCAGACGCGTATGTAGATGTTATCTCGTTTCCTTGCAGCAAACAGAATTAGCAAAAGTTTAGTCACGGTTCGGGGGTTCGACGAGGTAACGTCCAGGTAGACCAACCGTTCCTAGGCTCACTTTATAGGTGTGTACGTACGGCATAGAGTACGCACCATAGTGATTATATTCTCTTTTGTGCGCACGTCAATAAGACACTAGTACGGTTTACTGATAGTGATAAATCATATAGTCCAACAGGGTGTTTGTCATCCCACGCCATATTGTGGGTTTTTAGTGTTAAAATTTTATTTTACTGGCAACGACAAATTTTTGGTAACCGACGTTGAAAGTCAGTAAATGTTACTGATGTAAGCAAAGAGGAAACAGGACTAGCTCTTCCGCAAATTTCAAGTAATTTTTGCATAACAAAGTCAAAAATATCCACAGATTTTAAAAATAGGATTCAGTATTTATCTCGCAAGAAGAACGAAGGCTTGAGCAGCATTTCGGTAAACACTGCTTTGATTTTGGTTGATGACAAATGGGTATAATGACGTTAATTTGTCGCGCGTCAAAGAATCGCGGGCCACAGTTATACTAGACGTACTGTAGGCCTGGAATATCCATCAAGGTGTCAGCTATTCCACCGAACCACACTCCACTCGAGTACTCCAATACCAGGTATTAAAAGGTACATAAAGGTCTTCGCACATTATAACAACTCAACGGCGACTCGACTCTATGCCAAATATTGAAATTTAAGCCCTATGTCATGTTTACTAGGTTTAATTTCAAAAAATGATATTAGTAGTGGACGACGAGTGGGCGACGCGTCGGTGCATAGTCGAAATTAAACCTACTAAACATGACATAGGGCTTAAACTTCAATATTTGGCATGGAATCGAGTCGCCGTTGAGTTATTATAATGTGCGAAGACCTTAAGTCAGTCTCTTCCTCCAGGTTATGTATTTAAATTTTTCTTTGTGATTTGATATCTCCACATAAAAAAAAACAAATGAAACATTAGACGTTTCAACGTCCTGTCAAGGATCTTTACAGTAGACTGTCTAACTATAGCGCCGCCCACATCCAATGGCTTCCTGCAATCCATGCCAGATTGTCGGGCCACCTTATTGGCCCATCACTGCGAGAAGCCTTCTTCAACCGCGGGCATCGGTTTTACAAGCGATGTGCCCCGCTCACTGCCACTTAATTCTGGCAACTCTCTGAGTTCTATCTAGAGACGTGCCGTTCTCTTGAACGCTTTTCCCGGTTTGTATGCGGAAAGAACGTTCTCGAGAATTTCCCATACAAATTGCTGTCCAAATTGTTTTATTGTGTACCTTACTGTTTCTCTTCCCAACTCCCGCTTCTTTTTAAAATCGAAAACATTTCTGACTTGTAGTAAAATTTACAGCACATTACGTAGTTTAGTAGACTTCTTAAATTCACGAAATGGGGGATACATTATGAACTCAATATGACGTTTGGTATGTTTAGAAAATTAATTAGTAGCCTAATCTGGTGGGATTAGTCTTAGTGCTATCTCAAGTAGAGTGAGACGGCGTCGACGGCGCGCGCGCACCGAGCTGCTTACTTTGTGATCTAGATCTGCGTGTGAGATGAAAATTTTCAACTGCTTTCGAGTTTTTGGTACGTTTTGTGGAAGGTGGATTTTATTAGCTTTCTTAGCGTTCATACAACGTAATTCCCTTATTTATATCGGCTTGTTTATGTTAGCGCGTTTGAGTATCATTCTCCTTTCCTCTTGAAGAAACAGTGAGCCATTTGCTCCGGCTTGCCAAGGGATGTTTGACGCAACGCCACCGTTAGCTTCTATTCGTTATTCGTTGGCAATATTGCGGGTAATGATGAAACGGTAATATTATATCAATATAGGTATATATATATATATGTATATACCTTGTCTATGAAGAAAGATGTGGCACTACATGCCGTTTTTAGGGTTCCGGTGTCAAATATGAGAATTATTGTATAATAGAAAAGTAGTGAACAATGATACATTTTTCAACTTAAGCCCATGTGAATATAGCGAAATGGCTAAGCCACATATTTTGAGTCTTGACTGAGGTATAGTTTCGGAAATTAGTGCTTGTAGAGTTAGGGCGTGTAGTTAGGTTAGAAGTCTCTTCGTGAGATCTGATAACTTTTTGACAGTCGAGCCGTACGGTTTCGACTTGGCAACATTTTACATGAAAATGTTTCTGGTGGGATTGGTCATTCTCCATAGTCTTTGTAGTAATAACTAACGATAGTAACGCTGTCCACTGATACTTTGTTCCAATGGCACGGTCATCCTTCATCATTATCATAGGTCGTTTCGTCTATGCAGTGCTCTGGAAACGACTTTTTCGTGGTCATCCTTAGACACTAGGCATTCTTCTGTTAATAGACACTCGGGTGAGACGTAGTGGTCAACCCACCAATATACTTGAGACGATATATCACTGTTCCTTTTCTCATACCTACTATCACTTTACGTTAAGTCTGCACCTGGTAACTATAGCGTCGCATACAAATGAGGTCCAAACTTAACGTAGCCGCGTGGATTATACAAATCGAGGTTACGTTCTTGTCTGTTCCAAAACTTAACCAATTCTAGGAACAGAATGTGAAAGAAATACTGTCTTGTGTCGGATCCTTTTGATTTTTGCGCAAAGTATTATAGAATTTGTGTACTAGGCGTCCGTCTGCGGCGGAAATTTGGCCAAAAACAAACGCTTACCTAATACACAAATTGTATAATAAACTAGCTGTGCCCCGCGGTGTTACCCGCTCATCCCACGGGAACACTAAATTTATTCGGGATGAAAAGTAGGTATCCTATGTCCTTTCCCGGGTCTCAAACTATCTCCATACCAAATTTCATCTCAGTCGGTGCCGGTTGAAGCGTGAAGAAGTAACAGACAGACAGACACACTTTCGCATTTATAATATTAGTATGGATAAGCGCAAGAGTCGGAACGGTCCGACACAGAATATTTTCTTCCCATTCAGGGACCTAATTCGAGAATGCCGTTTGAGAGATCGCAAAACGTCAAAACTCTATTAGATAACAGTGATATCGCCTTTGAACAGTGATTAGAATGCGATGAGCTTCAAGTGACATATAACATCTCAACTTTGGAAATAGGAAGGCGATAATGATTGTCAAAAATACTATTCATGGATATGAATTTCTGTTTTGAACGAAACGTAACTGACTAATGTCACGCACTACACGGTCAAGTTAAAGTATGCGCCTGTTATTTAAGCCGTCACATACAAAGGACACGAAAATTAAGGGCGACCGGATTGACAAAGTTGCGATTTTCTAGGGATATCGCCATTTGCCAAGTGTGACGTCAAAAGTGACGGATGACGGTGAAATGGAGAGATCTCCATCATCTCTCTAAAATTGGTCGTGTCCTAAAATTTCGTAAACATTGGTCAAGTTTGGATTAGGTTTGGTTATAACAGATGATAACGAAACCTCGATCTGTATGAAAAAAACAACAGCGGTGTTACCTCTAATTATGCCAAAGCACGTAGAGTCACTTAGCTGTAGTGAAAAGTAAACATACGTTTCATACGTTTATATGGCCTCTATTACGCCCGAATCCCATCATCAGATCCTTAACCTAGTGACAATGGGACTAAGTAGAAAATCCTCGATTTGTTTTTCAAACAAAAAAAGCGGCTCAGCCATCTTTTAGTAGGTAATCACTAATCAGGGCACATGAGAAAATCATCAATATTTATTGATATAGCTATGTATACTTATTATTGGTGCATAATATCGTGGGCTCCTGGTAAGTATAATTACACTTGTGTTAGGAGGTTCCGCTTCTCCTATCCGGAGTTGTAATACAGTTAAGTAGATACTAAATATTAGTAAATATCCCGAAAAAAACAAACATTCCGTAGAACTGAAAACCTTCTTCTTTTGAAGTCTGTTAAATATACAGCTATCACAACAATGTGATGTGAAATGAAATCTTTTTCGTCCCATAATATATGACAAATAAGCTTTTAACATCTCTGTTTATCACTTGCATAAACACAGCAATTAGACATCATTTCTCAATGTTGTAAAACAAGAAAGCTAAGCTAGCAATAACAGTAATAACGTAATCTCGTCTGCAATTAATAATTGAGAAATTATATAAACCCAATTTTTATGAGGCAAGAACGTTCTCTCCCATACGAATCGGGAAACTTTTTGGAGAACGGCATATCTTTCGGAAGAATCGGATTTTCACGCCCTCGCCCTAACGCCAATCGGAAGGAATAAGCGCATATACCATAAAAAATATCAAAACTACAGCTATATTGCTAACACCATCTTCTTCTTCTTTGGCGGTACACTCTTGTCAGAGTGGTCGTGGCCGTCACGTCGTTGATTTTGTGGCCTGCTTTACAATGCGACGCCATTCTTCTCGTACTACTGCCCTTCTGGTAGATTCGTGTAGAGGAACGTTGACGGCGCTACACCATCTTACAACTACGCAACTATTATAGTATAGCTATCGCATACCATATCGCATACGTGAACCAAACCTCACTAAAATGTCTGAGTAGATTGACGCTGAGATATGAGCTGTTTGATGAGAGGTTGTTGGTAAGTGCACTTTTACCTTTGGCGCTGACCTTAAGTCGTAGTAGATAAGTTATTTTTAGCTTAACGTTACATTTATGGCTATTTGAGAAGTGCCGTTTCCGAGAACGGAAAAAAAAGCTTGGAAAGCTTCTCTACGTATGGAGGGAGAACGTTCTCGAGAACATTTACCGTACAAAATGAGAAATTATTCCAAAAATTCTCGACAACAGCACATGAGAAGTTGTCCATTGCTAGGCAATAAAACCTTTGCTTCAAAAATTAGATTAGAACCTAGACTTATAATATGGGCGTTTTCCCCAAATTATACGGTAAATCGGGGTAACTTTGGCCTTCCGTATAACATTGCCAGTTGAAACACAATATTATCTATGCGCTGTAGCAGGAAAACAATGAAAACTGGTGTGTAAATGTGGGCCAATCTTATACGGAAGGACCAAAGTTACCCATGGAATAGTTATCCACGAAAAAAACGTAGGTACCTAATACTCAATGAAATTGCTTACTATTATAAAAATCATCTAGACTTGACCTTGTGTTACCGTTGCGCTATGGATGTCGTAAATTCGTACAAATTTCTTGGTTTTACGTAAACTATAAGGTGCAAAAATAGCGCCATCAGAGCGAGACGTTTCAGACCGTTACCTTCGATATATTGAAATCTAATTAAGGAATATAATAACCGAGTACGATTTATTGTTTCTTTACTTGATTATGTATGAGAAGTGTTTGGATAAGTGTAAAGAGCTAGCGAATTGTTTAATTCAGTATCACAGTCTTGGTGATTAATTATCTAAATAGATAAGGTAGACATATGTAGAGTATTCTTAATGTATGTAGATACATAAGAAACATGTGACGAGCAATGAATAATGAGAACATAATTTTATAGAAAATAACGACGGTCTTTAATATATCTTACGCACCGATTGACAAGCTTGCATTCCACCATTTTACTTACCTGACCAACTTGATTAATGATTGAGTGAAGAAAAATCTCTTCAATTATAAAAGACATAAAGATACTACGATAGCAGAGTAGGCGTCGAGTGTTATAAGCATTTTTTACTCGCATTGTGGTGTTGACATTAATTCTCTGTGATTATTGAATTCAATCAGCATGCCATCTCATCAATATTAATTAGTTAAACATCCGTCAATCGTATTTGATTTCTCATTATGGAATGCTTATTTTCGGCACCTTTTGTTTATTGCGTTGCGTAATTGTTATTAAATAATTTTCAAGTCTAGTTTTGAGATAGTATTGATCGTGCACGCATGGTTGCCCGCTGCAAGCGCAGGGTGCGTGCGCGCATACTTTCTCTCCCCTCCTAACGTCGGCCATGTTTCAGCTCGGCGCGGCTCAGCGTCCGCAGACGAGGAGCGACCGCGCGGGCTCAACCTCGTGAACAAGCAGGCCGTGCTCCCGTTCGTGCCCCCCGCGTTTCCCCACAACGCCCCCGACCGGCTGATCAAACCCTCGGAGTACTTGAAAACCATCACGGCGCCGTGCAAGCGGGACGACGCAGCGGCGGAGGCGCGGGCGCCGCCGCCGCCGCCGCCAGCGCTCAGCGACAACGCCCCCCCACCGCCGCCCCCGCAGCCCCCCATGACTGCCGCCCAACCTCTGGCGGTGATCAGTAGCGCTGAACTAAGCGCGGTGCGCCTTCGAGCACCGGCAGCTAAAACGCTCTCCGCTCCGCCGCCCGCCCGCTCCGTCAGTCTACAATGCTTACCGAGCGCAGCGGAAAACTACAAAAGCGCCAAAATAGACCTGATAGAAGAGCTCAAAATGTCCAAGGACATTACCGGGATTAAGAAACTGAAGGTGGAGCGGGCGAGGCGGGAGAGTCTTCAGGATAAGGAGACGTTTACGGAGTTCACGAAGCGGTTCACGGCGGAGAACTTCGTTGACCAGGTCAGTGTTGCATTTTTACTTGGCAAGGTCGAGGTGATATTACAATGCGTGAAATTTGAGAACTTAGATCTATGCGTAATGACGGAATAGTTAGATAGTGAGATGAAGCCAGTATTGATGACAGGTATATTTTTTTCTCACATATAAAAATTAATAGAACGACCACATTTGCCTAGTTACCAGGTGGCTGTCTTTAGCATGACTTTAACTATGATCTGACCCAATATTTTGTTGAGATAAAAAAAAACCGCCTTTTAAACGCTCAAGCTCAATATTCGCTCCTTTCCGCTACAACTACATCCATCTCTGTCTGTACAGAATGAAACAATGATACTGTCATTAATACTGATGCTTCGCGTATATCAGTGCATTCCGCTATCGCATCCGTACACTCACCCACTGATCTATTTTCCCCCTTTTACACAGTTCCACAAGAGCGTAACTTCCTATTAAATGCAAACAAACTTACATCATTTTAGTCTACAGCTGTATTGACGCGGTTCCAAAAGAGCGTAAGCTCGTTTTAATTGTAAACAGATTTACGTCCTTTTATCACGGCATGGTGGATAATAGTGAAATGCATCTCTTATTTGATGAGACTTTTGTATGTTATGGAATTTGTTGCATGCACGGGCTATTTTACTTACTTCCAAGAGGTAATTAATTGAGATCAACGAACTCGCTTTGTGATTATCTTAGGAAATTATCTTCTAATCTAATACATTATCCAACTGAAATTAATTATGAAATACGTGTGTTGGCCATGGCCATCCCTATCTAAACTCGAAGACGTAAACTACTGGACTTAGGTCTCCCCAACTTTTGGTGAATTTGGTACAGTTAACCACACAATGAGTTGTAGAAAATTGTTTTATTATCAGCCGAAACTATTTCGTAGTGTTAACCATTTTTTGTATTAAATGTCTGAAGTATTCATTTCCATTATACTTACTAGTAATAACACTTTAAAATAAATGTCGAAATTCATTGCAATATTCGCGATAGCTACTTTTTTAGTGCATTATGAAACAGGGGAAAATAGACTAGAAAAAATTTAAACCCAAACGAATAATTGTCTAGGCACCAAAGTTACAAGTTATTAAAGGTGGAAAAATAACAGTATACTTATCGATTGAGTTACAAAATTCGGTATCGATAAAAAGAGAATTGTATGTCTTGTTCCTCATTTTGTTAAAACTTCGTCTTGATTTCATTACGTCTAACATAATTTTATTATTATTGTCCACGACATGTTTAGCCCATTTTTCATGACCACAATGCATTGAGTCTATCGTAAAATAGAATACATTGTGTATAAGTTTTTGCAACGATTTGTCCAACCGTGAAATTGCAGTGGCCTTCAATGAATTACGCAATTCGCTACGATTTGAATATATGCTTATGCCTAGGGTATGTAAATTGCTTCATTAAGAAGCCAAAACATGGAAATGTGAGGTAATTATTTTCGCGCCTTTCTATATTATAAACAGTGTTTGGATTAGGCTGTGCAATTGGGCTGAATGACGGATGTTATACATGATATGGATATGCGGGGATTCCCGAAAGGCGACATTATTACATAGTTTAGCAGTGCGGTTTTGGGAAATGGACTATAGACCTTTACAATGCAAGGTAATGTATAACTTTATTAGAGTTGGTGTCTATATAAATTACAGATAAAATTAAAGGAGTTGAAATACTATATTATTGATACCTGTAAAATAATATATAAGTATCCACCTTGTTTATAACTGAGTAATATTTTGAACCGAAACACTTTGTTTTTAAATTCTGGGATTGAATCACATCCATGTTAACATTACGTTACGAAGTTCCGGGAAATTGCACACCCTAATCCGATCACTATCGGGTCGTCTACCCTCCCAGCATCTAGACATTCTGGGAGAGCACAACTATGCTACGCAACTCTTGTCGCGCCACGTAGCTTTATCCGTCACTTTCTCACAGTATCGCATAGAAAGAGATAAGTAATATTTCTCGTGCAAGATAGAGTCGCGTCTGACAGTAGCGCTAAAGGGGCTGATTAGATTAGGTACAGTTGGAGGCAATATGCCTACTGTTAACTCAGGGACAAAAAAAAAGTTGGGTTGTGCTGTGGTTTTGCGCCGACGATGTTGTGGTTGTGCGATGATTGAGATAATGATTTAAATAGTAAGGTCAGGTTAACCATTAAACATAAGTTATTAAACTCATCACCATTCGCTTGATCTTACACCTTTACTTGTCAGGGTATACCACAATATGACGTTTAGATATGTCATGTACTTTTACAATGCGCATGTGATCGAAAAGAGAGTTTTCTACGCAATCAAGCTGTGCGTAAAGGTACTACTTTGCCACACTAGTGCTTTTTACTTTTCATTTTTGAAATTAGTGTCTGACAGCCCGAAGCAAAGAGAATTTATCATTTAAATAAAGTTTGAAAAATGTATCAATTACCTATTATTATTAGGCATATCTATCTATACTATTATAAAATCCTAAATTTGTATTGAAAATAAATTTTCTATGGAGGGAGGTCATGATTTCAGGAAAAATCTCGATAGCGTGATGCAGGATCGTCATTTGTTTCGTATGGGCGCGCGGCGCCATGCCACCCTGGCGCCATCTGTTTTCAAAAAAACCTTTGTCCTCTAATGAAGCCGAAACGGCTGGATAAAAAGTTACCAATTTTGGTACAGGAATAGCTGAACATCCAAAGATGGTTATAGGATACTTTTTATTATGATTAATATTTATCTCTCAAAACATAAATTCCATGAAATATTTTCCTCACAATGTGTAACCTTATATTGACAGCGTTCGTGATTTTGAATTTAGAACGACGCGACCCCCGCGTGGCTCTTACGTGTACAAAAACTAAAAAGTATGAATTCGACATAATACCTCCTCGCGGTCGGTCCACCGGTATTAACAATAAGGTTAAGGTTGTTTGAGGCGTTTAGTTACGGAAACCGTGTTAGTTAGATGGAATAGATGGCGCCAGTTATCAACCAACACAGAAGAAAATATAGTGCAATGTACGTGGTAAATTGGCTCATGCTCAAAAAAAAAACAAACATAAATTTCTTTAAAAACACAATTTGCGACAATAGGAACTAATGCTCTTTAATTGAATATGCAAATATATTCTTCTGTAGTTTGTAGGTAAGTATTGGCCATAAAAAAAACTCCGAGACGCAATAAAAAATGTTAATCAATAACACAGCTTTTTTATTGTTATTTTATCGAGTGTAATTGAAATAAAAGCATTTCGAATCAATTTACGTAAATAAAATATTTTTTTATATATGTTTTACCAACCAACATTTAGAACATTAGGCACAAATTTTGGTATTGTTTGTGTTTTACCTAACTTACTAATAAGGTAGCGAAATGTATAATAAACGATAAATATACGATATATTTAGCCACAATTTTGCATGAATGTTGTTTTTTTATATATAAAATTTATTCAAAGTAATAAATATCAGTCCTTCTTTATTTTTAACGGTGTGTTGAGATTTGGTTCTTAATGACCCAATTTTCCGATAGATGGCGTTGTTACTTTGCCAAAATCTCCATACTAACGGCTGCATCGCGCTGTTAAGATTTTTCCTGAGGTGTTATCAACACCAGCTCCAAACATGTCTACTAATATAAGTTGCAGAGAGTTGAGGAGCCATTGAAGCGTCACCTGTGACCACGATCCGGCACAAGCAAGGGTGTAGCTGTGATAAGTAATCATCGTTGAATATTGATCGCATACCTAATGTAAGCAGCAGTGTATCAGTTATTGAGAGTTGCTGCTGGACAATGTATGCATTTTGTATGAAAAACAACCATGATTCAAGTTCGAGAACAGACAAAATCATTAAATTTACAATGTAGAAAGGATTTTACCTAGCCGGGATTTGAACCTAGAGCCACTAAGAAACTACTGTTATAATAACCGTGTCATCTCATGCATTTTCCTTTGCTTCCTTATTCATAATACCACGGATAACAAAACAGTGAGGCCATCACGTATCCGTTTAGTGGTGCCGTCGCCATTATTGACGTACGTTCGGTTGAGTTAAGTTGGCACCTGAATCTTATGGCGTTACTTAGGAAATTATTATGACAGGTCATATTATTAGTAACATTGTAGACGAAAATAATTAATTGTCATCTTAATAGATGTCGTTAATATATGTTCAGGTAGAACTATGAGCTAATTTATTTCCAAGATGCTTTGAATCTACAATAAACAATAAATATTCAAAACGATATTTAAACATAATTCTAGCCTCAATTGAAACTAAACCAAGATGATGTTCACAAGCGTAGCACCGAAGGTGCGGAGCGTTCTAGGGGAAGGCACCCACCCACTAATATAAGTAGTAACTTAATGCGAGGCCGTAGGCCGAGCTCCACGTAGCACCGAAGGTGCATAGCGTCCCAGGGAAGCCGCTCACACATTTAAACTTACATTAAGTGGGTGGGCGGCCTCGCAATAAGATATTTAAATCTACTATAGACAATACATATTCAAAACGATCATTTAAACATAAGTCTTGCCTCAATTTTAATTAAACCAAGATTATGTTCACAAGCGTAGCACCGAAGGTGCGGAGCGTCCTAGGGAAGGCGCCCACCCACTAATATACGCGAGGCCGTAGGCCGAGCTTCACTTAGCACCGAAGGTGCAGAGCGTCCCAGGGAAGCCGCTCACACATTTAAACTTACATTAAGTGGGTGGGCGGCCTCACAATAAGTTATTTAAATCTTCAATAGACAATATATATTATAAATTGAAAGTGCGAGTCCGAATCGCGCATGAAGGGTTCCGTACCATAATCTATAACAAGTTTGTGTATGGGAGCCCCCTTAAATATTGATTTTATTTTATTTTTAGTATTTGTTGTTATAGCGGAAATAGAAATACATCATCTGTGAAAATTTCAACTGTCTAGCCATCACCGTTCTTGAGATACAGCCTGGAGATAGACGGACGGACGAACGGACAGCGAAATCTCAGTAATAGGGTCCCGTTTTTACCCTTTGGGTACGGAACCCTAAAAACGATCTTTTAAACATAAGTCCTACCTCAATTATAATTAAATCAAGATCATGTTCACAAGCGTAGCACCGAAGATGCGGAGCGTCCTAGGGAAGGCGCCCACCCACTAATATAAGTAGTAACTTAATGCGCGGCCGCAGGCCGAGCTCACGTGGCACCAAAGGTGCAGAGCGCTCAGGGAAGCCGCTCACACATTTAAACTTATATTAAGTGGGTGGGCGGCCTCGTATTAAGTTATTTGAACATATATTAAGTAGTTGGGCGTCTTCCCTGGGACGCTCCGCACCTTCGGTGCTAAGTTCCTTAATATAACCCTTAGTAATTTAATGCGAGGCCGTAGGCCGAGTTCCGCGTAGCACCGAAGGTGCGGAGCGTCCCAGGGAAGCGGCCAACCCACTTAACTAAATAGTTACTTCAACTTATATTAAGTAGGTGGGTGGCTTCCTTGGGACTAGGTCGATTTGTGTAAGATTGTCCCTTAATATTTATTTATTTATTTATTAAGTAAGTGGGTGGCTTCCTTGGGACGCTCCGCACATACGGTGCTACGCGGAGCTCGGCCTTCGGCCTCGCATTAAGTTACTTCAACTTATGTTAAGTGGGTGGGCGGCTTCCTTGGGACGCTCCGCACCTTCGGTGCTACGCGGAGCTCGGCCTTTGGCCTCGCATTAAGTTACTTCAACTTATATTAAGTGGGTGAGCGGCTTCCTTGAGACGCTCCGCACCTTCGGTGCTACGCGGAGCTCGGCCTGCGGCCGCGCATTAAGTTACTTCAACTTATATTAAGTGGGTGGGCGGCTTCCTTGGGACGCTCCGCACCTTCGGTGCTAAGTGTAGTAGAGTAAACGTATGATATTGTGTTTACGCGTGCGAAGCCGCGGGCAAAAGCTAGTAGTTATATAAAACCAATAATTCATTAATCGCGTTATCAATTACATACATTAGGTTTAAAATTTGATAAGGTAAATGAACGAACTTTAAATTCTTATTTATTAAATATATTGTCTAAATGTACACGTGCTGGTGCAATTTTGACATAAGACGAATATTAAAAATTTGCTTTTTGCACATGCGCAGTAGTAAGACAACAGGCGGTCTTATCGCTAAAGAGCGACCTCTTCCAGACAACCTTTGGGTAATGGAGTTAAACCCATATTGAAGAAGTAAAAAATGTTAACAACGGTCTCTAGCTGGATAAATCAAATCAAAATACTTTATTCCCGATGCAAACAGTATTTGTGAGAATTAAAGTATTTTCTATTTTCTCGTACATGCATAGTCAAGTTTTGTATAAAACTCGTGTGCAAGATGATTTCCGACTCTTGAGTATATCACTCGCTCGTAAATAAAAATTACGCTCGTCTGAAAGCAGCCGACCGTCCCACCTTACACACTTGTATCATAAATAACTATTATTTGTTCGGCGGTCAAGTTATACAGGGTGACCAATCCAAATAGGGAAACCTGTTCTTAGGAACCATGGTGTCGATGTTAGATTTAATAGAATCTGCATTAATTTTTTTTTTATAATTTTCATACATAACTGGGAATTGAACCTGGTTGGATTCTGTATAGAAACATTCTTTACAGCGGTTTTGACCAGGTTATGAAATCGTATGACCGAATTACAGTCGATTCCAGTTACCATTATAAAGCCTGACCAGAAATATATGAGGATGCGCCATATTGCGGAATTTTACTTGAACTAATTTCTTACACTGGCAATGATTGTATGATGGCTGTCAACAATGTTAATGTCATTCGAGGTGGTGTCTTTAAAAGACAAATATTCAAAAATATCCAAAGAAAATGCTGAAAACCATTCACAGTCGTGAAACTCGTGAACGTAATATTATAAATAAAGTGTACGTACATACGCGAAAAACAGTCAGGAAAAGAGTGCATTCCATTAAATGATATTACGAAGTTACCATAGGAACTGACAGGTATTTAAATTAATGTCATTTTAGTGCGATTGAGATTGGCTGCAAAATTGTTGCCATATAAATCTTATAAATAGCGCCCTCTTGAAAATCCTCATATATTTCTGGTCAGGCTTTAAATGATAGGTTACTGTGGCAATTGAAATGCTTGACGATAAGGAACCATTGATACAAAGATCAAAGCTCAAAAAAAAATTAATATGGTTTACCTGGTGATTGGTGGACCGGCAATCCAGGGGTTCGATTCCCGGTCTCATCTACCAGGTGATTAATTTTCAATTTTACAAGCTTTTATTTAACTTGCATTGTATGTATGTTTAAAGTATGTTTGTTCGGGTGGAATTTTGCAACTCAATTTTGAAGCAGATATCGTCAACCGATTGAGCTGAAATTTTGCATACTTACATAACTTTGATGACAATACAATAATATGGTACCATGGGGCTGATCTGATGATGGAGCCGGAAGGTGGCCATAGGAACTCTATAATAGAAAAAGCAATCCTACCGAGTTTGGGCTCTTTAGAATCGTCTCATTTGATGGATATTCAAAGAAAAGTACAGTCGGCTATAAAAGCTTGTCACTAAAATGTCATTTTTGACAGAAACTTATTTCTTTGAGTTTTGTATCAATGGTTTTATATGAAAAATTTGTGATGTGTACCCACATTAAAAAGAGACATTACATGTTTCAAAACTTTACAAATTATAACGCGATATTCCTTATTTACCTTCGTAATATAACATAACCGTCTCTTAGTGTTAGTTATAGCAGGCCAAAACCGACCACCGCCTTAACCCGCGCCAACTTTACAACCGTTAAGATTATGAGGCCTTATGAATATTATGCCGATTATGTTTCGGCGGTGTTTAAGAAAACAATGGCATGATGAAATGGCCTTTCCGCGTTTTTCTCTGATTAGCATTGCTGGTTAAATGGTTATTCTTGTTAGCTTTAACAGTATTATTTCATGATGTGATGTAACAAATTATAATTGCCACTCGCCGCTGCCGCTGATGTGGCCGGGCCGTAATTCAGTTAAAACGCCCGCCATTTCACCCAGATGCATAATAACATTATTAATAATAGTAATTTCGGCGTATGGTCTTATAGCAAAGAGTCTCGACAAACATCTTAAGAGACTCTCGCTACACTGAAAAAAATATCAAGTGGAGCCTACTGACATTACAGTAAGACTTACTGCAATAACAGTTAGGCCTACTGACATTTCAGTAAACCTAACTGTTATAACGGTTACGCTTACTGTAATTTCAGTAGGCTCCACTGGGTATTTTTTTCAGTGTAGATGGCCTGGATCAAGGGTTAGATTCAGAAGGTACTCCTGGACACGGCGCGTATCGTCAGGAGGTTCCTCTCTCCACAGCCTTAACCGACTGGGTTGTACTTTACTTTTAATATAAATTTATTGTAAAAAAAACTTAACCTAAGAAATTAAATGAATAAACGGATTAATAATAAAAGTAGTTGTTGATTCCTCACCAAATATAATCATCAATAGTCAGGAACGAACTCTTTATTCCTCAATGAATACGCAATCAAAATCACGACGCTAATTAGTACATCACAAAATTCAAAACTCCAACAATAACCTTATTGTTGCATTCAGTGCATACGAAAGCTTCTTTTATGTTTAATATCAATTAGATTCAGAATTGAATGGTCGGTCGGCCGCGTTCACGCTTTCTCCTTGTCTTGGCATTCACGACTTCAACTTTACTTGCTAGACGTTACCCGCGACTTCGTTCACTAGGGTGAGAACTGATATACAGGATGGCCTTGGCATCTGGACAAAAAAAATCCTGTTTCTCAGGAATGGTGTGAAAATAACTGTAGGTATACGTATATTATTATAATGTGTATTATTCTGTCGTATGATGATAGCCGACATCCCTTTGGATATGGTACAATAAGAAACTGAGTTTCTGGTAGTACCGAGTAGCCGAGTACTTCATAATTCATATCGACATAAAAGAAAATCTATGATATGATGATGAATATGTGGGTAAATAAAGTAGTGTATGCAATATAATTAGGCCTTAAAATGCTCGTGTGATTCTATCACGAAACTCGCCATCGGCTCGTTTCATTAAACCACACTCGTGTCTTAACACCTCTCCTTATGTTAGCCCAGCTTTTGTTATAATAGTGTGGGATTTTTTTTAAAATTTGAATCTATAAATGCACTTCATCATATCATATTCGATAGACGTCCACTGCTGGACAAAAGCCTCCCCCAAAATTCTCCACAACGATCGGTCTTGCGCCGCCCTCATACAATTTCTACCCGCGATTATAACCAGGTCGTCGGTTCGCCTCGTTGGAGGCCTCCCCACGCTGCAACTTTCGGTCCGCGGTCGCCACTCAAGAAACGCACTGTGTAAGGAAAATTATACATCGCTCTAAATAGTTTTAGAATTATGACGCTGAGAGAAATCTTGTTAAGTATTGACAGAAAAGCAAAATTAATGCAATGAATTTGATATACGATTACGATGTGAAATAACTTAGTTTATTGCGCTGAATGTATGTTTACGTGATTTTTACTCACAAGATTTTTATCAATTTTCTCTATTATGACATTTGACTCTGCTTTAATTGTAAGAAAATTGTCTCAGTGTCGTAAATCAGATGCAGAATGGTTTAGCACCGTGTCGGTTTCAAGTCGTTAAATAATGATTCGCGGTAAGAAATTATAAATAGAGTACTCGTAATAGGTCTTTGATGTTTTCTATGCATAAAGTATTACATTTTTACAGCAACGTCTAATACCATAACACAAGCCTAACTTAGTCGTACATAAAGCTGAAAAAACAAAAATAATTTCTGTAGCGAAATTAATATTACAACATAATATAGGTACTTTAGTCCATGGAAATGGTAGGTACATTTACAAACACTGGTACGAGGAGTATTTTATTTTAAGACACCGTATATTTTTGTCCGACTATTTTACCAGTTGTTTTAAAGAATGAATTAAGGCGATAAATAAACTGATAAACTGACAAATTGTACACACTTTTGCATTATACTACCGTTAAGAATAATAATTCAAAAGCTCTCGTTCACGTATCGAGTGACCTGAAACGACCATAAAAAGTATCTTAAAACACTGTTACGTAACTCAATAATGAGTTAATAATCTACAAATAGTATTATGCTCATACCCGGTTAGAGCAGGAAGTGATCGTCAGGTAATAATAATTATAGTTCAGGTGTCATTATTAATCTAGATTAATGTTATAAAAAAATCTTACGTCACGCTACCGGCCGAGCGGATCACGCAAGTGCTCATCAGATTTATTAATTGTGTTACTATATTTAATATTATTTTTTGTTTACTATTATGTCAGTAACGTCTATTTTCTTCTTCCATGTACTTTCTTATGATGTTCATTACCCAACGATCCTTAATTTAAATCATAATACGAAGGTTTATTGTGAAGATTTCTTTAAAAGCAATCCTCTGCAGTGCAAGTGGGGTTTGAACCCATCACTTAAAAAGGTGGGTTCAATCACACATCAATTATAGGCATATATCAAACCATAGTATAAAACTAAGTCGCTTCCTGCTATCTGTCAGTCCCTATGTATGCATAGATCTTTAAAACTATGCAACAGATTTGGATGCGCTTTTTTAAAGAGTGATTCAAGAGGAAGGTTAATATCAAATGCACAATGAATGAATGATGCATCACAATGATTCCCGTGCGAAACCGGGTCGGGTCGCTAGTTTCGATTAAAGTAATAAAAAAGTGGTCTCTAAATAACGTAAAAATGTATAATCGCAATCAATCTTTGTATAAAAAATCTGTTTTAATGTGTTTCTCTAGTCCTTTCCTTACCAACTGGATGTTTATTTTTATGTGGAACATTGTCATATACTTAGTGACACGACCACGAAGTCTAATTTTAGTTACCCTGAAGTAATATTGTGTCATCGATATGTTTTACAATGAAACCTATGCGATAATCTTAAACAACTCATAATAAAAAGTCCAATGCAAACATGTCTCGAGTGTGTTTGAGCACTCAGTGTGAAGCATCGAAAACCGTTCGAGTATCGGCGCGGATTTCTACCGTTTTCCAATGCGAACGCACTTTTACTGTAATAACAGCTTTCCAATGATATGGCAAGCACTAATTAGATCTTTACGTCACCCAGTTCTTGCCAGATTTATCCATTTCCTTATTTCCTAGTTGTTGATGTGTTTTTTCGAGTCGTTGCGAGCTAATTCCGCATTAAAGGATAGATCTGACGATTGCTTCTTCCTCTTTGCACCTTTTTACAGTTAACCCGCGTTGTTTAGTTCTCTTCCTTGGAATCTAAATTGGATCAGTTTCGCATTTCATTTTTGACGTTTGGTGTGCAATAAAAAGTACTTATTGTTGTAACTTATCAGGTATTCTTAATCCATTTAATAAGTGCGATAGTTAGTTCGTTGGAATATTGGTTTGTTTAATTGATCGAGCGAGCGAAACGAGCGTAGCCTCTCCATTTCAGCTTGGCCCAAACATATTTCGTATGTTTGAATGTCTAGATGCTTTCTGGCTGTTCTCACCTACATATCACAAGGCTCAACCTCAAAGGTAGATTAAGTATTTAGAGATGATGGGGGTAGAGAACGTAAAAAAGGAAAAATGAGGTCTACAGGCACAGCTCACAGAAACACTACTAAGTAAATAATTAATGATAGAAGATTGGTGAGATGGAGAGAGATAGAATATAGGCCAGATAATGAGTATCCGAAACTGCCCAAATGTACAGTCCCGGAGAAAAAGCAAAGAGCACGCGTCTGTACTGGTGGGTTCACTCTAGTTTTTTTAATAAATTACGCCTTCTATTAACAATGTAAACAATATGTCAAATACATTTAACTACCTACATACAATTTTATATTGCAGTGTAAAATTATGTAAAATTAACAAGATTACCGTTGGTCGTCGACTCGCCGATTATGGGAAGCCTCCTCACTTTCATCAGCGTACTTTACTTAATTGCGCAATATACATGCAAGTAAGATTCGTTCGTTAAAAAGTTCACTTTCAAAACAACGTCTTTCATGGGGATATATGATAGAGTGGCAGCGTCAAATGACATGGCACCGTTCGTTTCTTGTCAGTTGCCATTGCGACTTGGGCTCCCCTTTTTGCTTACCATCAGGCGAAGTAGAGCCACTATATTGTGCCAATATAAAAAAAAATATTGATCACCAGACATCGAATTTTTGGGAGTGACTGCATGGGAGGGGGTTGCTGTATCGATAAACTAAATTATTGATGCTTTTCCGATATTATGAAATAATGAACTTTATTCTGCAAGTAGGCACTTTTACATGTCTGAGTCTCCCGGCATTTCACAAGAGGAGACCACTGTTGAGAAGAAACGCCGAAAGAAACTCAACAGTCAGTCATTTATAGGTAGGCACTTTAGTGATCGGTCCCAGCATCATTTGTGTGTATTTCTTTGTAGGTATTAATTTGGGGAAAATCATGTATTATTACAATAGTAAATAGGAAATTAATTTTGAAATAAGTATAGGTCTCTCACTAAGAAAGGTTTCTTAGAAATCAAGCTTAGTTTTTTTTTCAGAATTATTGTCATTTTTATGTCCGGTGATCGGTGATCAACATCTTTTTTTAATATTGGCAAAAAATAGCGTGTACACTCGTATTTATTTAAGAGGATGACATGATTTCGAAGATTGTTTGCTTGTAAAGCAAAGAGGAACATACCTACTTACTTGAGTCATTATTTTCTTGCATTTTCAATTAGGGCCTGCTACCGTTAGTATTTTAGTTTTTTTTCTAGGTATACAAATCCAGGGAGTAAACCATCAATAAACATTGCTAAACTATATGTACCTAAGTTTCAATATTCCAATATTTATTATATTGTAGTTTTTTATGCTGTTGATGACGTCGGTATATCATTCAGAATCGCATTAAGTTCTTGTTAATCTTAGTCGCTCAGAAATCGTACACGCACTTTCATTTCAATTATTATGCGAGCATAAAAGATTGACATGAGAAAAACTGTTAGGGACTTTAAAATAGAAGTGACTCGATCCAGCTTCATAACAATAACCTCCGACGGAAAAAGAGGGGTGTTATAAGTTTGACATTGTGTATCTGTTTGTCTGTCTGTGGCATCTATCGTAGCTCCCAAACGGATGTACCAATCTGAGTGTGTTTTTTTTAAATCGGAAGACCTGACCGTTGAGTTTGTTCTTAGCTATGTTTGATGGAAATAGTACTGAGTAGTCGTTTTTTACTCAGACGAAAAATTAAGAATTCAAAAGCTGTTTTAGCTCGGACGTATTGATAATATTTGCCAATGTTACTCAGATAATAAATATTCCCCTTTAGGTATAGTAGGAGATGGCACTTCACTAGATACTTTAGAATCCCGTCGGCGCATGTATGAATCACTTGAAAAAACATAAAAGCCTTGTTGCCATCACTCCTTCCCAAGTCACGGAACCACAGCCTAGGCGTTACCATGGCCGCTGATCCCGGGAATATTCTTTAATTTACAATCTCGTTGAGCTAAGTTTCATAATCAAAGGCCTTTTAGTCTTTTACAGACTACACAAACAGTGACATGTAGGAAAACAGTACTTTAAGCTAAGTATAATTCATGGAGTGAGCGATGCGTCGCCGTTTCAGTTAGGCTTAAAATTCTGTCGTATGTCCGGATGTTTGGATGTCCGTTTGCCCGGATTTCCAGCTATTTTCACCTAGAGGGGATGACGAACAGCATATCATTAGGCACGATATAGAACGGACAAGCAACATCATCATCTGTCTTCATCCCCTCTCGAACCGCGGAAACAGCCCGGAACCCTGCCACTGCACTGCCTCCGTTATGCCACGTAACTCTTCCGTTGCATCACACGCGATCCGCGGCCGCTGACCGCGACGATAACGGGATCCATCCTTTATGCGCGAGTCGATTAAGACATTAAGCCATATCTCTTTCCCCGAGAATGAATGCTCCTTACTTTTAGGCTCCTTAATCCGTTCAAAAATGCTGATTGTTTTAGGCATTTTTCTCTATGATCAAACAAGTTTCTTAACATATTATAAATGTTACTACTTAGAACAGGGCTATTGCAATTTAATGATATATATTTGAAACATACAGTTTGAATTTTTCATTGATAAATTTTGTTTCAACAACTACTCGAAATTGTCAAAATTCACGCAGATAACTAGTTTTTTTCAACTTATTTTCGACTGTACGCAATGAAAGTATGAAATAGCTATGTTACCTACTATCTAGAACTCAGGGAAAAGTATTATTCACTTTAAAAAGTTAGTTGAAATTATCAATATACATTATGTATTTGTCATAATATCATTAAAAAAATTGAAAAAATATTTAACAGACTGCAATACGCATGAAATGTAATTCCAACAGTCACATAGGTACTTTATCTAAGAATGCCAGGACATTTTTAGTACTTTACCTATCCCGTGATAAACGTAGGTACATACCTACTCGTAAGTTCGCAGTTTATAGGGTTTGCAGTTCCGGGAAATCTTACTATGGCAGTCCCAGGAACTCCCGGGACAGGCTTAGGTACTTAAATTTCCCGGACTGCACACACTAGTTCGTACGTGGCCGGTAGGATTGTATGGAAGTTTTGCTATCACACGCGATCTGTTGCCGGTAACCGTAACGGTAATCGACCGATCCTTTATTCGCAAGATGCAATTGACCTACATAGGTTGTCTAATAATATATTTCCATGAGTATAAAAATTATCTATCAATAAGTTATCACCTCGACCTTAAATTCACATTTGAAGCCAACTCTAATGCCACTATCATTCATTCTTATCATAAATCCGAAGATACTAGGGTTGATTCAATAACTGTATATAATATTCTAATACCAGCTTTACCGTGACTGCTTTCATGAAGAAACTAACTTTACTAAAAATGCCCCACTTCGGACATGAATAACGCTTCCAGCTTTGTACAAAGGCCAATTGAATCAACCCTAAACACTCAAGCAATCAATTTCGGCTGGTCGACGCAGGGTTGCCCCCAGGTCCCGGAGCGTGACGCCGCGGGGAACGTCATCCCAGCGTGGAAGAGGCAGATGCTGGCCAGGCGGGCGGCGGAGAAGGCGAGGAGAGACTTGGAGAGGGAGCTGGCGGGAGAAGCAGAGAGGAGACGCGCGGCGGCTGTACCAGCCTGGAAGAGGCAATTGCTGGCTAGGAGAGAAGAAGCAGAAAATAGGTTGAGGTAAGATGACTAGGTTTGGCTGCAGTCCATAGAATCCGACTCTCACCCGCGCCGGCTTGCTATATTAGAGTAAGCACCCTTTACATTTTACTCTCACAGAAGAAGTAATAGTAGAGTTGCTATGCCGCGAAATTGTGCGCATCGGGTTACAAGCATGAAATTTCTACCACAGATAGAGCGTTCCGTGGTGAATATTTTCAGATGTGGAGGGAAGTCAGATTCGTGCCCTGCGTGGCGGGAGAGCGGGGTGAATAGGACCTAGTACTACTCTTTTTGTGCTTTCATGGACTAATTTATCGTTCTGAATAAAAAAACGCGTGTGATTTTTACCTTTTCGGCCATACACCCATATTTTTATATGTAACTATACAAAAATAATATAAAAAATGAATTTCTGATCTCTGTTTTACACGGAAACGATACCAGACAAGTCCTAGTAGACTTAACTGACCTGCAATAAAGAAAGAAAAAGGGGTATACTTGGTCCTATTCACTCCGCTCTCTCGCCTCACAGGGGACGAATCTGACTTCCCTCCACATCTGAAAATAATCACCGTGGAACATTCTATCTGTGGTAGAAATTTCATGGTTGTAACCCGATGCGCACAATTATGTTAGAAAACAGCGGACTAACAACTCTACTATAAGTGCATTATGCGCCTAAGACTAATAATCGACTCGAGCAAAGGACAGACGACGACAAGACGGAATTAGAGGGAAGCAGGTGTCTGCCATGACGGTGAAAAAGAAATAGTAACTGACATATGACATATATAGGTATATACTTACTTAATATATAATACACTATGATGAAATACAACAAAGAAAGTTTTTGCAGTCGTATTACATTATTGCAGTTGGTCTTGTGTTAAAGTATAAATTTGTCCTTAATTCCCATTATAAACGTACGTGATAGAAACTTGCTCTTGACAATGTCTCACGGGTTTTTCACAAGTGTACCATAATATTTATACCTCTTCCTGAGAAACAATTTTTAGTAGGTAGAGGTATTTCCTCTTATAAGTCTGAATGCTAAAGTAACCCCAAGTAAAGACGTCGTTGTCACAATAAACAAATAAATATTCCTATAGGTCTAGGATACTTGATATCTAACTTTGATTAATAATATACCCAATACATTCCAGGCAAACCCTATACACCCCCAAGGTAGAAGAACCCAATGGGCAAACGAACGGCGAATGGCGCGCGTACCCCAGCGGCACGCAGCGGGCCGTGTCCATAGACAACATCACGCTCTGCTACGACACTCCTGCGCAGCCAATGCGCGCGCCGTCGGAAGCCAAGCTCACTTCTGAGCATTGTAACGGTGAGCCAACTTAATAATAATAATAATAATAACGTTTATTCGATGCAAAACCTTATCACTAATGTTCATCCTCTGCCAAACCACAAGGCGGTTTATTGGCAGTGTTCATCCTCTGCCAAACCACAAGGCGGTTTATTAGATTTATATCTCAGCCACATGAATGAGCCACAGATATATGTACCTAGTCTATGCGCCCGCCCTTAGATGGAAGGTTACTGATTGTTTATCGGGTAAATAGAGAACCTCACACACCTACTCAGTTAGAACAATTTGCATATTGCAATTATAATTGGTACGCTGTGAATTTTAACTCTTTTACACGAAGAAGAAGCGTATGTCTGTATACACATTCAACAATATCCGAATGATACATTCATCTTTCGGGTATTGCCTTTCGATGAATGTTCTGGGACCGAGACTTTCTTCAAATATTAGATAACATACATGATCATATCAGCCATAGGATGTCCTCTGCTAGACACAGGCCTCCTCAATAGATTTCCACATGGGCCGGATAGAAGCAACCCACATCCAGCGAGTTCCCGCAACTCTAACCAGGTCGTCCGATCACCTTGCGGGTGGCTTATCTGGGTGGGCCATTTAAGTATTTCAGCAAGTCTGAAATTATACGACATCTTGTCACTTATATCGATGACATGGTTCCTAAGAACAGATCTTAGTATATCCAAAACTTCAGACTTAGGTAAACAAAACTAATATCTCTTAAGAACGTGTTTTTGTTCAAAAGTCTCATGTCATTATCACAACATTACTGTCTTTCAGGACACACAAATGGAAAGCAGGAAGACGAGGAAGCGAACGCGAAGATAATCCCGTGGCGAGCGCAGCTGCGCAAGACCAACAGCAAGCTGAACCTTCTCGAGTAGCTAATTTAGGTCTAAGGTTATCCAATAGCCTGAGGATGGTCTGCGATAACTGACTTAGTAGCTACTGATGGAACGAATACTAGACAAGGGATTGTTGTGATTTTTCGGGGATCAACTCTAAAAGTAGCGGACTGACCACAGGCTCATAGTGTCTCCACTTCACCTGATGGTAAGCAAAAAGGGGAGCCCAAGTCGCGATGGCAACTGACAAGAAACCAACGGTGCCATGTCAGTTGACACTGCCATGCTGGCCCGAAAAGCGCTTGTACCGCCCTTATGCAACCCAAATTAGAGTTATTATGGCTGCACGGGCTCTTATTTCTGTTTATAGGCAGAGGATTACCTGTGATGCCATTCCCAGTTCTATTATTTACTAAAATCGACTGTCCCTTTTATTCATTTGGCCGTCGAAGGCACTGGGATGTGAGCACTCTGGAAGAAACGATAGCCAGTGCATGTTACAGGGTAAAGGTTGACGATGGAAGTAATGATCAAATCAAGTCCAAAAATGGTATCCATCAGTGGCTTTAAGGTCATGTTCAGAAGTATGAGGAAATATGAGGTCTCCAGATTTTGAATCTAGGCTTAGTAGGTAGTCAAGAGCGGGACATCCGAAGGCGTCACGTAAACCTAATAAGATGATTTTTATCGATACTTCATTGCGCAATTTTAATCGAATAGTGCGATGGAGATCCGATAAAAGGTGAAATCTGTATTTTATCGACAAACGGATACACATTGATATATATACTGTATATTTTTTGGTAAAAACGATAAACAAAATGGCTTCCTCCTGTCGATTAAATGCATAGCTGGGTTTACTTTGTCCTGGCATAGCTTAGGTGAAATGCCATAAAAAGCATTATATACTAGCCGAGAACACGAATATTATTAAGTTAAGCAGTGGTCCAAATATATCAATATTTTTCATTCCAAAATTTAATCCAAATTCTTTTCATGAAGAGTTTTGATTAAAATTTTCTCTGTCGACATTCATTGATAGGTACGTGTAATTCAGAACTAAATTACAAAACTTTTCGTTTTTAGAAAAATATTTGTAAGTTATTATAGTTTATCTATTTAGAAACTTGTATCCGATGTAAATACCTACTACCTATTTACTCTCTAATCAAATATTAATAATGATAATGATTATGAATCTTTACAATTTTATACTTTTTTACGCTACAGAGATATTAGAATTACCTACTTACATGTCAAATGTCTATGTGAATATATGACTTAAGTACATAGGTAATACTTATTTTCATTTAAAAAATATTTGAGAAATGCTTAAGTAGGTACTTAATAAATCATTTCTAATATTAAAAATATTTGTAGACCAAAACAATTTGGAATAATCGGCTTTAAAAGTTTAATGGAACCTTGGGTAGCCAAAATATGTTAGTTTGTTTAATATTAAGAAAAATATTTAATAAAATGTAATTTCTAAGTTTTTTCTAAACTGCAAGTGATACCATTGTTGCAATATTAGAATTAAGCTTGATACGAGGGCTTAGTTAACTTATGGCCTGAAGTTTTCTGTAACGATGTATTGTGTAACTTTATGTATGATACACAATTTATGTTTTTTTTTGTTAATAAAAATGCTGTTGCTTTAATGTATTTTTTATTATTTACCAACCCAGTTTAAAGTTTATAAAGTATGGTAAAAGAGCGAACGGATCACCGACCGACCGACGTAGTTTCTTTCGGAATATAACACAAAGTAGGTCTTGGATAAACACGCGGCACCAATAATTTGATGACTTAGGTATTGCGAAAATTCGAGTCATTAAGAGGCCTTATTCGTTTCCATATTTTTTTCATATTATGACAAATATATTCGTCATTTCAACCAAATTTTTGAATGGAATTGGAATAAGGCCTTTTGAACCGAAAAAATACCAAAATAGCTACCACACGGTCGATAGGTACAGCATTTTTTTGGGATTCCGTACCGAAAAAACAGGCCCGACCCATTACTATAATATACTTATAAGTGTCCCGTGTCTGTTTGTCTGTCACAGGGCTGTATCTTTCCAACCGTAAAACGTAAACTTAATATTTTCGCAAAATGTGTATTACGATTTACCAACTGATCCATCGAAACCAATAGGCTAGGTAATTACCTGAGTCCCGGCGATCTGAGCACCTACGCAACAAAACAACTCGATCGCGTTTACCACAGAAACATCAGCGCCCTAAACACATACGACAGCATAAACGATTTAATACTTTGCAGAACACTGCAAATAAATATCGGACAACCTCACACAAATCAATCTAGTCCCCCAGTACCTAAGCTCCAGTACGCTTGTGTTATGGACACTAGATGACGATAAACATACTTGTGTAGATACATACTTAAATACAAATAACATCCATGACGCAGGCACAAATATTCGAGTTCATGACAAATATTTGCCCTTGCCGGGATTCGAACCCAGGACCGACGGCTCAGTAGGCAGTTACTTAACCACTGTGCCAACCGCGTCGCCAAATGTAAACTCATGGTAGTACAGTGTCGCAAACGCTATCAACTATCGAGACGTATTTTACGTTAAAAGCAAAACTTAGGCCTTCGAAGTTAATTTAACCCCTCGTATGCTTAGGCACGGTTGGCACGGATCCGTGCAGATTATTTCAATCTTCGATAAATGGTCACTCAGTTTCAATTTCAATTTAATGAGCAATTTTTTTACACAACATACGAGGAGTAAAGTTACAATCTAAAGAGAAAACAAGATATAATTTTAAAATATATAATCAAATTTCAAGAAAGCAATCCGGCCGGGCCAAACTGTCACGTCATAATTTGCTTCTTATACCTACTTATACCGCTAAGCAGGTTTTTTAGCATCACACCAACCTACCGTTAAATAAGTAATTTTGTGACTTTTTTATCCATTTCATTGGTGCATTGTTGTAATTTTTCGTTTGCGAAATATATAAAAATAGATAATGTCGACTATAGGTAATATTCTCGTTTAATCTGACTCTCGAATATGCTTATATTAACATGATTATGTGACATATAAAGTTTATTTTTAACCAACTTTCGCAACACTGGCGCGAGTTATATAGCGACCATTAAAAAGCTGGTTTCGTAACGTCTTTCAGGAAATAAATCGAATCGTAAAATGCATTTTACCAAAGTAAAACCACCTAAAAGTTTCCATACACGAGTGCAGTAAAATATCAAATTTATTACTCCAACTGTAACTCGAACAACGAGATCTCGTAAAAATCACATTCAGAAAGTGGCCTCGACAGAAAGATATATGAAATGAACTCGAAATAAGTCTCAATATGATTAAGTTTAAGGCGTCAACAACGTACGGTAAGAGTTACTTTCGAGATATTTATGTGTTTATTATTAAAATAAGTTACACATGCATTACAGTAATAAAACCAAGGTACTATGAACTACAAAAATACATATAAATAAAACTTAAAACTAGTTAGCTTAAGCAACGGCGTGGCTCCGTTGCGTCGTCTGAGCTGGTGTAGAATACGGCAGATTCCCCCGGAACTGCCGAAACACAACACCCTTCGGCCAGAAGTCTGCATTTGCGCCGGCCCAGCCGCGGTACGCGCACCACAAACGAGCTGAAGTGCACGTAGCGGCGGGTCTGCAGCTGGTGAATCCTCGCGGACAAAGCGGAAGAAAATCTTTCATATCGGTGTATTTTGTATGAAAATTTACAAACTATTAGGGGAAGATTGGCACCATTCGTACACGGGGCAGCTGCATACAGTCACTATTACAGCTTATCAGGACAATATATTTATTACGGGTTTGTGTGTGTGGGTAGGCGCTGACGGCGACCGGTGGACCACGAAGTTAGCTGTCAGTGCGGTTACCAAGAGCGACACGAGAGGGCGTTATTTGTTTTCGCACCCTTTAAGTAAATTTTTCGTCGATGTTCTCGGATGTATCGTGCTTAAGTGGACCGGGAAATCTGAAAATTTTGTTGATCAACGGTAAGTAAATACTATCATTTCCATGATAAAGTACATATTTTGTGTATATCTCTTCATGAATTTTGTGTAGTTACCAATATTTTATTTTGACCTTCGGGGCAGGTTCGTAAATCGCCAATGGGATTGGCGGGTATTGACTTGTTTTTAAAGACCATTAAAACTAATTTTGATATTATAATTGCTGTTTTATTTAACATGTACGAAGTTATCTCATACTGTCTGAATGTTCCCCGGCCCATGTACGAATGTGCCCCTTCAGTGGGGTAGATTCGGACATTTGACAGCTTCTACTAAAAGTCGATCTACTCGTTTGTTGTAAAAGTAGGCGACTTCTAACTTTTTAATTAGGAAGCTAAATGCATCTGCTATATTATAGCGGCCGATGGACGAATCTATCTTTAAAAATAAAAATTACAAAAACCGTAATGTAAAAAGTGTACGAATGGTGCCAATCTTCCCCTACAATTGAAAAAGGTGTTATAGATAACAGAGTGTATTATCTGCCTAAGTTTCCAACGTTTAGCAAAATAAAATAAATAATTTATCCTCTTTTCAGTTCTGACGATTGCAGTGGTTATACTCCTTCCCAACATTAATAATGCACATCGAAACGCACTAAATTTGAATTTTGGCAATATCGTCAAATCATTTCTAATTCCAATCCTAAACCCTCAAACGGAAGACCTGGAAAATAATCAAATGAATACACAAGATTCTGAAGTTGACGATAAGAAAGAAGAAGTGAAACGCTTGCGCTTACGCTTAATGAAGCTTGATGAAGATGCAGATAAAGTAAATCAACAAAAAGAATATAGCGACGCGGATGAGACGATAATATTAGAAGATAAACCAAACATTGCCAATAAAATTAGTCATTTAAATACAACTATGACTGATACATCTTTGGTAAAGTACAAGCAATTGCAACATAAAATCGGAGGCTTACTGAAGGAAGAACAAATCTCAAATACGACAAAGAATGTAATAACTGAAGTATTCGATAAATTGATGTCTAGGATGAATAAATGTTTCTGGAATAGTCAATCTAGAGATTTGACAAATACAAGCCCTAGATTTAGAAAATCTGATATAGCAACTAGAATGGCATTACTGGAGTTGTGGAGACAAAAATTTAATAAGCTGATTAATCGTTTTTATAAACAACGCGAAGATTCGAATGACATGTCTGGAAGTAAGGAAATTTTGGAATTGCTGGCAAGTATACGGGAATTCTTTTTCGAAATGCACAACGATTTCCAAAAACTCGTTACTCGGTATGACTTGGTCTGTAAACTTGTCGATGAAAAAAACAATTTAAGATCACCAAAAAAGTATAGTATAGTAAAAAATACGAACAGCATAGACGTTAACGATGATGTAACCCATCAAAAAAGCAGGCCGGATAAATGTGAGTTTTATATAATATGTGCTCACGAATTACAAGAATTTTCAAAAGATTTCTACGCAGATTTAGAGGAAACGGTTAAACAAGTATTTAATAATTATTTACACATGTATTTAGCTGATGAGGCCAAGGAAAGCAGTAATAACAAAAGTTTGTTTAAGGATTTTATTAAACATGTCAATAGACACATAAAAAAGAGATTTAATGCTACATTACATAAAGAATTTAATACAATGGATTTGGATTCGGAATCTGATACAAAAGTAACTGTGGAAGATGTTAAAAAAATTATCGAAAATACCGTAATAAACATAAAAGTATTAATTGAAGATGCTTTAACAAAGAAAATTAGTACTTTACCGGATCAAATACGGTTTACTGTCAAACAAGATATTATGACAAATGCTGATATTGAGTTGGGCAATGTACAGGAAACGTTTAAAGATAAAATATGTTCGACATTTCAAACTTGCCATGGCAAATACGTTAGGCGTATGGGTAATAGCACGAAAACAGGCCATCTATATAAATATCTACATAATATATATTAAACATACCGGGGATCTGGATATCATCATCATCATCTGAGGCGTTACAGCCGCGGGCTAGCAAATCTCTCCAGTTCGATCTGTTCGTGGCTTTCCTTTTCCAACTTATCACACCTAAGATCTTGTTATCCTGTTCGACGCCGTCCAACCATCTGAACTAAGGCCTGCCCCTCTTTGGGTACTCTGGCCTCGTCCATTCGCAACACGTGCTCTGCCCATGGCAGGCGTCTGATCTTTATCTCGTGGTTATAACACGTTCACCATCCCTCATCTTCCATCACTGCCCCGAAAATAGGTCTTAGTATTTTACGCTCAAATACTAACAAGGAATTTACGTCTTTTTTGCCAAGCACCCAACACTCGGAACCTTGGATGAGTATGGGCCTTAGTAAGGTTTTGTACAGAAGTTTAATGCTTCTTGAACGAAGGGGTCTGCATAGTCCAAAGAAAAATAGAGAAGTATTCTTGAGGCGAAAAATGAGACTGGGCGGAGGATTCCTTAAATGTAAATGAGGATGTTCTTGAAACAAAAATGCCCTGTGTTCATTCCCAAGACCCTCATAAAAGAATCCTGAAGAAATAGATGTAGCAACTTAGATAATGGTACAGTCCGTAACCTTTCAGATTGGGATTTAGATTTGGGTTGGTTTGGATTTAGAAGAGCGAGCGGGACAGGTACATATAAAGGTAGAATCACATTTTATCAGCTCACGCACTGTAAGGTAAAAGTGAAAATGTTGATGTCGGCACATATTTTTTTTATTAAATTGTAAATAAATCAAGGAAGGGAATTCGAAGTGAATTATTTGTACTTACCTGCATGATTGACGTAATGTTTTCAGAGCTGCCGAGTTTTATTAATTATTTTATAGCTTCATAAATAACGTACGGAAGTCAAGTAACACGACTAGGAAATAATTTAAAATGAAATATTAACATTACCTTTTCAATGTAAAATTTCGACAATATCCAGAATCGTCTACATTGATGTTGGTCGTTATTTCATTGTAAAAATTCACACATTTATCCAACCACTGCAGTCCAATTGGGACTCGAACCTACAACCTCTGTTTAATCGGAATATGCACTTCCAACTGAGTTACAAGATCGCTGTGCAGACCATATGCAATAATGCCTTCTAATTACGCTTTTTTACGGCGACCTCTGTGCTTTTATGTTTAAAATGCTAAGTGCTTTTGCCAAGCTCCAATACGCACGCTTTTCAACGCGTAAAAAATGGCTTCTTATTTATCCTTTGTATCTATATACAAAATAAGAATTGTGGTATTACCACAAAAATAGGATCAACATTGATTTAGTTCAATTCATACATAGCCAATATTATGATTTCAAATATCTTGCCATCTTGTGACAGGTCAAACCAGTGTTCAAGTATGATAATAAAATAAATTACTTTGATAAAAAAATATATTTTGGCTTACAGATAATGTACAAATCAAGACGTGTAAAACATGTCGACGAATATTGTAAATATTCAAATTGAGACACCCACAGGCAGGCTAAGGATTTCGCACAATGACACAAAAATAAGAGATGGTAACTGTTAGCATTCCGGAAGAGTGATGGACAGATTAAATCCTGTCACCATTGACATCGTTACGAAGGTGCCACGACCGTGCACGACAGCGGCAGCGGTGCGCGGTACGTTTGTCTCGCTCACTCGTACGACCGCGCTCGGATCTCTCGCTCAACCGCCCACTGGTTGCGCTGTTGTGGTATCTCCGTTAAAGAGAACTTAAAACACACAACTTATTAGCAAACATCAATTCTTTTGTTTAGCATGGGGCGAAAACGATGTAATTTAGTTAGTAGTAGTTGATGGGTTGGTCAAACCCAAAAAATTGATCTTTGAAATAAGAACTTTAAATCTTCTGTTCACAATCAAAACTCACTATGTAACAAATACCCACTTTAAACAAAGCTTGTATTTCAGTGTCAATCTACTTACTGGATACGAGGTTTTAAAGAGCATTAACAGTTTTTTTGCTATACAGGGTGATCTTATAAATAGTATAAATAAATGTGTATTATTACTTACTTAGTTTATGTACTTATTATAGTTTTATTAAGTATAATATACATATCTTGGTTGTACGCAGTGTAGTTTGCCTATTTTCTTCGAATACCCATTCCTTCAATAGCTCAAAGGTTACCTGGAAGAGATCCCTAATAGGGATAAGTTCGCCTTTGTACATATTTCATTTGTTATCAATGTATTTATAACCAGTTGTTGTGTACAATAAAGCGTTTACATACATACATACATCAGTCCAAATGGGTCAGTAGGGAGAAAACGAAAACTATAAGAGATAGGGATATCTGTTCTTAGGAACCATGGCGTCGATTTTAGATTTAATAGAAACTGCATTAAATTCTATTTTATAAATCGCAAACATAACCAGGAATGGAACCTGTTTAAAATTCTGTAAGTAATCGCATGTCGTATTGTAACATTCTACAGCCCTTTTTGGCTGGTTATGTAGGTATGAAATTATGTATGAGAATTTATAAAAAGAAATGCAGTTTTTATTAAATCCAAAATCGACGCCATGGTTCCTAAGAACAGATTTCCCTATCTCTTATAGTTTCTGACTTCTCCCTACTGACCCATTTGGATCGATCATCCGGTATATAGTATATACCTATAGTAGGTATGCACAGAGTTCTTATTTCATAGACCAATTTTTCCAACCACGCTTTGACCACGCAACCCTTCACATAGCGCGTGACTTCTGTCATCTATCACATTTGAATCGAATATAGGTTATAAAATATACTGAGATGACAAATGTTACATTGGTGCGTGTTACGCGAAATAGACTATAATAAAAACACTATACAGTCTTTCAGTTACATGATTAGAATTTGCCATATATTATACAATAGTGACCAATGTTTCAAGTTTAGTCCCTTAGCTTCTGTAAGGCTGTCTGTTCACTAGAGCGGAGCGAAGCGATGTATGAAATGGACCAAACTTTCCTCAGCTTTAAATGCACTTCTATTGGGATTCACAAAGACGCAACCTAAACCGCGGACTAAGGGTGCGCCTCTATTGAAGCCAGGCGTTGAAACCTGAGTTGAAATCTATATCTCAGCTCTGCTTTACTATTGTGATCGGTCGATTCCACGTCTCCGCTCCGCTCCTCTTCAGTGTAGATGCATCCTTACGCCCTTGGCTCTATTAATTAAGCTCTTTTCTTTCAATTATTAGGGATTTGTCAAAAATCTAGACCAGCGGTTCCCAACCATTAAAAAAAATGCAGGAGTAAAAAAAATGGTCCGAAAACTAATCAAATTGGCATCAATGCATATCCGGAGCCTACCAGAGGGGAATCTATTTATATTTGGTCCCCGCGAACAATAGATAAATAAAAGTGTTAAAGTCAAGAAAAGGTTGGGAACTTCTGATCAAGACAGTCTAGTAACCATTTGTGTAGACGATCGGGAAGTGCTGTACTCTACCACTGGACCAAGCTACAGTGAGACAGGCGCCATCGGTGAAGTTTTGCTGGAAGGCCACCGTCAACGGTACTTCATTTTCGATGCCACAGACGAAACAGCTGCAAATAAGGAATAACATAATATATAAAACACCCCGGACACAAGTAGTTGGTCATCAATTCATCATGCAAATGCTACTAAAACTGAACATAACTACAAAATTTGGAATTTGTATTGGCTGAGATCTTGGCACTTGTTCCCATTAAAGTTGAATATTTTGGAAACTGGTCCTATAGTGTGTCCCCCAAACATAGCTAAGAACCATCTTGACGGAAATGTCTTTCGATAAAAAAAAACCGCACTCAAATTGGTCCATCCGTTTGGGAGCTACAATGCCACAGATACACAGATATACATGGTAAACATATAACACCCCGCTGAAAATCGGAGAATGCCACTGATGCAAACAAATAGTTCGGTGAATAGAGACTAAAGTACTATGGATGACCGTACAAACGTTCCGGTAGTTTTGAATATTTGATATGTTGTCTAGGATGGTAAGTCAGTGTTTAAAATGTAAAATGCACAATTTTGTTTCAAGGACGGTTAGTTACGGAGATATGCACATTTAAAAAACTGGAAAAGTCGAATTAAAAAAAAATACTCAAAATTCTTGGTTTAGAACACAGAAATATATCAAGATAGAAGGAAAGAGTTCAGCGATTTGTAGGGAGACCGAGCGTGTAACATTTTGCGTAGGTACTTTGACGTCACGAGCGTAATTTAGTGATGGGAAACATAAGCCGCGCGAAAACGATTCAGAAACATCGATTCACAGATCGATTCGAACACGGCACCGATTCTATGAATCGCCACCCACACCGCACAGCGCCGCGGCCCAGCCGCCGTCACAAACAAAAACAGTCACAATAATATTTGCTTTGCACTATGTACTTACATTATATAGCTGCATAATAAATAAGAACGTAATTATCATTTCCTCTGTTCTCAAAATTGATTTTAATCGAATAAGAAAATCGCAGTGTACAGCAAGTACACAACAGCAAAGTTACAAGTGTGTGTATGTAAGTACATAGTGCAAAGCAAATATTATTGTGCCTGTTTTTGTTTGTGACGGCGGCTGGGCCGCGGCGCGGTGCGATGTGGGTGGCGATGCATAGAATCGGTGCCGTGTTCGAATCGATCTGTGAATCGATGTTTCTGAATCGTTTTCGCGCGGCTTATGTTTCCCATCACTAAATTACGCTCGTGACGTCAAAGTACCTACGCAAAATGTTACACGCTCGGTCTCCTTACAAATCGCTGAACTCTTTCCTTCTATCTTGATATATTTCTGTGCATGGCAGCACTATTCTTACTTTTGACAGAAAAAATGAGAAATCGACCTTGAACGTGACTCGATAGTTTCAATAGCTTATTTTTACATCGCTGGCTTTGAATGCACGCCAAGGTTGGCTCGTCAAATTAAAGCCGCTATGGAAAGCTAGCGTTGGATACAACCGCCCGCCTCTGTTTTGATGAAAATAATAAAATAAATAGTTTTGTAATTAATAACAGATATTTAAGGACAAATTGTACATACCAATGAAAGGAAATATCTCGATTAACAGCTCCAATTTTATTGGAAGTGTTTGAACAATTAATTATTGCGCAACAAGCCATTTTGTTTTTAAGACCTGACGTCGCACACAGACCGCGGTCGGGTGCTGACTAATGTTCGCGGCGAGCAAAGTTGACACCGTGTCAACATTTCGCCACGCGAGGTACGTCCACTCTTTCCTTCTATCTTGATATATTTCTGTGGTTTAGAACGCTGTCATTCAGTTACGGACTAGTCTAGGACAAATTTAAATGGGGGTAATTGTGCATTTTACATTTTAAACACTGACTAACCATCCTAGACAACATATCAAACATTCAAAACTACCGGAACGTTTGTAAGGTCAAACTCCTTTATTCACTGGATTAAAAGAAGAATCAGGAATAATTATTCGGCAAAATTTCAAGTATTCTTTGCATAATAAAGCCAACAGCATCCACAGTGATGAAAGTCAAGTATTTTTTCCATAGGATTTAGTATTTATTTCGAAAGAAGAACGAAGGATTGAGCAGCATTCCGATAAGCGATGTTTTGAATTTGGTTAGTGACAAATCCTTGTCAAATCGCTACTGACGTTTAATAATGCAAATATATGACGTATGCACTGTAGCGCCACTATCCTTGGGCCATTATGAATTTATGAGACTTTGAAATTTTACACACACCTTTAAGAGGCCTTATTCCTTTTAAAAATTATTATTTTCATATTATGACAAATACATTGATAATTTCAACCAACTTTTAAAAGGGAATAATACTTATCCCCGAGTTCTAGGTAGTAACGTAGCTATTTCATGCTTTGATTGCTTGCAGTCGAAAATAAGTTGAAAAAACTATTTTTCCGCGTGAATTTTGTCTATTTTGAGTAGTTTTTGAAACAAAAATTATCAATGAAAAATTCAAACTGTGGGTTTCAAATATATACCGATAAATCCCAATAGCCCTGTTCTAGGTAGTACCATCAATAATATGTTAAGAAACATGTTTGATATTAGAGAAAAATGTCTGAAACAATCAGCATTATAAAAGGAATAAGGCCTCTTAAGTTTTCTAATAAGTTGCCTTGATATTTTTTTTAGACCAGAACCCACAAATATTGCCATTGAACAGTTTAAGCCGTCTGTTAAGTCTGTGAAGTCTTTTATGTCTAGTAACACTACATAATATACAGGGTAACACTGACCAGGGTGTAATCTTGAGCTGCATCATCAGGTTGGTGGTGCAGAAGACGGCAACAAGCGCTGACTCCTCGAACATGAGCGCCAGGTAGCGCCCGCTCGGGTCCCAGCACATGTCCAGCACAGGCCCCCCCACTGGATCTCCGGACGGGAGCTCCACTTTTGTCACGTCCAGCACTGGAAGCGCCTTTGTGTTTTGTGCACCTGATACAAATAATTTAAAAGATGTTAAGCTAAATTGCGACACAGAAACCAAACGTATGTTGTTTAATATCACATTTTGACGGTGCTCATTTGATTGCAGATATGTTATGAAATAAAATGTATGTATAATAAAATGTTATGATATAAAAACGGCAATTAAATTAATTTATAGTTTAAAGGAGTATGCAGTTATTTGTTTATTTGGTAAATATTTAGTGCCGTGATAGTACGGAACGTTTTATTGTCAAAAAATATACTTTTTCACCTCACTAGCTCGGAAAGCCCAGTTTGTTTGTTTGATATCTATTGAGAAAATCGCTTTTTATCCACATGTGGAGAAAGAGTTTTGACGTTTCAACGCAGCTAAAGTAAAATTTGACATGAGCTTATTTTCTGAAAAATCCCGTTTAAAATACCTACATGAAAGCTACTTAGACTTTAGTTTTAATAAATAACAAACAAACCCTTATTCTTTTTTCCTCGCTGTAGTGAGGTGAAAAGTTTTGTGTTATACTCGGGCGAAAACTTATTTTACGTCTCGTGTATTGAAACACTCGCTACGCTCAGGATTCTATTTTGAACCACTCGCTTCGCTCGTGGTCAATCATAGGATCCTTTCGCTAGCTCGTGTTTCAAATAAACACTCGCGGGTAAAATACAACTTTCCCCCCTTGTATAACAAATAACTATTTCACTTCTCCTGCTCAAAAAGTACGTCATTTTAAGTTCGCAAAGCGGGGCTAAAATAGTACATTTAGCCCCTAGGGTTTAAAAGGAAACCATATAATCCCATACGAATTTCCAAGACACTGAAAAAAAATCTTGTTACCGGCCAGCTACATACTATTTACAAATAAAATAAACCGACATGCAACCTGATCAGATCGACCCAATTAAAAAAATAAACCAAAAAGTTTTTATTTACAATGTACTGGAATATTAACTGAAATTTTATTTAAGCACGTTTTATAATCAACGAACAGGCTGTAACATTAAATATAAAAAATCGGTCAAGTGCGAGTCGGACTCGCGCACCGAGGGTTCCGTACAAACACTTTCCATCCTTAAGTGGTTAAGTTAAGTTTGCACCTGGTATGTATAGCGCTCCATACAAATGAGGTGCAAAGTTAACGCAACCAAACCCGTTTGTTGTATTCCCATACAATAACCCCCCCTCCCCCCCCCCCCCCCTTAAATATTGATTTTACTTCATTTTTAGTATTTGTTGTTATAGCGGCAATAGAAATACATCATCTGTGAAAATTTCAACTGTCTAGCTATTACCGTTCTTGAGATACAGCCTGGTGACAGACGGACGGACGGACGGACGGACAGCGAAGTCTCAGTAATAGGGTCCCGTTTTTACCCTTTGGGTACGGAACCCTAAAAATTACTCAAATTATACTTTTAATTTTTCTTAAAATAAATTATTTTAAATTATTTTTCAGTCGAAGTGAAAAGCAGAGTGTTTAACACCTACAAGCCATTATGACACTCAGATATCTCGCTCACTTCGTTCGCTCGTCCAAATAATTACCTCGTCTCATAATGGCTTGTTTTAGCCCCTTGTCAAACAATCTACTATTACATATTGATAGAGGAATAGAAGGAGACCTATGTTAATGTATCCAAAAGCTTTTTGACGACGCGGTTGGCGCAGTGGTTAAGCAACTGCCTACTAAGCCGACGGTCCTGGGTTCGAATCCCGGCAAAAAGTTGTGCCTGGGTCATGGATAGGGATCGGACGATCGAGTGGAAATGACATAAGCAACAGGGCTTATGTCATAATGGAGTAGCTATCAGTGTAGCATAATTATTTTATATTGTCGATAAATGGTCACCAACCCCTTCCGTTCCCTTTTACACTCCATAGTTCAATTATCCTTCTATAAGAGATATTAGATATAGATATAGATAGATATAGATGGAGAAGCCCCTGTATAGCCTCGCCTGTGTCTCCTGGTTAACGGTTTTAAAGGTAAGAATGGTTACCGTTCATGAGTCCGGTGCTGCTAAGGGCATAGACCATAGGTTCGCCTTTGGCAGCGAACAACAGCAAGTTGTCAGGCCCCCAGCAAGCCGCAGCCACGCGGCCGCCGCGCGCGCACCAGCGCTCCGGACTCCACTGCTTCGTGTCCCACACTCTGGAATATATCATAATCATAATAGCCTTTATTGCCGAAATTAAATTACCCAATCTACTTAAAAACTAACACATCGGATTGACCAGATTAGTGTTCGGCGTGTCTTCTGACACATAGGCCTCTCCCAGCTGTTTCCATTCATTTCTATCAATGGCTTTCCTGGTCCAGGTGGCACCCACATGCTTGATGTCGTCCATCCACCTTTTAACTGGTCTACCTCTTTTTCTTTTACCGTCTCGTGCGAATATATAGCGAAAATATTCAGGTTAGGCACAAGCAGGGCCATCTGTCCGGGTATCCTCGGATTTATCCTAGTTTGGAGGCCGTCCAGAGGAGGTTTTCCAAAAGTGTCCGGGGAGATAGTTTTTATGTGATTGAAAAATAAAGTGATTAATTATTTAATAATATTAGTTTCAGACTCATCCGGGGTAAAAAGATTTACACCAAATGTCCAGTTATTTTTAAGTCTTTGTGGGTTTGGTGAATTTAGAGATGACAGCCTAGACAAGCCACTTCTAGTATAACATAAATAATGCGTACATTACTGGTATGGTAGGAAAATAAAACTAGGCTTAAAAATAAACTATAATAAAAAAATTGGCCCAAATCGCCGTCTATTGGCAGCGTGCCCAGAAGGCTGGCATTTCCGCGTTGAATGGCAATGCTGATCTGCTGTGCGAGATATGAACCAGCCCTCTGGTCACGCGTCAGCTCGACTAAGCTGCGGCTACTCTCATTAAAGACCCTGTGGGCGCCAGCCCCCCCAGGGCCCCAGAGTTTCAACCCCAAACGGCTCAAATTTGCATCCGCTATTTATGTTTGTACCTTACTTAATAACCTCAGTAATAAAATTGGTATATACAGAGATCAAACTGGCAATTGAAAGCGTACGTACAGTGAGTCTCTGGTCGAAAGCTTAAGACATTAGACTGGTAATCCCAGGGATTACAACTCTGTCAACTCCACTACCCAAAGGTTGTCTGGAAGAGATCGCTCTTTAGCGGCAAGACCACCAGTTGTTGTGTTTAATTTATAAACTTTTTTGTTGTGTAAATTCAGGGTTCGGAAATTCGGATCGATATTTACCTAAGCTTTGCTGGCGGCTTTGTTATTCGGTAGGTATAGGCGGCTTTGTTTGACGTATGAGTGAGATAGCAATAGGAACTTTAGGTAAATATCGATCCGAATTTCCGAACCCCTAATAAAGCATTTTATTATTATTATTATTATTATTTATAATGAGGTAGGCAGTTTAACAACTGATAGTGCCTATATCCAGCGATCTGTGTCTTGAGATCGTTGCTCAGTGGTATGCTTGTCTAATTTATTCTTAAAATTATTGACGTTAGGTGCTGAAATTACATCCTCGGGGAGTTTGTTCCAAGCACTCACAACTCTATTGCTCAGAAAGTGTTTATGAGGGTTGTTGTGCGACCTGCAGGCAACTAGCTTTAGGTGGTGACCTCTCAGTCGGGTATTGTTGTTGCGTACAAATATTTCGCAAAAGTCCTTGAGGTCATAATGCCCAGTCAGAATCTTATACGTCTCGATCAGGTCTCCACGTTCCCTGCGGCTGCGGCATTTTATATTGTATTGTACCTATGTATGCTGTAACTTCTATCGATTGTAACGAAAAATGGCAACATTAAGCTGAGATACAGCAGATCAACTATTTTCAAACTCACCTGAATATTATGGAAGAAGTGGCAGCAAACACTTTGCTAGCGTCAAACGACCAGCGCGAGAACACTATGCCGCCACCGGCCACTCTTCTCAGTGGCACCGCAGTTTCCATGCTGACATCCCATATGAGCATGGATGTGTCTGCTCCACTGCAGCTGATGAGGAGGTCCCCATTCGGAGACCAGCTGACGTCTGTCACTGGGCTGTGGTTGTTTCTGAAAATGATGTACTTTAATTTTAGCTTGAAATTATTGATTTATTTTATATTCCAATAATGGTAAACAATCTCATCAACTATTTAATACTAATTTCAAACATTAATTTTTCAACTACTCCGCTACCTAAAGGTTGTGTGGAAGAGTACGCTATTTAGCTATAAGACCGCCTGTTGTTTACCTCTGCCTGTTGTTTTAATGTATCTCATGTTGTGTTGTATATTCTTTGATGTTGGAGGTGTGCAATAAAGAGTATTTGTATACTATTAAGCTTTTTTCCTTGTTTTTTCAAATTAAAATTTTCACTGTTAAATTCAAATTTATTTTATTGACACAGCAGAGGAACAGAATATTAACAATATATAGAAAAGAAACAAAGTGATATACTATGGAGGTTTATAATAATTCTGTCTATTCTAAGTGAATAAAATGCTGACTTCATAAAACTACAGAATTTGGAAAAGTAACATAAGGTAAAATAATGGTGCCCTTTTTCTTTCATAGGCTTACTATAAATTATCGAATATAATGAACCTGAATAAAGTGGCGAGCTCTTGTCGGAGGCCAAGACTCATTTTGGGTCGCTAAGCCAGTGCAGTTAGTTTTAGTTATGAACCTGAATGATTTGAGAAACTGATATCATATAATGTTTAGATAGAATAATATTGCTGAATTTAGGAACAAAACACTCTTTCACACTACTACGTAATACATACCTTGTACCTAAAATAGAGATTCCCTAACAGAGGTCCCACAGTCAAACCAGCCACTGGTTTTGTGGGACAATGTATTTAGATTTAAGTAAATTGTAAAGTTCCTAATAATTAATTAAATAATAATAATAAAGTGACATTTGATGAAAATAAATGTTTAGTGTTTGTTTAAGAAAGCACAACTGTTTTTAAAAAGGATAATATCTTTTTTTTAAGGCTACTATCCATTTTTTTTACATTACCTCAAATTATTATTTATACCCCAATAGAAGCAACTTCTATAAATATAAACTTCAACAATGAAAGAGACAAAACTTACTGCTTCAGAAGAACTGCATTACTTGAAGATGGCTTCGTAAAAGTAGAGTTCGGGTCAACTGTCCATACAATCACTCCCTGCTCACACCCAACGGCTATTTCCGATGCTGAATAAGGTCTCCAGCTCAGTGAGGACACATGCACTTGCGCTTTACATTTCAACATCGGCACAAAGGAGGCTTCCGTGCAATACACTCGGATATTATCATCAGTTGTTGCCACTGCAATTTTTGTTGTATGTGGATGCCATCCTAAACATTTAATAGGAGCATTACCCCAGTTTCTTGTCCTAGAATAGTTTGCTACAATCTTTGGCCCGATGTCCTTTAAATGAGGTTGCATGAAGTAATGGAGAGCAGTGAATACATTGGCTACTTTTAACATATACGAGGCTGCCAGGGCTAGAACTGGGCTTTCCCTGTTCACGCAAGGATCCGCAGCTATACTAAGAGCTTCTAGAAACCCTTGTTTGTACCACACGCTGGTTATTTTCTTCAGTAAATTGTCATCGACGTCGACGTACATGGATACATTTTCGTCTGTTGCCCGATGGTGATGCAAGTCTTTAGTTACATTTATCACTGGATGTTTCTTTGTCTGAAATAATATCATACAAATATTCACAACAGGAATAATGTGAACTCGAATTTGAAAGCATCATACGAGGTTAAAACTTACAGTGTTCGTGAATGTTGAAATACTCCCATAGCGGCTGTTACCACAGCAATATACTTCGTTCAGCTTGCAGAAAGCCGTCTCGTCAGGCCCTGGTAATTCAGGAAAACCATGGAAAGCAGACATCCTTTATTTTTAATATGTTTATAAATTTACAACGTGAAACGGCCGGCAACGATAACGCTTTTTGAAAATATAAATGACAAATTGAAATTTACAATGAATCGAATGAGAATGACAGTTTGATATTTGACAAGCTACTCACTTTCGTTCAGAAATACTCATTAGAAGTTTATTTTTAATTAAAATGTAATATAATAATTATTAAGATTCAATCATGATTCAATTGACTATTAAGCGTCATTTTATTAATCGTATTGTTTTAAAAAAGCGCAATAGAAATCTACGTTGGCAAGACGTTGGCCTTCAGAATTACAGTTAGTAATCATAATAAAAGCCGTTCTAGACGTTCATGGATAACTAGATCGTAACATTTATGTATAAAAAAAAAAAAAAAAAAAAAAAAAAAAAAAAAAAAAAAAAAAAAAAAAAAAAAAAAAAAAAAAAAAAAAAAAAAAAAAAAAAACACACACTTACTGACGGTCATGAGCCTTGTGCACTATGTCACAAGGTTCAGATCAGGATGGTGACGGGGACCAAATAAAAACTTTGCTTGACAATACTAAGGTAATATGCGATCACGATTATGATGTAGTGGAAACGACGGTCATGTCGTGTAACCAGGATTCAATGGATGACCTAACACAGTATAAGGATGGTGGTGCAAATGTAATGACAATCCCAACCCCTACCGCTAAGAGGGCCAGAGAATTAGATGAAGGTTGGACTTTGGTAGATAACCCAAAAAGGCGCAGTACGTTGAATAGACAGACAGCTGCTCGTAGTATAGAAATTAGTATTACATGCAAGGATATGTTGCCGAAGCAATTTGCGTTAGCGAAACTATTTCGAAGCCACGACATTTCAGGTATTATTAATGTGAAGTATGTTAATCCGTATAAGGTTTTGGTTACATTTGAAAATGAAACTAGTGCTGGACGATTGATTTCTATAGTATCTAAAAACCAAGAGATGGGATGGCGGTGTCAGAAAACATATGAAGTGGGGTTATCATATGGCACAATTAAAGAAGCGGACTTAGGTTTAGACGAAAAAGAAATGATGGAAAGCATTATTAGCGAAACGGAAATAGTTTCAGTGAAAAGGCTAAGTAAAAAAAGCAAGGAAGAAAGTGGCTGGAAAGATAGTGAGACGATACGAGTTTGTTTTAAAGGTCCTTTATTGCCAGCTTATGTTTATATACACGAGATGCGAGTTAAGGTTGAACCATATCTATTTCCGGTGTCACAGTGTTCAAACTGTTGGAGATTTGGCCATTCCAAGAAAACTTGTATAAAGAAACCTGTATGTCCTAAGTGTGGAAATAATCACTTAAACTGCGAAACCACTATATATAAATGTCGTAATTGCGCTGGAGAACATATGGCGCTGGATAAATCTTGTCCAATCTTTATAAAAGAGAAACAAATAAGAAAGATAATGGCTGAATTAAACTGTACGTATAAAAAGGCCCTGGAAAAATATGTACCTATTGTTCCTCCCACGTTTAATGAGTCTAACTTTCCCCGTGTGTTCAAATTTGCTTCTGCACCTAGCATGTCTTCTGCTCCTGAAAAGAATAATATTCCTATGGCGTCCGAAATTACGATTTCCAATTCAGATACCCCAACAGTAGCTCCTACAATTACCCAACCATCCTATTCTAAAGTCGTGACCACCACGGCAGTAGTGCATCGGGAACCGACGGCTAAAGTAAACGTTTCACTAGAACACCCTAAAAAACAACGCCGCTCTAAAATCAAAATGTCTACCTCACCTCAAAGAGAAATTATGAGTGAAAATGGAGAACATTCTGAAGCCGAATCATTACAGATGGATATATCGGAGCACACCTTACCTAAACCTACTGATGTGCTAAATGAAGAAAAAATTAACCTCAGTTCGTTGTTTAAAAAAATCAAAGATATAATATTTCTCAAAAACTTATCCATAAGTGAAAAGATTAAATGTGCTGTCCAGACGGGTTTAGAATGGCTTATGTCCTTTTTGGTGGAAAATATCTTTGACGTAACGATTTTAAAATCTTTTTTTAACGCAACAGATGGCTAATAATTTCAGAAGGTGCCGACTTAATTTATTACAATGGAACGCTCAAAGTATTAGACCAAAGTTATTATCTTTTGAAAATCTACTGATCCAGGAGAAAATCCATATAGCAGCGTTAAGCGAGACATGGCTGAATATCGACAGTTTTCTCCATATTAGCAACTACAACGTGTATCGCGCGGACAGAGCGGATGGATATGGTGGCGTTGCTATCCTCACACACAAATCAATCAGGTCACAGCAGTGTTGTGTAAGTTCTCCTAACCCAGGTATGCAAGTGCTTCATGTGAAACTTTTTAATTGTGACGAAATTGAAAACGTTATATCTGTGTACTGTCCTTCTTCTGTAGTTACCGACCAGCGAGATTGGGATTATATTTTTTCACTGGCGCGACAAAAGGTGGTTATAATGGGTGACTTCAATGGTCACCATACAAACTGGTCTCACAAGACGGATGTAAGAGGTAACCAAATATTTGATTCCCTTATGGACTTTAAACTTGTGACCCTTAATGACCATAAAACTTGTACCAGAGTCCGGCTTGTTAATGGTGTACTCCAAGCGTCCTCTCCAGATATATCCATAGTATCATCCGATGTATACCTAGCACTTGAATGGAGCGTTATGAAGGAATCATTAGGAAGTGATCACTTAATCATTAAAATTTGTACATATCTGATCTGTAACGTAACCCCTATTCAAAAAAGAAACTTTAAATTGGCCCAGTGGGACGAGTACCGGTCGCACCTGGAGCTTAAATTCATTGATTGGTTTTTACCTGAAGCTCCTCAAGACGCGTATAACATATTTATGAACTATATAAACGAAGCTGCAGATTTGTACATACCTTATGTTAAATTTAATTGTAACCCAGCTAGTACATTTAAACCGAAACCGTATTGGGATCAGTCCTTATCTAAAGCTGTAGCAGAAAGACGGTTGGCACTTGCATTATTTAGACGAAATCCCACTCCGCAAAATCTTGAGGATCTACAGGCTAAAATAAGTAATGCTCAGAGGCTTATAAGAAAGCGTAAAAGTGAAGGATGGCAACAATTTTGTAACTCGATAAGCGAAGCCTCATCAGCGGCTGAAGTGTGGTCTCGGATGAGGTGGCTTAAGGGTTATAGATCCCCTAGGCCTCACGTCAGTGCAGATAAAGTTACCGATCTACTTCACTCACTAACACCTGATTACGTATCACCTCCAACACCATCAATATCGGTACGCAGTACAGTCATGGATGAACGTTTTAACTTACACGAATTAGAGTCTGTCATTAAAAATAAAGATACCGCTCCCGGTACTGATGGTATTTCTTTTTCAATGATAAAGAATCTTCCTGATAACTGTAAGTTAGTATTGTTGTCGCTGTACAATAACTTCTATAGCTTAGGATTTGTTCCTTTTCAATGGAGAGAAATCTGTGTAGTCCCCATACCTAAGCCCGGACGTGATCCTACTTCCGACTCTGCACTCAGGCCAATCTCCTTAATGTCATGTCTATGTAAAATATTTCATTCCTTAATTAATAAAAGGTTAGAATGGTATTTAGAGCTGAACAGTGTATTTTCTGAAAAAACAGTAGGTTTTAGGAAATGTCGATCATCTTTGGATAACTTGGGTACTTTAGTGACTCAAATACAGTGTGGGTTTGCAAATAATATGAGTACTTTAGGATGTTTCATAGATATTGACAATGCTTACAATAATGTAGATATAACTAGTTTAATAACAATACTCGATCGTATAGGCGTTGGCTCTAGCATCTGTACATATCTGTGGAACTTCTTGACAGAAAGGTACTTGTCTATATATGTAGATAACTCTGGGTTCAGGAGATCAACTGGTCGCGGATTAGCCCAGGGAGATCCCTTATCGCCATTGTTATTCAATGTTGTTACTACACACATTCATAGTTTAATAAAAGAGGTGTCGCTGTTACAGTATGCTGACGATTACGTTTTGTATATAACTGGAAAAAACATTTCACATACGGAAATATGTTTGCAAAATTCTCTCGATGTATTTAACGAGTCTCTTAATAAACTCGGACTTGAAATATCTATAGCTAAAACTAAATTATGTATTTTTAAAAAAGGTATTAATAGAAAACCTGTTAACATTAAAATAAATAATACCAACCTAGAGGTAGTTGACTGTGTTAAGTATCTGGGATTGTGGTTGGATTGCTCTCTCAGGTGGGGAAAACACATTAACGAACTAATTCAAAAAATTCAAAAGTATTGTAACATTCTAAAGGTATTAACCGGGCCAGGCTGGGGTGTCCATCCTAAACACTTAAGACGACTATACATCGCGATAATTAGGAGTAGAATAGATTACGCGTCCTTTCTGTACGATGACAGTAGTCAGTCCCACATGTGTAAACTTGATAAAATACAGAATCAGGTCCTTAGAGCTATCGGTGGATTTATTAAGTCAACTCCGACACACGTGATGGAATGCGAGCTTTATGTCCATCCCTTGCATATGCGTCGTGTTTATTTGTCATCCAAGTTTTGGTTCAGGTCTAAATCATTTGAAAATAACACTACTATAAAATCTCTGGAACAACTGAATAATTCCCAAAATATATCAAGAAAGAAAAAACCGTTATTACTTGTAACTCATAACACTTACCATTCAATTCCTATATATCGTAGTAACATTCTTGAAATGTTTACTTTGCACCACTGGGTTAACAATTTTGATTTATCTAATGTCATTAAACTGAACGTCGCAGAAATTACTAAAGCTAAACGTTTCTATAATAATACTAGTATATTAAGAGATAATGTTTACAATTTATTGAGAGTACATTTTTCCGATTTCTATTGTATATATACTGATGGTTCTAAAGAACGTCAATCTTTAGGGGCTGCATTTTATGACCCACAGTCGGAAACCTCGGTTAAAGTAAATATCACTTGTAACATTTCTATCATGCATGCTGAGCTTATTGCCATAGTCGAAGCGTTATCCTACATTAAATCTCTGGGTCATAGTAAATTTATAATATTGTCGGACTCTAAAAGTGCGCTTCAACACGTGGCTCGATGTACGTCGAATATCCGAGGTCTCCCGATAGCCTATGACATATTGAAACTTATCGATCAATTACAATCGGTTGGCAAGATAGTAATCCTTCAATGGATCCCGTCCCACGTGGGCATACGTGGGAATGAAATAGCGGACACTTTAGCAAGGCAGGCTTGTCACGATGGGGTAGAACGTAATATGTTACCTTTTTACTCAGATTGTATAAGTTTAGTCAAATGTCATACATATAATTTGTGGAAAGAATATTTTGACGAGAGATCAAAACAAAAAGGCATCTGGTATAAGACGATTCAACCGGAACCCTTGATTACTCCTTGGATTGATTGTAGTTTAAGTAGACGCGATATAGTTTTATTGTTGAGACTTCGCTCCGGACATATTCCGTTGAACAAATTCGGATTTCTGATGGGTAAAGTTCCTTCTCCAAATTGTGATGAATGCGATGTGCCTGAAGATGTATACCACGTTATAATGGAATGTGTCAGGAACGAGGCTTTCCGGCAACAACTGGTTTTCACCAGTAATTGTAATATATTGTTTGAAGTCGGTGGCTGCAATGGTGTCCTAGCAGCGCCGCTGTCGGACGCTGCCGCGGCACTGTTGCAGTTAGTTCGAAAAGCGATTGTTAATAGAATAAGTTAGATGTAGTCAAATTGTAATGCCTTTTAATAACGGAGCGACATAGTCACTCAGTGACAAAGCTCTTAAATAAAGAAAAAAAAAAAAAAAAAAACATTTATGTACGGCGGACCGCTCTCTTCACACGTTCGGACCACGCCCAATTCGAACTTCTTCCTAGGGATCAAATCGTGAACGTCTTGATTTAGTCGTATCGTATGTAACGGTTTTATTTACTTATAAACCGGCAACATTAACATTTGATAATGAAAATGGCGGTCACGTAAAAGTTTTGATTTACTTTGAAAATACTGAAAGTTTTCTTTTAGTTCCCAGCTATTTAGTTAGTTTCTCTAAAAACATGGTTATAGCATATTGTGCTGTGAGCGGCTGCATTAAAAATCCCTACCCAGGTTTCAGACCCAATTATAGGTAATTATGAGAGCTGAAGCTAGTTCTCTGGGAGTAGGTATATGTTTTAGCTTACACCACGATGATACTGATTATAGCTAGACTAGCGTGCTAACCAGTCGTGTATTGCGTAAATTTAGTCTTTTGTGCAACGATGCTAAGCTAATATGACTAATTAACAGTGCAGTCCGTAAAATTTCCGTGGAGACAAGGCTGATGTGTAACTTACCCATCGATTAGAAACCTATGATGATAAACAAGGTGCATGATGCAGATGAAGTAGGTGCATCAACGTCATGCAACAGGTAATATCTTTATCTCTCCGATAGCTATTAGTAGCGTATAACTTTATTTTAATTAACATTTAAAATATTCAACACTATGGGGGAGACCGAGGTGAGTTGAAACATTGAGATTATCTCCCACCGTACCGGTGAGTTGTGATTTGCCCAATACGCTAATTTTCTGCGATGCGCATTACCTACAACATAATCTCTCTCTTTTTAGATGACCCGGTTTTCACATCTTTTCAATATATTAATAACTGGGTCGGCACCTATAATCAATTAAAAATAATAATTTTGGGTCTTGTGATAATAAATTACTGACTAAACTGACTGAAAATTTGAAATGTTGTGAATTCAAATCTCAGTGCAAATTGCTAATCAATTCGGATTAGATTCGGCTTATCATTTACTATCTACATACCTACTATGGTATGCTATTATGAATTTGCAAAAAGATGATGTCAGTCTGTATAATAAAAAAAAAAAAAAAACATTTATTTCAGACCAATTTACGATCCATATTATGTTAGACAATTTTAAAACCTTATCATTAAGTTAGTGTTTTATCTAAAATAAATAACTCCTAAAGCAAAAATAACAGCAGAAAATTTAAGTACATCGTGGTCGCGGGAACGTAAATAGCGCATTGTGCGCTTTACTTGCTCCTGCCTATAGCCACTTCGACCCAGTATTTCATGAGTGGGCAGTCTAGGCGTTCTGCTTATATCCCTAGCATGCTGTTGCTGCTGCCGCGCACCCGAGCTATCAACGAAGCAATTCTTTTCCGCCTGATGGCATAAAAGTCGTCTGTACGCGCATCGGCGAACATGCCTGATGCACTGCAGTGCCGCGGCAGCCTCAGCAGCATCCTAAGGATATTATTGTATTGAACACGCAAAGTGTTATATGCCCTTTTTAAACTAAACTTCACCCACAGGCTGCACGTGTAGAACGATTGACAGTATGCTTTAAAAAGTGTCAGCTTAACTTGTTCATTACATCGTGCAAACCTGCGGGCGAGCATGTTACCGCGCACCGCCATCGCTCTTCTCTCCCTCTCCAGGTCAGGGTCGTCACTCAGGTCTTCTGTGACAATGTGCCCTAGATACTTAAAGATGTCTACCACTTTTAGGAGAACTCCGCACAGCATGATCTCAGGTATAGTAGTTGTATTTTTTCGCCTTAAAGACGACTAACTCACTTTTCGTTGCATTGTACCAGAGACCATGCTGCTCAGGGTAACCCTTACAAATGTCAATTAGCCGCCTTATTGAGTCAACCGAGGGCCCCAGCAGTACCATGTCGTCCGCGTAACTTATGTTATTAAAACAGACACCGCCTATATGACATCCTACCCGGGTACTGCTGAGCTCCTCGATCAACTCGTTAAACAGTGGGTGACGTCAGCCTCCCCTGCCTAACCCCACATTGAAGCCTATACTCTTCCGACTCTACCCCAGCCCATCTCACTCGATTTATAATGAAGATATAATTTAAACTAGAAGGTGCCCACAACTTACGCGTACTTATTTTTTTTATAGGTAGTATAGGTAGGTACTATAGTCGGGTAAAAAGTACCCGAATGTAATCTTTGGATGTTCAGCTATCCCTGTACCACAATTGGTTAAAATTTGTCCAGCCGTTTCAGCATGATGCGAGGACAAAGGAAATTATGTCCAACAGATGGCGCTAGACTGGCATGACGCCGCGCGCCCATACAAACCAAAAGACGATCCTGCATCATGCCACTAAGATTTTTCCTGAAATAATGACCCCTCTCCGTAGAAAACTAATTATCAATAAAAATCAGGAATTTTGTAATAGTAATATCTTATAGATAAGTATAGATATAGATATATAGAAGTGAAATACATAGCCTAAGTTAGTACCTAGTGTCAATTTCGTATGTACTTACTTCTGTCGTATGTCGTAAACATCATTTTATAACCATGTAGGTGTGTTCAAAATCAGTACCGATTTCTATCATTACTGAGCTGAAAATTAACTTATAAGAACAATTTACCCGATTACAGGAAATAAAGGAAATTTATGAATAGTTCTTAGTGAACAACGATACAAACGGCTTCCGATAGTAAATATAAAATATGATACAAGTTTATTTACCTATTTCTATAAGAGATTATCAAAACAGTCTCCAAATTCCATATTTATTTAGGTACTGATCCGTAAAATTGCCTATTTTGCATAGTCTGCGTATGTAAAAAAGTTATAATGTAAAGGTTGCCAGCATGCGAAGAATAATAATGTATTCTGAGATTTATTGCCAGGGACGTGCGATTTATAAGGAGAGTTGACAGCAAGGTAATTGATTCTTTGCACTGGCAACTTTGCATACAGTGAAGTCCGACGGCAATTTGAAATTCTTCTTTTGGAGACATTAATCTTAAAGCGATTTCTATGCGGGAAAAGTAAGATTGGAAAGTAAAATATACTAGATTGTTTTTTATATATTTTTTTTATTCAAAATAGCCATGCATTTAACCTCGATTGCACCTGATGTTAAGTGACAATAAGGCCTAAGATGGAGCATGCTTGGCTAGAAGATGCCTATTCACTCTTGACTTGAAGAGTTATATTTTTCAGGGAACAGGTGCGCAGGAAGAGAGTTCCATTCTTTAGCTGTCCTCATAAGAAGAATAAGGAAAGTAGACGCAAAGCGTTTCGTACGAATCAGTGGTATATCGACAACATAAGGGTGGAATCCAAGTCCGCGCCGAGTGTTGTATTGTCTGAACGGAGACGGTGGAATTAATTCATGCAGTCCTAGTGCACACTCACCAAAGTGTATCCGGTAGAAAACCGATAAACAGGTGACTTTGCTGCGGTGTTCGAGGTTTTGCAGCTTTTCCTGAACTAAGGCAGGGTCGCCAATGAGCTTGTTAACGTTTGTCAATTGAATCCAAGGCGCCCAGTTATTTCGTCGTTTTCACTCACCCGCCAAGGCTTTTTAGCTTATACTTCGGAATAGGTAATATTACCTACGCGACAATAATATAGCCTATGATATACCTAGGTATAATCTATCCGGAATTCTAAGATCAAATTCTGACAAAATGGCACAAGTGAAAAACGACCTTAAAATTTAGTTGTATACGGTTGTTTGTGCCTCGTGCCAAAGTGACTTCATTTAATCTTAGAGATCGGACAGACGATACCTTAATTCAAAATAGTTCATATCAAGTGACAAAGCATCTGTCAGTCACACTCGCATTTTGTCAAAAAGTGATACGGATACTTTGTCACATATTTATCGCGTGGTAAAAGCAACCATCAATAGGCCCGCACATACCATGTGCTTAGCATTGACATAGCTGTCACTTTACTGAAACATCAAATGTTTCGCAATACATTGCTTCTTTGAATAAACTTTATTTTACAGGTTTACATTATAAATGAGTTATTTTTAAAAGCTGTTTATTAAATGTTGTTCAGTTTGAGGTGTTTTAATTTATTGCTCCTACTGTTACAGTGCCCACCTGGTATATTGTGCAGATCGATTTGATACAGATGAAGGAACAGTCAGATTAAAAAAGACAGTCAATTACAATTCGAATTTCAATGATCGATAAGAAATAATTGAAACACACTCAAAGTTTTAGAAGGCATTTTAAAGCCTATTACTGACGCTGTAGTAAGTAAGTAACGAGAGTCTTCGAAGTTTGTTGAAAATTATGCGTAAAGGTAGGACTGGTAATAGCTACATTTGTTTATTTACAGGGAGAGCACAACGCCGTTTGAGTCCTACTTACTTACATTGCAGTGAATCACATAATTTTTTTTTCATAATAAGATTTACCTTTGTGTTAATAATTATCTAATCGTTTGTTTTTTCAGAATGCTCTCAGGTGATTCTTGTTCTCCTGGTAAACTTGGCGTTTGTTGCTATTGGATATGCGATGAAAGTCAACGTGATAGAGTTAATTTTTCGGAGACAGAACGGTAATGCCACGGAGACTCCTGCAGTAATGGTAGGTACCTAAGTTTATAAATAAATGACGATTAAATCGCTCTTACACGCCCATAGAAGAAAACACGTAGGTACGAGTAACATTTTCTAGGACAGAAATGTATGTCGAGAAACATAAATTAGGACCCTTTTTGATTTGGCTGCGGTTCAGTGCGGTTTAATATATTTAAAGGCAAATGCCTGGTGCTGATGCCGGTTTTGGCTAGAATGAGTTTTGTCTGAGCCGCAGCATGCAATAGGCAACCGGACAAAAAACCTTTTTAATCCATCAGTTAGATTATTAAAACATAATAAACACTTATTTTTTAATTTGATTATGAAACAAAAAATGACGATAATACAGAGTTTTGAAATTCGCGTGACGTCCCTTTGTGGGTACCATTTTTACTTAGAAGCGACGTCACAAACCCTCACTACAGAACTTTGATGGTCGTTATCTTTGTAATTTATTTATTTATTTTATATAGCAAAAAAATACATGTCTAATATTTTTCAATGTCCTAACCGACGGACGCACTCCTATTATCAAAGTGGTCCGGAGCCCGTGAATATGGTAACTTTCTTGATACATTCTAAGTAGTGTCCGACCGAAACACGTTTTTCTGCCGAAACCGAAACCGAAGGTTCGGTTCTGATTACAGTTTCGGCCGAAACCGAAACCGAACCTTTTATAAACGTGATTAAAAAGTTGTATAAAATATCAGCGGGCAGCTCTTTCTAGATTTAATGATGTCTGCTCTCACCTGGAGGTCGTATTTCTTAACCGATGCTCATGAAATTTTGGGAGTAGGTGTGATAAGTAAATACTTAGATTATTTTTGTCGATTAGAGAAATTAAAAAAAAAAGAGCAGATGGATATAGAGTGAGGCAGCAATTACACAACAAACTCACGTTTCAGTTTTGTTGAATTGATATTTTAACATTGACACTGTCAAAAAGTGAAAAGCATTAACAGCTGTAATAGTGTAGGTACTGAGGCAGCAATCGGTTAATTGTAGATATAAAATGAAACAAGTGTAAAAACCTAGCATCAAAATAATTGATTGAGTTTTCATTTTTATATTGCAATCAGGCAGCCTCGTAACGTAGGTTCAAACTCATTTTATTACATACACGCAACAATGACGAATCCTAAAGTCGTTTCATGAGATAAGTAAACCTCCTAACTTTTATCCTAAATAACCAATATCGCCGTCAATTTGTGTGTAAATTAAGAAAATTTGCGTTAATAATTACACAATGAGTTAATAAATTCATAACAAACCCTAAATTAAGTAAATTTAAATAATGGCCGAATATATAAGGATCAAATGTTTTATATTATACAATCTTATGTACCATGTGAATTTATTTATTTATTTATTTAAACTTTATTGCACAAAAGAAAAACTTAACGTACAATAGGCGGACTTAATGCCATGGGGCATTCTCTACCAGTCAACCTTAGGGCAAAGCAGAAAAAATGTAGGCGGTGCATCCAAGCAACATAATAACATACATTTCGTACCTAATTACATACAATTAAAATACTCACGAATAAATGATGAATAAATGATGATTATGATTATTAAAGTAAATGTAAAATTTTAATAGGAAAACTCAGCTATTTTGAAAATTTCTAAAAACTGAATCGACGAAAAAATACTGTAATACTTATCGAACATACTCACAAAATTTCATGAGAATCGGTTGAGCAATGCGACATAAAGGCAAGGCAACAGCCGGTAAGCGCATGGACATCCAAACATCCAGGCATACGAAAGAATTTTGGGCCACGCTGAAACGGAAATGCTCTGCTCGCTCGGGCAGTTACTTAACATTATTCGGGGAAAAAACACAAATGTCACCTCACTGAGCAAAGTGATTCAGTGGCCGGCAGAGTCAGGCGAGCGACGCCATATTGCCAGCCGTGCCGACTGCGGAGCGCACCCGACGTTAGCCGAACGCGACCCGACAGTACGATGTTGTAAGCGGGCGCGGCCGAAAGGTTCTGCTGTTTTTTGGCCGAAACCGAATCTTTGGCCGAAACCGAAACCGAAACTTCGGTCGGTCACTAATTCTTAGAGACTTCCTAGTACTGCTTTTACGAGTATTGCTTCGAACGAGCTATGAACCTGCGTGTCCAACGGCGCTTTTAGGTAGTTAAGGTAGCGCCATTTCTATTGGCACAACACACTGGCTCCAGTTCACCTGATGGTAAAGAAAAAGGGGAGCCCACGTCGCAATGGCAGCTAACATAGTGATATGCACGCATCAGCTATAAGCTGCCTGTACATTAAATAAATAAATACATAACAAAAAACCAACGGTGCCTCTGCTACGTTTAGAAGGGTCCCACGTAGAGATGTGCCATTCTCGAGAACGTTTCCTGATTTGTATGGAGAGAGAACCTTATCGTGAAAATTTGCAAAAAAAAAACCGGCACGCTCAGTGTAGGATTCCGTAGTTGCCCATCCTTCACAATAGACGGGCTTAAAACAGTGGTTTTAAGCCCGATGTTTAAATTACGAGAAAAATTTCAAGCTCTATAAAGAGGTCATAACGCCAAAGTAACTGTAATTACTTACTTATTATTTTCTGGAAGTTATCTATTATACGCGCCAGATTGAGCGGAATGTCTTAATGCAGTATGGAACTTAACTAATATGTGTAACGTTCGAAGTATAAGGACACCGCGCGGCACTATCTATCTATCTATCTATCAGCCACAGACGTCCACTGCTGAACATAGGCCTCCCCCATGACTCGCCACAAAGTGCGATCCTGTGCAGACCGCATCCAATGATTCCCCGCTATCCTCACGAGGTCATTAACGTCATTTTAAAGAAAATTATGAAATTTTGCGATAAGTCAAAAACGGCTCGACCGATTTTATTCAATATAGGCTTTTCATCAATTTTTACATAATTTTTTGACCCGTGGTTGAAAAGCGAATATTTACAGAACTGCTGACTTTACAAAAAAAAATGTTTGTAGGCCCCTACCTATTATTTTTATAAGACCTATTCAACGACACCCCACGCATATTGAAGCGAAAAAATAATTCACCCCCACTTTAAAAGTGGTAGCCGCAAAAAGTTTTTATTTTACCGTTTTGTCGGCGTGATACATACACATACTCATACCAAATTTCAGCTTCCTAGTACTAGTGATCACGGAACTAAGCCATGGACGGACGGACAGACGGACATGGCGAAACTATAACGGTTCCTATCCTAGTTGACTACGGAACCCTAAAAAGGAAAGTTTCCGGAAATTCTTGAGAACAGCACATCACTAGTCCCATGTTGTAAGAAGGAGGACACATGTGCCGGCAAAGAGTTCCATCCACCGTAAAATTCAGTAACTTTGTAACTGGACTCTATCATCTACAGTAGCATTTGAGAGTTCATAGTAAAGACGATTCCAAATTTTAAATATAAAGCAGAAACTTAAAGAAAACCCAACTAAAATAAACGAAATCCAACTAATAGCCATTTTGCCTTAATGTGTCTACAAATTTCGATAAAATTTGCTCTTTGCGATACCAATCTGAGTTTTTGTGAAGCAGATAATTTTGATAACATTTTAAAATACCTGGATTGGATGATGTTTACGTAGGAATTTGAGTCCCTATTACTGTGTCACTGGTATATAATTTTAATGGTTATTTTTTATTTGTTATAGGATTATTTAAAATACCGTACGTTCCATTCTCGCCCATGGGTGCAATCTGTGCAAGGGGCACCCAAACCGGACGATCCGAACACACCACCGAATTATTTTGCCAATAAGCTCAAATACCTATTTAAAATTCGACAGATGAGACACCCGTTACCATAAATAAAAAAAAGAATCAACAAAAAATATTGTTCAGTTTGAAGAGTATCTCATGAATAAACAAAAAATGTTCAGTTTGATTTATTGCTCCTGTTACATGCACCATGCTGTGTATGACGAATTCAGTATTTTTACCCTTTTTTAGGGTTCCGTACCCAAAGGGGAAAAAAACGGGCTCCGCTGTCCGTGCGTCCATCGGTCTGTCCGTCTGTCACCAGGCTGTATCTCATGAACTATGATAGCTGGACAGTTAACATTTTCACAGATGATGTATTTCTGTTGGTTAGCAAATACTAAAAAACAGAATAAAATAAATATTTAAGAGGGCGCCCATACAACAACACGTCATTTGTATGCCGCGCCATACATGCCGCTGGGAAGTGTTTGTACGGAATCCTCAGTGCACGAGTCCGACCCGCACTTGGCCGGTTTTTTTACATATTGGTCAAACATTATTGTTTCTGCAGTATATACCTTATTCCTACCATGTACTTCTACTAAATAATATCCCCAATAACTATGAACGAACGCAACGATGTCATGTAAGTAATACCTATTACTACCTATGCAGGATAGTAAGTACTATAGCAAACGACCATAAATGACTATCAATTTGTTTCAATGGACTCACGCAAGGAAGCAAAGATTATTGGTTCAGAACGGACATGTTAGTTAGTTTTCTATGGCGATGGGTCACGATGTCAGGAAAAGTCATAATAATACGAAATCGCCATATGTTGTGTGGTTGCGCGGCGCCATTCTGGTGCCATCTGTTCATCCATTTTTATCTGCTCATCACGCCGAAACGGCTGGACAGATTTTAACCAATTTTGGTAGAGGGATAGCTGGACATCCGAAGATGGTTATAGGATACTTCTTAGCCGTGTACGGGAAAGATAATATAGTATAACGTGGGCTAAGCTTCTAAATAGAATACTATACAGGGTGACTCTTTATTCGTGAACGGGAGTGTCAGAGGGTGATGGGAAGGGAAGGGTCAGACTGAGCAACTTTTACTGTGGGGCAAACCGTGAAATCGCAAAGAAAAAGAAATAGCTGTTCCATACATTTTGGATTATGAGCTATCAATTTACTCTTAAGAGGCCTTATTACTTTTAAAATGCTTATTGTTTTAGACTTTTTTTTCTATGATCAAACATGTTTCTTAACATATCATTAATGTTACTACCTAGAACAAGGCTATGGGATTTAGTTGTTATATATTTGAAACCCACAGTTTAAATTTTTCATTGATCATTTTTGTTTCAAAAACTATTACGTAATTGACATTATTCACGCGGAAAATTAGTTATTTCAACTTATTTTCAACTGCACGCAATGAAAGCATAAAATAGCTGTGTCACCTAGAACTCACTTCAAAAAGTTGCTTAAAATTATTAATACATTTGTCACATGATATGAAAATAATCAATTTTGAAAGAAATAAGGCCTCTTAAATTTGTGGTTTTATTGCCATTTCGTGGTTGGCCCCATAGTAAAAGTTGCCCAGTGTGACCCTCGTCATCACCCCCCCGGCACTCCCATCCACGACTAAAAAGTCATCCTATAAGAGAGTTTATTAACCTATTAAAACTCTAATTTAATCACTTTATGAGCTATGCAATGATTGCATGCAACTTTTGAAGATAACAAACAAAGACTTCTCTTAAATCTTCGGACTTCAGTAAACATCTATTTCATTTAGTATGTAAACAATCGAAGGAGCTCGACTTGCCTAGTTGAGAATGCTTGGTTTAGGACAAACAAGCAAGACGACGTGGTTGGCGCAGTTCGTAGAAATTTGCCTACTGAGCCAGCGGTTAAATTAACACATTCACATATTTCGTTGGTAGTTTGTGAGAACTGAGTGAGCACACGTTAATGAATGTATTATTTTTATTTATAGTTTTACAAATTTATCAATTAGTTTTACAATTGTTTTAGAACTTTTACTAAATGAACAGCACATTCTTTTTCTTTTTTGAAGGGTGTTCACTCAATCCACACGCACACCTGTTTGAATGGTGATAACCGCTGTGGCTAGTCTCTCGTCTAGTATTATTATGCCACTATAACAAAAAATACAAGAATTAAAAATATATATTTGATGGTACGGACCCCTCCCGGCTGCGCGAGTCTGACTCGCACTTGTCCAGTTAAACTTCCTTTACAGTAAGTAGCTATTAATAGGCTAATATTTTACTGTATAGTAAGTAGCTAATATTTGGGCTAGTTCTTTAAAGCCGTATTATAATCGCATTTATCGAGACATATTCCCGTCTCGTGCTGACTCTCTCCGTTAAAAGACATATGCAGCTCTAGCACAACGTGTCACACGTGACTCTTTCTCGCGCGAGAAATATATACCTGTCTCTATTTTCACAGTACTGTGAGAGAGTCACGGGCGATGCTATGTCGCGCAACAAGAGTCGCGAAGCTAGACGGGCAGTTTTATTCTTGGCGATCGACGCCCAAAGCGCGGATATCAAAAGACTATCGCATCTGCAGATATCGCCAATACTCTATGCCATCACATGTCGCTGCGGAAACTCCATTTTTATAATTCTTTTTCTAACGACACTGGCTGGCCACATGTGCAGGCCCCCGGCATGCATTTCTCTATTTTCTCGCCGCTCCAAAGTATAAAACAGTATCCCTGGGAGAACCAATCTGTAGTACGGTTTCGGTCGCGTCTATATTAAGACTGCCTTCGGCCGGCCTCGCTCGCCCTCACGATGCTCCCGCGCACACAGAATCGCCTCTCAACAAAAACCAAACGTAGTACATATTATATTTTTCCTCGAACTCGAATTTTCCCAACGTAACGCGAAATATAACTGTGATTTGTGATAATTTCTCCAGCTTTCAAGACTTTTGTATCATGGTGAGTTTAGTTACGTGTTACGAGATGATTTATAAATAGAATTTGCATGATCTTGAATTTTTGAGCTCATTCAGTTTCGACTTAAAAATGCCCGCGTGACTGTACTATTTGAACTCTTCTCTATTTTTTAATTATAATTGGCTTTTTTCTCATTTTCAGTCTGTGAAGTGAAATCGAAGTGAAATTTCTGTTCAGAAACGTGAAGCAGACATAGATAAAAATGAAGTTCACAATAGACGTCCTAGGCATATTCCTAAAAGTAGTAGTTAGGGTAAGTGCTAACAGTAAGAATTGCATTTAATTAATTAATTAAATTTAATTTTAATATATTTAAATAGTAAAATTAAAGCACGAAGTTCGACAAAGTTGAATACATGTCTTGTTGAGACGTTAATATCGAATTTACCATATACTTAAGACGCCTACATACCATCTATTATGTTTTGAACCTACGTATTTTGGTCAAGGCAATGGGAGCCGTCTTCCGCCTAGTCTCCGTATCATGTAGCATACAAAATGGTGTGGCAGCCAATTTGTATGCCGCATACACGGACCATATTTGTTTGTATTGAATGATTGTTTTGGCAATATTGATGACGAAATATTAATGGAGTTTGGCAGCGCGGTATAGTTTATTTATATTTATTGTATTACTGAGCGATGATTTCATGTTTACTTGACCTAGAACTTGTACAAACCTTAACATTGCTATATTTATCTATAAATATAGCTACTATATCTCCGCGTGACGTTTTTTGGAGTTACAACGTTCGTAAATATTGAAAAAAAGATCTCATATGTTAGAACGCAAGGTCAGCAAGTTAATAATCATCTTTGATGTTGGATTAGTTACATAACAATCAGTACGTTTATCCGACCGTTAATACTTCTGGAGAGAGGCCAAGAAAATGATTATCAGAAGCATAATAAGTCGTATAGACTACTTCAAAGTAAAAAGGAAATTAGAACATAGTTTATACTTTTTTATGTATTGTTTTTATCTCATTCCAGTAAGAAAATGTTTGTCAGGATATTACGATAAATATTTTCGTATGTGATATAGTCAGTACATCTTATTATTAATATACCACAACACAAACTAGTAAAAATAGTAAATGTCAACATAATACAATTTTACATTTGAAACTTCAAAAAACTTTTAAACATACCGATCCAAAAATTAGCACACTGAGGTAAATTACCACAGAACAAAAGCAATACGTTTATTTCTCACCATTAAGCAGATTAACAACGAATGCAAATTCTGATGGTTATCTGATCACTAACTATACAAATTGAACTTATAATAGTTATAATTTAGGGGGTTTGGGGGGGTAAGTAATATAAGATATAAGAACTTATACTATAATATTCATATTATATACGCTCATATGGTATAAGCTTGTTTTGTATACCGTTCAAGGTGTATAACGAACGTTAGATATAACATCAAAATATCTATTTTTGTTAAGTATAACGTTATTGAAGTATAATATCATTGTATATAACGATCATAACGTATAACGTTCATAATATCTCAGATTTATAATGTATATTACTCAATACATCTAACACCAAAATGCATAATGCTCGTATAGAATAACCGCCTGCACATCAATTGTGTACATACTTATGCAATAGTTCGCTTTAAAATTTTAATATATGTACCTCTATGCAAGCAAGTATTTTGACGCTACGCTCGCTTCGCTCGCTCCGCTATCCATGGTCATAAAACAAACCTAACCTAACCTACAGTTTTCGGTTTTTGACCCACATTCCATTTTGTCGCAGTTCTTCCAGACGGTATACTCGTATTTGCCAGAATTTTATCTGCCATTATCAATTGTGTGCATCCTTATGCGATAGTTTGCTGTTAAATTTTAATATACCTCCATACAAGCAAGCATTTTGACGCTCCGCTCGCTTCGCTCGCTCCGCTATCCATGGTCATAAAACAAACCTAACCTAACCTACATTTTTCGGTTTTTGACCCATATTCCATTTTATCGCACTTACCAGAATTTCATCTGCCATTATCAATTGTGAACATACGTATGCAATAGTTCGCTGTTAAATTTTAATGTAGGTACCTCCATGCAAGCAAGCATTTTGACGCTCCGCTCGCTTTGCTCGCTCCGCTATCCATGGTCATAAAACAAACCTAACCTAACCTACAGTTTTCGGTTTTTGACCCATGTTCCATTTTAGGGGCATAGGGGTAGCAGTTATAACCTATTTAGTATATAATACGCTATTATATTTTCTAATCATTATACGAAAAGAAAGTATATACTATGATCGATATGCGTTATGTATGTTATATCAACTAAATTTAGAGTATTTGAGTGTTATATAAAAAATCATTCTACAACATGAGTGTTATGCTAATTGACCGTTATTCCTAATAAAAATATTGATTTTGATGTTATAGCAAAAGTTTATTATATCTTGTGAACGTTATTAATATGAAATTATATATTATCTAGTTATATCTCATGGGACGCACCCGGTTTGGGGACCATACAAAATACAATTTTTTCGGTACCTTTTAGACCTAGTAAGTAAATTCTGACAAAGTACATCTTACGACGAAACCGCATTTATTAAGTGATCGCTGGTGCTGTTTTAGAATTATCCAATTTATAGAAATGGATTAAAATGGTGGACAATGTTACCCATTAAGGTGACTTTAGTTTACAATTGATAGTGAGTTTGAAAGGTGTCCACTTCTTTTATAGAAAAACACTTCACCGAATGCCTTAGTTCATAGAATTTTCATTTCATAGACAATACATAAACTTTTCAGAAATCTTGAAATGTCGACCCGACCTATAGATTAGGTTAGGTTAGATTAGGTTTGTGTTATACCATTCCAAAATATTTTATGGTCTTTTTTAACCTCCTGACGACCAGCATTCATAATTTGTCAATTTAATTTTAACCTTATGACAAATAGTTGACAGTTAACTATTAATTGAAGTTTATGTACTATGTGTAGGACACGGGAAGTCAGGAGGTTAAAACGCTTTCGATGAAATGAAATTTCTATGAAATAAAAATGATGAAATGTTTCTCGTTAAAACAAGGGTAAACCGAGTATCAAGGCATCCTTCGTGCGTGAGTCCTTGATCGGTTTTCATTTCATGAACGAAGCTAGATTTTTCTCTTTTAAAGCTATCTTTTCACATACCAACATCCAAATACTTCAAGCCGTCGATCGGGTATTGGGATAGCACCCGAAGATCACGAACCCATTTACACACAGCTCAAGGCAAAATCCGAGCAATTTGCGAGTAAGTTCATCCGCCATTCGGTTATCCGGGCAGATCTGTGTGGCTGTAGTGAAATACAGGTCTGACTGTGAAATAACAGAGCAATAGCTATTGGTGTAGACTGATGTCGAATTACACAACATACTGTAGTTTTATTATAGCATAATATATAAATGGACAATTAAATTCAAATTAAAACTAAAGAACTAACATCTAAAATAAAGTAAATTAAATTAAGCTAAAATAAATCTAAAAAACTGTGCCCCCGCGGCATAGTCCCGAAGACGCTGGCAGCATTTCCTCGCTGAATCGCAATGCTGATGCGTTGTGCGAGGAAGCCGCCAGCTCTTCGGTCACCAGTGGACTCAATGAGCCTTTTACTAATCTCATTTAGTAGTTTGTGGGCACTGGGACCCCACGGACCTAAGGTCTCGACCCCAAAAGGAACAAAATTATATTCGGGACCGAGACCCCTATATTTATTAATTTTTAATTTTTCGGCCGCCTCTGCTGCCGCCCCCGCCCTGCCCGATGTTCCGTGGAGGTGGGACGGGGCCAGTGTGTCTACGCAGGTGGCGTCCCACACCAGCACCCGGCCTAATTTCCACGGAATCAACGACATTCCATCGGGTCTCTTGCCATCGTCACGTGCGATGCCCGGTGGTTCCAAAATGGCCGGCACGTTGACGGTGGCAAGCGAACGGCGGATTGTGTCATTGAGGGCGGCGTGTCTGGAGAAGCGGCCGGCGCTTTTCTGACAAGAAAGTCCGTGGTGTCCCAGTGAATCAACTTCACTGCCGCAGGGGCACTTGTGTGGGGCACAAATCTGAACTCCAAGACGCAGGCAGGTTGCTATTCGGAAAGTGTCGGGTTCCAAAAAAGTTCCCGTATTGGAGGATGGATATGCCTGGAGCCAATGGCCTGATTCTAAGGCACCTGCCGCTAAAAGTCTGGCTCGTTCTGGACCGCTGCTGTGGTTTAAAAGGGAATCATAAGTTAATTTAGACAGTTATATGAGTAAAATTAACTGAATATGTCATGAAACAAAAAATAAAATAATAAATAAAAAATTATGCATCGTAATGTTATGAAATAATATCACTGATTTTGCTCATCCATGCCCACCGCCGTCGCTGAGGAGTAATGTAGACCTGTAGTATCTGAACTTGGTATAGTAATTTAACAATATGGTTAGCAGGAAGGTCATGGGTTCTTTGCATGCTCTTAACAAACTTAAGCACTTTTTACCCATTAAAACCAAGACCCTGCTTGTTCAGACGTTAATTTCACCTATAATTGACTACGGTGATGTGTGTTATCCGGATCTAACCGAGGAGCTTCTGAACAAACTGGAAAGACTTCTCAACAACTGCATTCGTTTCATTTTCTGTCTCCGTAAGTATGACCACGTGTCTTCTTACCGCGCTCAGCTCGGCTGGCTTCCTATCCGACGACGACGTGAAATGCGAATGCTTTGCACTCTCTTCTCAATTCTCAAAGACTCGAATTCTCCCGAATACCTCAAAGACTTCTTTCAGTATTATGGTTTAACTCTTAACCGTCAATTTCGCTCTTCTGGCAATCTATCTCTTTCTATCCCTCCTCACCGTACAGGTTTTATGTCCAACTCGTTTACCGTCCAAGTGGCCCGCCTCTGGAACCGCCTTCCCCGCAAGATCAAGCAAGCCCCGAACAAGTTAAATTTTAAAAAATCCTTGCGTGACCTCTTCTTTAGCAGAATGGAGAAATCTTAGCATGTCTGTTTTGATTTTTAGTCCATATATATTTATATTATGTATATATAATAAACATATGTATTTATCTAAGTATTTATCTATTAAAACCTATTTAAGTTAGTTGCACCGCCCACAACTTATCTGCTTTGCCCGATGGTTGACTGGTAGAGAATGCCCTATGGCATTAAGTCCGCCTTTTGTACGATCTGTTTTTCTTTTATGCAATAAAGATTAAATAAATATGGATGTGGAAAGTGGATAAAACTTCTAAATTGATCTAGTAGCAATCTTATGGGATGACTAAGTAAGCGCTCCTTACTAAATGTGTGAGACAGATACCTTGCATTAATGCTTTATGATTATGACATCTCTGTCGAGCGAGCTATGCTCGGAGTTTCCTTGCAGGATCGAATCCGAAATGATGAGATACGCAAGAGAACCAAGGTTGGAGATATAGCTCAGACAGTCGCCAAACTTAAGTCGTAGTGGGCGGGGCACAATGCTCGTAGAACTGATGGCCATTGGGGGAGATAGGTTCTTGAACAGCGACCGCAAACCGGAATATGCAGCATGGAATATGCAACAAGGTGGAATGACGACCTGGTTAGGATCGTGGGCAGAAATTGGATGAGGGCAGCGCCAGACCGATCGTTGTGGAGAACTTTGGGGAGGCCTGTGTCCTGCAGTGGACCTCTATTGGCTGATATGATGATGATGTTGATGACAATTCTGATTATAAACCATTAATACAAAGATCAAAGCTTAAAGAAATATTGAAAAAGGAGCTACCGTGTGGAAGAGACCGAGAATCGAACCCGGCACCTCTGGATTACCGGTCTAGCGCGTTAAAAAAATGAAACATTACAAGTTTCATAAATTTATGAAAAACTCTGATTATAACTATACATATATAGAGTAGCATAGTAATACAAACTGATTATTGATCAGCCGTCTGTTATGTCGGGCCGTATGTCGCCATAGGTGTCGCTATGCATTCAACTGTCGCGAACACAGTCGAGCCACTGCAACCAGATTTGTCTGTGTCACACGAGCCCCGTTGGATTGACAGGATTACTAACATTTTATCAAAAGCAAAATTAAAGAATGAATTATATAAGAATACTAATGTTAATGCGATCTCAGTATAAATATGCATGTAAATTGTCTTAGCGTAATTTATACTGTCATTTTATATTATGAAATAAATAAATCTAATCTATACAAAGTACACTACTACATATGGCACTACTTAAGCTGGGTGTCTGTCCCACACATTTCGTGTGGCTCTTATCCTTTTTTAACGCACTAATGCCGTCTAGAGAAATAACCGTCTGTTGTTTGTGGCCCTTTGTCGCCATAGGTGTCGCTATGCATTCAACTGTCGCGAACACAGTCAAGCCACTGCAACTAGATTTGTCTGTGTCACACGAGCCCCGTTGAATTGACAGGATTACTAACATTTTATCAGCAGAATTAAATAATGAATATTAATCTAAGAATACCAATGTCTATACAAAGCACACTACTCCTAGTTTCGTATGGGTCTTCCTTTTATAATATAACGCAATAATGACATCTAGACAAATATTCTAAATAGATGAATGTGTGTGTAGATGATTGATCTAGCGTAGCCAACCGTTTGTCGCATCTATCTCATAAAAAACTTGTTTACTTATGATAAACTAAGAGAACTAAATTGAGCTACTATAAAAGCTGACAATCCTCCTAGCTATATCAATACAGCTCACGCTCAAAACACGTCAATCGAAACTGCATCGTTACCATGCTGACATTTCAAAACCAAATGTATTACGACGTACTAAGATCTAAATTAGCTCTGTTTGAAGTGATTAAATGTTAATTCTGTCAGGAAACCAGCATACATAGGATATTTAGAAGCATTCACTTGCGTTTACAAATTGCCGACTTGTATAGCTGAAATGTTAGTTTGAAAATAGATTCAAAGGACGAAAATGTCCATTAAGTAAATAGAGCTACGCGTATGTGGTAGGTACTTGTAAAACATCCACATTGCAAAAATTGTGTTACGTTATTTGCTTTTTTGACGAGTGGGTACAATTTCAAATACACATAGCTTTTTGGAAGCGATGGTCGTGCGTTAATTTTTTTATGGTTAAATACGAATATTACTTTTCACAGTCTATGTATATGTTATGATGACTAATAACCAGATTGCGGCTCCATACTATTCGCGAAGTTAGCCGGAGTGAAGTTGGCTGAAGTACAGTCTGACCAATAAGAGTAGAAAAAGTGGCAAGACTGTAGTGCCGTCCCCGTTTTTTTTAGATTGATTTGAAAGGGACGACACTACAGTATTGCCCCTTTTTAATTTCTACTCTTTTTGGTCAGACTGTATGAGTTTCCGCAGCGAAGTGCCTCTCCACACTATCGTATTCGCCCAACTTCGGTCAAGTTCGCGAGTAGTGTAGAGCTATGGAGTATGGATTCACTTTTGACTTTTCAGCTTTTTTCACGTAGCACGGTCGGACGTTAGAGAGCTATGGAGTCGACATGAATTAGCATTAAAATTTAATTATTATTATTTCAGGTTTTTATATTCGTCAAAACCTTAACTAAATTACACTTAAATCTAAGCCTCTCTTCAATCGTCAGAACCGCAAAAATGCATAATTATATTGCCAATATAGACATCACAAAACTTCAGCGAATTAGCGCTCTTATCTAATTTGAACATACACCTAAGTAACTAAGTTCTATTCAGAGTTTGGTACTCGCAGTAAATCTTTATGGGAGTATAAATTTACATTCAAAACATGCACGACTTTCAAATGTACTTCGTTATAACTTACAGAGTAGAAACGGGTGAATAACACTTACTGTTTTCGTCGAAAATGTATAGAATCGTATTGCGTACTTGAGATAAAGTTATTAGCATTTGCATTCGTTTGAATTTTGTAGTAAAATATTACATTCAATGTATTTGAGTGGATCAAGTAACATAATAGTCGAAATGCTCTCGAGTATAGATAAAAAAAAGTTTATTTTTAATTCGAATTTTCCGTTCGTGAAGTTGGAATATTAATTTTCCTTTATGTAAATCGATAACTTGATAGTTGATACTTAATACTTTATTTAAACCAGCTGCCTAATGTTATTCTTTCAAGTAGAAAATAAAGTTCACTTCTGAATGCCTAAGATCTGAGGAAGCTGTCCTCAATACTTATCATATAATACATATCTTCGGATACCCTTTAAATGTCGACAAACGTTTCACCGAATGCTTCATTTCGTCGAATTTTCATTTCGTCGACAAATTGTTACTCGTATGTCATAAAGTTTTCAGACATTTTGTAAATTATAACCTTTAGATTAGGTTAGGTTTGGTTTGTGTTATAACATTCAAAAATATTTTAAGTTTCAGAAAAAAAAATGCTTTCGATGAAATGAAAATTCGATATCTTACAGTGATAATCATAACTATTCACAAATACAATATCCTAAACGACCTGCAGGTGAATGCGTAACGATTGCTGTAACGTATCAAAGTATATAATTAATTGCTGACATTTGATATGATCTTATGTGGCATAATGTCATCCTATATAGTGTTCATTTAATATAATAGGCAGGTCTACAACGAAATGCTCAAACTGAAAGGAATAACTGTAATAGACTCACGGACCTCACGGTACAACAAAGTGAATATAAACGTTGTATCAAATTTATACAAATTATATCCAATATATTAGTTGCTTATTGTTGTTCTATCAAATGACACATTATATCAAATATTGATATGCCAGTATAAATATATTTACGTCCCCCTAGGCCGTAAGGGTGATTTTCTGGGAGAAAATCTCACTTCCTGGACGCGGTTGGCGCAGTGGTTAAGCAACTGCCTACTGAGCCGACGGTCCCGGGTTCGAATCCCGGCAAGGGCAAATATTTGGGTTTACTAATGTTTCGCCGAAAATTATTTAGCAAATTCTTAACTCGCCGGACTACGTATCCCATATTTTTATTTGGTCAAATTTTCATTTCCCAACTCAACGTTTCGCACTGATATCTTTTCCCAATTAATGATTTGATAAACTATTGTTAGACCAATTGTTATCTGGGATTTTTATAAGATGTCAATTATGTTTTCGTCAAATGTATTTGTGGGAAATAACCCTATATTATGTATAAATTCACGTATGTCGATCTCTTAGTAATAATATAGTACGTAAGTGTTTGTTTTCTACCGTTTAGTTACTCATTTACCTGATTTATGTTAGATATTAAGATAAACGTTTTATTTTCTTGTTTTTTACTTACCTATTTTAATGTGTACTATGTCTAATTAAACGGTAGAAAACAAACACTTACGTACTATATTATTACTAAGAGATCGACAATTCGACATACGTGAATTTATACATAATATAGGGTTATTTCCCACAGTATTGATTGGCATACCTTGATTTAGCAACATATTGAATGGCATTATGAAATCTAACCTAGTTTGTTAGAATGCAAGGTTCAAATTGCAGTATAATTTTATTGCATTAAGCGGGTAGGGTGATGCACCATGCACCTAAATTTAGAGGATACTTTTGTTTACATACTTTGTGGCTCAAAATAGCATTTCATTCTTGAGTTATCATCGCTGATAGTTAATGTGCGTGTGTGCATAAAAAAAATAACCCTAACCTACCTATCTCTGGGAGCAGTTTCGTCCCGAAGACTGTAATCCCGACGGCTAGAATTCCTACAGTGCACATACATACTATAAGGAATCGATACGTTTAATTAAAACAACGACAGTTGATAACAAATGGTGTTTATTCGCACAATGAATACAACTTGCGAGCAGGCATAGACTTCATTAAATAGTATTAATATTGATTATACCCAATCAATACGAGAGCGACACTGACCTGTACTTAATTCAGTAGGCTTGAACTTATAACTAGCCCTTAAATAACCAACAATGCCTCCACGGCGAGCAACCGACCGACCACGGCCAATGTCCGTTAGCGAATGCCTCTTATTCCCAGCCACGTGACCGGTCGCCATTGCTCGGAGTGGCAGGGGCGATCACGTGACTATCACGTGATCGTTCATTGCAAATACTTTTAAATTAGAAATTATCCTTACAGCTCGGCCATCCTGCTAGGGCAAGTCTCTTCGCTCTATAACTACATCATAGTAATATAAATAAAATTGTAAGTATATTGCGAAAACCTAGGTAAACCTTATAATTTTTAAAATCAAAGATTCATGTCTTAATTTAAAATGTACAAATACAAATACAAATACTCTTTATTGCACACCAACATCAAGGAATACAGAACACATCAACACAACATGAGATACATTCAAATAACAGGCAGAGGTATGTATTATGGTATGGTTAATCCTCCCAGCATCTATTAAGTATCTGACAAGAAAGATGATAGATATGAAATGTTCATATAAAAATTCAGGTAAACACCTATGTTCGGTAATCATTTGTGACATTAAGTTTCTGAGGAGGGGGAAAGTAGTGTCACCGTCACCAGCAATTTCGCGGGAACATTACGTTTCATCATTAATAAAACCACTACTAAGCTTATTACCACCTTAATATTATCTCATAAATATTATAAAGGAGAAAGTTTGTGAGCGTGTTTATCTGTATGTCTGTTACTTCCCCACGCTCAAACGGTTGGGCCAATTTTAATAAGTTTTGGTATGAAAATAACGTAGCTGACACCTTGGACCAACACATAGGCCAATGCAGCGTTCCCGAAGGATGAACGGCTAGTTGACACACAATTAAGGTTTTAATCCACCGAATCGTTCACAGATTTATCGACTGAATCTTTCTTGATTTGTTGCAAGAACAGTTTGTTAGATTCTACTTTCTCGAAACTAACTGATGTGTAATCCTTATAATAGTTGAGTATTTTCGGCAACAGTAAAAACATGAGTTCAAACCGAATCGGATATTTTAGAACACGATTGTGTGTTCATGCCTAGAACTGACACACTCGAGGCGCCCTACTTAATGATGTCAATGATGGGCTCGACGCCTCGTATCAGACAACTTAAATATTTAGGTATCTAATAAATCGAATTATCTAATGAAGGTGCGTTGACTACCGACATGGCATAAAAGTCTCCTTTGATTTTGTTATGTATACTTATTTAGGTATATTCTTATGTGATTTTATTGATTATGGAATTTGATTATTGTATTTTAATTTCATTTTGTTATTTTAATTAAATTATAGACTATCTATGTTTGTAATTTAACATTTTTGCATGGTTTTTTCTTCCCGGCAATAAAACGAATTAAATTTAAATGCATCCTACCCTTTATCAACTTGTAAAAGTCGGTAACTACATTAATTTAGTTCATTAGACAAATTTACTCGATAACATTTGACTTCCTTTGTAGCTGATACTTTCTGATATATCCGGCCTGAGCAGCTACTCGTACAACACGATCTTCTATACCGTTTGATAACTGATATTATAATAACTGAAATTATTTACCTAACTTAAAACTGATGTGTAAATCTAATATGAGTAGTTTAGTTTCTAGTTATAAGATAATTGCAATGCCCTATCAGGGCGTTTAACTGCCATATATGTTAACACCCCACCGTACCTACTCATGACAGCAATAAGCGAATATGAATAAATAATTCACCCATTTATAACCTGTTATATATTACATTCGTGTGTGTTATAGTTATGTGTTATATAGTATATTAGTTATGCTACACCTGTTCAATAAATTGATTTCAGCATAGTAGTAGTGCTCAAGGGAATCACTATATCGATCTTTTTCTTCTGGCCAGAACAAAAGCTCTGCGTAATCGTCACGGCAAGAGAATGACTCTATAAGTTGTATCTTCCACACTGACCATGAATGTGCCGAGACCCCGGTATCAAGACCTGGCAAGCTCTGTAAGTTTGGGAAGTGCGGTCTTCCTTTCAGTCCATCCACAGTTTCAGTACACTCCTTTACTTTGGTGGGCCACGTCAAAATCATGATATTCCGACATTGAATTCAGGAAAGACATTATTTAATGATATTGTCTAGCTAATGAATTAATACTCAAAGTTACGACGGAAAAATTAAAAAAAATCTGTGGCTAGCCACACTTTGTGTAGTAGGAATTATAGTTTTGGTACTAAAAAAAGGATTTTTTTTCTATTCACACGTAAGGCACCCAAACAAATAAGTTAAATATATGTTGTCGTGCATTCATAGTCAGCTCACATAATTATTACCACTATGTACGGTACCCTCAGCAACAAACACATGTTTACACTTTCTAACCATAACCAAGGTGAAAGATGAAATGTAATGTAAATAAAACCCAGCTCGATAATACCATAATAATAATTCATCACAAAAAGATTTACATAATTACTATGCCAAATTTCAACTCAATCGGAAACTACTAATAAGAAAAATATTAGATAAGAAAATCCATACCCAAATACAATCTAAAACTAAGAGTGAAATGGGAATACGCCCGTTGCGGAACGCTAATAATCTATGTCTCAAATCAGCGCGTACTAAAACTGGCAAGAAACACATAGGGTTCCAAGGAGTACTATTCTACAACCAATTACCAAAACAAATAAAGGAATGTAAAAATTTTAATATGTTTAAACGAAAACTGAGAGACCATGTAATTAACAACGTCTAAATCCGGCCCTGGGAGTTCTGCATCGTATACACAAGACGACTGATAAGGATGTCATTAAGCATTTACCTTAAAATTTTATTTGAAGCACATTCAAACTAAACATAAATGAAGGCGTTTTATAAATTTACCGTACAGATAAATCTCTGCGTACCCACATTGTACTTTACTTGCATATTTTATGTTATGTCTGTGTGTTTTTATGTATCTCTCTAATAATTTTGTGGTATGTAAGTGCAAAGTGCTATTAGTAATGTATAAATAAAACTTAGATAATTTAACGTAACTTTGTATGTCGCAATCGATGTTCACTGAAATAATTAACTATTTTTTTTTTAGACAATAAGTTCTCATTAAGTGAAATGTAAAATTTCTTTTGAGAAATAAAGTTCTTTAACCATAAACCGCGAAGTGGGTCAAATTTAACTTAGTATATTCGCCTTTCTTGTTTGCTTGCTTCCAGACGGGACAGACACCGGAATAGGTAAAACCGCGAGAAACTAACTATAAACTACAACCAATTATTTTGACTAAGATGAATATTAACGCATTTTAATTTTACTAACCATAACCTATTCGCTATAGTCAAAATCGGCCTCTAAATATTCCACTACAATGTTTTTTTTTTTTTTTTTTTTGCTCCACAAATTTCTTTTTCTAAATATGGGTTTTCAGTAAATTTTTGCGTTCAAATGGTTTGATTTTATTTATATTCTACAGGACTTTTAGTTTGTCCGTTTCCTTACACACTTGTCCTGTTTATGAGATTCACAGAAATTAATAAACTTACGAACCTAATCAAAGTTATAGGTAAAAGATTGAACTAGTAAATAAAGTATCAAAATATTTACAAATAACCCAACTACTAAATTGTTTTCTATTGTTAACATTCAATGTTTTCGCTATACGACGCTTCACATCGGCTTCGCACACTGTCGCAATTATTTACGAGCTTAAATAATAGTTTGCTCACTTTGTATGGTTATTGTTAATATTAGTCATTCATTTAAAATAAACATTTGGTGATACAACGAAGAAATATCTGTCAACATTATTTGACTAGCCGGACTCTAGTTTAGAAGTTGGGCGGCGCTTGGAGAACGAGAGTACAACTTTTGAAAATTTGAATTTAGAAGCTTAATAATCACAACTACTACTACTACTACTATAAATATAAAGCCTCTTCGTCTCCATGCGCCCATACCGTCTTGGGCTCACATGACGTTACAAGTACGTGTCATGCTCCTTAAAGCGTTCATACGATGAACTCCGCGACCTCCGCAACCGTCTTTCCCGCCGATCGTCTACATCATGCGATCTGTGCTGATCACGTGGTGTGTGCTTCGACGGCCAACATTCACGCTCTAACAGCGTGAGTGGTGTGTGCTTCGACGGCCACATCCACGCTCTAACAGCGTGAGTGGTGTGTGCTTCGACGGCCAACATTCACGCTCTAACAGCGTGAGTGGTGCGTGCTTCGACGGCCAACATTCACGCTCTAGCAGCGTGAGCGGCGTCGTCGCGGGATCTTGCCATATTTACCTCGATCATATACGTACCCACGAGTGTGAAACTCACTCACGATATACTGCGCGATCATAACCGCGTCCAGCATGTACTCGTAAGTGTTTGCGGCTTTGCCTACTTTCAGGCTCCCTTCCGCTCCCTCACTTAGCATGGCTGGTGACTTCCGCGGCGAATGTTGCGATGAATCTAACATTCATCGTATCTCCTCTCTCGCGCTCCTCATCAGTGCCCTCCTTATTTCTCAGCCTCCATCACTGAAACTTGCACTTAAACAGTGATTACACTGATAATTTATTTATCAGCATGCATACATCAGTGGTTCGATCATAAAAAATGAAACACATATATCGTATAGAGAACAAAGCCAGGAAAGGGTCCAGCTGTTAAACTCCTTAGTTACTAGTCCGTCATTTTCGAGAAGTCCTGCCAGATTATCTTATATTGTACATTATTACAAACGTGAGACACAGTGTTATGGTTACAAATCATAGGGTATTCATTCAAAGGAGGGACAAATAGGAGCCGAGGTTTTCTACGGGCGCACCTCATCCTCCCTACGCGAACGAAACCGCGAAGAAAAGCTAGTTAAATTTCTAATTCACCAAGTGCCAAAAACTTACTCCCAGTTTCTCGAATTAACCCATGATCATTTCTAATTTACCTTTGGGGTAAGTTCTCAGAACCTACTCGTATATTATGGTAGGATTCCAGGAAACCTCGATGATGGTCGTGAACTTGAGATTTTAAGACCGATCTCGAGAATGTATCGGTATGTAACTCACAAAATAGTCTGATTGCTATCACATTGTTGGTCGCCTTGAGCGGCATAGCAATAACAAGCCGGTACGTAATAAAACCCTACAACTTACGAGCGCAGAGGTTAGCGTATTGATAAGCGACTGGAATATTTTATCTAGTCACCCACTTTGTTGTTTATATTTTTGTTATTAGTAGTTACCTTATGTTGTATTATTTGCGATTCGTACACTTTGAGCTTAGTTGAGTATTCAGTTAATGATGTGCATGTATTTCTCTAGTTAAGTGAATCGTATTCTTTTAGAGAAATAGATTCTTAAACCATAACCATGTATGTATCTTTCTTTGTAGTATTTAAATTCCATTCTCACGAAAATTATCATCTTTACGTTTCACAGTAGGTACAGTCTTAGTAAAAGATCAGAATAGAGTAGACCCTAGTATGGTATGGTACATTCAAAGCCAAAGTAGTTCATTCTTCAAATTAGGCATAATTACAATGCACTTATGAATGCCGGCTGTTTTGTAAGACAGTAAGTATATTTTATACATACAATTACATTATTTTTTTTTACAGTTGGAGGGCTACGTATATTTTGTGTGTTCATTCAAGAGACAAAGCCCAGAAACATTTATAAATGAGAAATAGTTCTCGCATAAGTAATGTTCAGGTATTTAGGTACCTATACTAGAACCCGTAATATCACAGATACACAATCTGAACCACCTAAACATAATTAAGATAACTATCTAAAACCCAGCAAAAGAATATGGTCGAACACTATAATTTTACGGATATTCACCATTGCATTTTTAAGTGAGTTTGTATTTTTAATTGAATGTACATATATTATATCCCTTTAGTTGGTAATTAAAATGCCATAGTATTAGTAGCCCTTGAATTATTTCACAACACAAATTTAAGAGGATATTTGATATTATGCATTTATGTATGTAGACACTTTATCATAACAGCAATATTATAAATAGAACATAAAAACAATCAAAGTATACAAGGACGAACCCGTCATTATTTATAAGGGATTTCTTGTAGTTAAGCGCCGAGAAAATGGGTGTGAAAGGTATACGAACATATTGAACGCTGAATTATGCATACCCTTAAGATAGTTGTTTAATTATATAAACAAGTGTATTTACTTTTTTTTTGCAAATTTATCTCAAACGTTAAATCAAAAATGCCACAAAATAATTAAAAACATTTAGCACTTTCACGTCGTTTAAGGATGAAATTAATACTTATTCTTGCTCGTTAGTCGTATTCATTGTGTGAAGGCCGATAATTCAACATTTGCGGGCGGGATAAGCAAGTGATTATAAGAATACTCGCCTATCCCAACTTCTGATATATAAGGAATCGATACGTTTAATTAAAACAACGACAGTTGATAACAAATGGTGTTTATTCGCACAATGAATACAACTTGCGAGCAGGCATAGACTTCATTAAATAGTATTAATATTGATTATACCCAATCAATACGAGAGCGACACTGACCTGTACTTAATTCAGTAGGCTTGAACTTATAACTAGCCCTTAAATAACCAACAATGCCTCCACGGCGAGCAACCGACCGACCACGGCCAATGTCCGTTAGCGAATGCCTCTTATTCCCAGCCACGTGACCGGTCGCCATTGCTCGGAGTGGCAGGGGCGATCACGTGACTATCACGTGATCGTTCATTGCAAATACTTTTAAATTAGAAATTATCCTTACAATACGTATCACAAGTACAACAAAAGGAGCGTTTTTTAGGGATATAAAAAAAAACTAACCTAACCTAACACGTATCTCGCATGCCGGACGACCTGTGGGCTAAAGTTACCACCGAGTGGGTCCCACAAAACAGCATCCGGCGTCGTGGTAGACCTCGAAGGAGATGGCGAGACGAACTTGACGCCTTTCACCGAGACTGGTGGGAGATTGCTCGGGACAGGGACGCATGGAAGAATGAGAGGGAGGCCTTTGCCCAGCAGTGGGACAATATAGGCTCTTAATAATAAAATAATAATAAAAAAACCTAACCTAACCCGGCCGAGTCGGATCTGCTCACATACATACGTATCACAAGTACAACAAAAGGAGCGTTTTTTAGGGATATAAAAAAAAAACTAACCTAACCTAACCCGGCCGAGTCGGATCTGCTCACATACATACGTATCGCAAGTACAACAAAAGGAGCGTTTTTAGGGATATAAAAAAAAACTAACCTAACCTAACCCGGCCGAGTCGGATCTGCTCACATACATACGTATCACAAGTACAACAAATTGATTTTGATTAAAAAATATTTTTTCGGTTTATATTTGTGTTTTATTTTGCACTATCATCATACTGTAGGTAAGCAATGGTTGTAGGTAATTTGCCCAAATGGCTTTTGATGAATCGTTATTTGACTAAGCATATCATTTCCTACACAATTATTTACCACATAAAATTTGACATAATAAAATTTTGGAATATAAAAATGTAGCGAAATAAAAAAATTACGAAGTAAAATTATGCCAAGGATTGGTTTGCGTAATAAAACTTCGGCGAAAAGTTGGTTGCCAAATGAAATTTGACGAAACATAATTCGGCCAAAAGGCTGTACACCAAATATTTGTGTGATGAACACGAATATTTGTGCCTGGGTCATGGATGTTCTATGTATTTAAGTATTTATTTATCTATATAAGTATGGATATCGTCGTCTAGTACCCATAACACCAGCCTTCTTGAGCTTAATTTGGGACTAGTTTGATTTGTGTGAGGTTATCTGATATTTATTTATTAAAAAAAAAAAAAAGCAAGACGTGAACTCTAGACAAGCCACGGGCGGTAATTCGTAAAGCCCCAGATCGCATATTCATACAAACACCTGCGATCTGCGACCACCAACGAAATTAACACCCTAGGCATGTAATGTACTAATAACGTTACATCATATCTATCATTACACAGTTGGCATGTAAGAGTAGTGGACTACACTTCCTGCCTTTAATTTCCAGGTAAACAGAGTAACCTTCGCCCCCCTGGTGGTCTCAACCCTGTTCATCCTCCTCACGTCGTTGCTGGCGCACTGCGCGCGGCGTCTGGTGCAGAAGCTAGTCAAGGAGTCCCTCGTGAGGACATTGCTGGAGGAGGCCATCGCTGCTGCAGAGCTATGCGGGTGTTGCTTTGAGCTCATCATTGGTGAGTACAAGTAATTACTAATAAAGGTACAGCTCCGAGATTGATTGCATATAACTATCGTGTGTATTTCCAGAAAATTATAATTTAGGTATCTTCAACGTAATAGTGAATAGACTATTACTGAACCGGCGAGCTACATCCTCGACCCCGTAGTCACTTTCCATTAGGCGATACTGAGGTCAATCGCCGGTCAGTTTGAGAATTAAAAAAAAGACTAGAGCCAACTTTAATGTGTGTCTACTTTAGTGTATTATTCAAATAGTCACTGTAAAAAAACACGTCAACGAAATAAGCGAGCCTATTAGGTACCGGTGGCCCTCTGTAGTCTATGTAATCAGTTTCGCTTTTCCAAATATAGTTATTCATTTAGGCAAAAAAATATTCTCTAAATCGGCCCGGCCGTAAACTAGTAAATTAGTTATCGGAATATAAACACATTGTGATGCACGGAGGCGGCCTCTGACTTTTTGAAGTCGGTTAAATTCAGCGTCATGGTTCTCAGTAATCCCTGTTATTTCTAGTGGCACCTGCCATCAAATCATACTGGCATTATACCTTGCTAGAGGGGAATATTACTGTTGCTGTTAGTGCTGTTTTGAACTCACATCCTAATTTTCCGGCCTCTATTATCCCAAAAAAATATAAATAGGTTTTATTTTAACCGTAGTTTTATCTATAAGTGGTTATAATATTAGTACAATCGTATGTTACCATTCTATGTTATACCAATCCTTTTTAAGTAGGGCATGTGTGATTTGGAGTATATTTGTTAGTATGAAACGAGCTCTTGAGTGACAACATGCTGAAGATAGCACAAAAAATTGATCACGTTGAATAGATACTTAACTGATGTCTTTTTTTGCCTTCCTGCCCTTATTGCCATTGCTCTAAACGCTGGTCCTGATGCCATAACTAGTTATAATAGTCACCCGTCGTTTCCATCCTGGTTTTTCCCCAAAAATAACTAATTTTGTTTTGTACGAATTGGCGATCGGTAGTCATGGCTACCAATTTTCCAATAAACGATTTACCTATCCTGGTTAAAACCGACCTCAAATGCATGCAGGGCTTTTCGGACAAGCGTGGATGGCAAAAACCTGTCCAACGCTATCAAGGAAGCCTACATTGCATCCGACTAGATCTTTAACTATAGTGACAATACTATTGCAGTTACGAAACCAGTCAGGGACATTTCCAATACCCTTAAGAACCACAAGTACCACGTTAGAACTGTGCCCTGCTTTTAGTTGAAGAAAAATGGCTGTGAGTGTGAAAATAAATGAATGACGTTGTTTTTTCCCAATTTTCTATTTAAATATTTACCTGCATGCATTCCATACATATTCCTGCTTAACTGAAGTTTTTGTTTATTCCGAAGAAGCTATGCACTGTTTAGTTAACTTGGGGTAAGCGCGCCACACGGTGTCAGCACACCTACCATAAAAATATACATCGAAAAACACAGATGTTATACAACTAACTTTCGTGGTTTTGAGATGCGTTAGTACTTAGTGTAACATCTATACTTTTCGATCTTTTTATGGTAGTTGCACTTATCCCGTGTGTCGTGCTTTACCCGACAGACCTTTGTGAGTCAAGTATTAAGATGTAGCCTAACAAGGTGTCGGTCCTGCCCAGTAATAGTGCGGCTACAAACAGCTTTCATATGGCAATAATGAACATACGTCATATGTTTGCATTATTAAATGTCAGTAGCGATTTGTCAAGGATTTGTCATCAATCACATTCCAAACATTGTTTACTGGAATGCTGCTCAATCCTGCGTTATTTTATCAAATGACGAAATGAATAGATACTGAATCCTATTGAAAAAAAAACTTGACTTTCATCGCTGTGGATAGTTTTGGTTTTATTATGCAAACATTACTTGAAATTTGCGGAACATTTGGTATTTTCCCTCTTGGTTTACATCTGAAATTTACCGACATTCAACGTCAGTTATCAAAAATTTGTCACTCATCAAGAATATATCCCATCGCTGTAATGTCAACTAAATAAAATTTCGGTACATATTTTTTGCACTTGACTGCCACAACCTCGACAATTACCTAGTTGTATTTTTTATAATAACACCCATGCATTGTTTGAAACTTAAATAAGACAAACATAAAATCTAAATCCAAAGCTATCAACATCAATAAAACCTTAAGAGAAAAATTAAATCTCATAAATACTAAATTTTTTGAAACAATTTTGAGTAAGCTTGAATTTGTTTGTACACAACGGCTGAGACTCTTTCAGAATTCTTAGAATAGCTACCTACTAATAAAACAACTTGTATTTCTAAATCTTTACATAGCTCATCACCCGAAACACTTAGCTAACAGTTTGTGAATAAACTCCTAAAGTAAATTTAATAATATTATAATGAGACAAAATTAATTTAGAACTAGCGCCCGCAAGTTTGTTCTTGTCGATATTAAATTTATTCAGAAAATTAAGATTTATCCAAGAAAATATGGAAAAACTAGCAAAGGAGGAATCCGAATACGGGCCGCGACTATCTAATAATCTCATAAAATAATTATTTTGTCTTTAGAATTATTTCCTTAACAAAAATGAAGACATCCGTAAAGTGAATTTCATAGCTATTGTATTACGCGGTTTACACTCACGTGAAATTGTCAGGAACGGCCCGACATGTTTCGAACTCGTATGGAGCTCTTCGTCATGGACTGCTACTACGTACACCGTCGCGCAACTTTGTCACAATTTTTTGTCGCTTTGTCATTTCTTAGCTGCAACTAAATTTATTTAATTAACCTCTCGTATGCGATATCAAAAATTTGCTAATCAAATTCAAATTAACTGATATTTTAACGTAAGGTTCAAATGTCCCGCACGGATATTCGAGTCTAAGCATACGAGGGGTTAAAATTGTGTGATGTGGGTTTATAACTCGAAGAACTGATAGACCATGAACCGAAAGTCTCAGTTTAGATGGAACGACCTGGTTACCTCCGATTACCAGACGCAAGTGGATGATGATGTGGGCAACATTATAAGTGTTACTGCGTTCACTTAATTTAACATATACAAAAATTATACATTATGTGGTCACCTCCGGAAAAGTTAATGTTAGAGGGTGAAATGATGATGAGAATATTTGAATAAGGTACGCATGTACAAGCTGGTGGATTAGGATCAAATTACGGTCGCGAGGCCACGCAACAGGAACACTTGTTTTGCAATAAATAATAATAAATATCGGACAACCTCACACAAATCGATCTAGTCCCAAATTAAGTTCAAGAAGGCTTGTGTTATGGGTACTAGACGACGATATACGTACTTATATAGATAAATATATACTTATATACATAGAAAAACCATGACCCAAGCACAAATATTCGAGTTCATCACACAAATATTTGCCCAGGCCGGGATTCAGAGATTTCGAAGCCGGGACCGCCGGCTCATTAGGCAGGTGTCTACAAACCGAGCCAAACGCGTCGCTTAATGTTTGTGTCATTTTTAGCATCATCACCTCCCGTATCTCCGCTATTTTTAAAAAGAATAAAAAGCAGTATCTACATAAGATCTGTGAACCTACAATTCACTTAATTTCATGGGTTAGTTGAAAAATGAAATCTATAGTTTAGAACTTTTGTTACTATTGTTTAAATCACAACACACCGATTTATGAACAGTTGTGTATGACTACTAAATAATAATCCTTTAATACTTATCTTTCATCTTCTCCATTAAATCTTTTAATAGACTTCTACATTTACAGCCAGACTATATATAATTTAATAACCGTTAAGCTCAGTTAAGGCAGCCAAAATAAACTAACTGGCTCATAAAATACGTATTTATTCAACAAGCGGGCGGAAACACGACGAATAAACTGAAAACAATTCACTGAAGTTTTCAAAACAGATGTTTCTCGGGAACAGTCCATCTGCATTCGTTTATGAATAAATTATGAAGCCCGTTGTACAGGGGACGGTATTTAAAACGTTTAATCTCATCTGTTATTTATTACGATTTATTGTTTAGGCATTATTAGGTTTCTTTAACTGCTTTATAATAATTGAAGGAAACCGTTATCTCTTCCAATAATCTACAAGATTATTCGAAATATTTATTCAGATTATTTATCAAAGCACAAAGAAAAATTGAAATGGGTAACCTAGTGGAAATTCCATTCCATTATTTGTGCTTTGATCTTTTTGTGCAATGGTACAATGGTACAAATGTGGTGGCCACATTGAATATAATGAAACATTACATGTTTCATAAATTTATGTTAGTTTTATTACCCTACCTTACCCTACAGTATTCCTATTTTTGACGTTGTAAAACTAAATACGAACGATCTTTTTTTTAAAGTTTCTTTCTACGAAGTTTAAAAACAGCACGTTGTACCCTGGACTACTTAGTATCCCCTTGGAAGCCGCTGAGGTCATGCTTCGTTTGTAATCAGAGCAGACCCGCCTGCTACGTTCAATGTATTTAGAGTTGTAATTTACCAAAATACAGATACTTTCTCTAAAAAAGTATCTATTCCAACACGTCCATTTGTTTTTTCTCGAATTTCACACATTTGTTTTACGAAATATAACTTACAATATAACAATACGTAAAAATATTTGGTGTGCTTTTCTGTAAGAAATCTGCAACATATCTTGATCTCCAACTTAATAGTTTTATCAGCAAATTAAAAAAGGAATTATGAGTGTAAGTAGCCATATGATGTGAGATGACCATGATCCTAAAGATATTTCTTTTTCAGTGGCGGACAACTTCGGCGTGGGAACTTATGCGATATTCCTGTTTGCGCTCACCATCTGGTGGTCACTCAACTGGGGGGAGGCGACGGCGTGTCCTTACACCCACATCGAAGATATCATTGAAGGTATGAACTCTAACACCACTAACTATGACTCGCGAGTCTCTGGAGCGCGATAAATATTGTCCGTCTCTTTGAAGTCGCTCGCTATCTGGTGGTCACTCAACTGGGAGGAGGCGACGGAGTGTCCTTACACCCACATCGAAGATATCATTGAAGGTATGTCTCTAACACAATTATGATTCGTGAGTCTTTGGAGCGTGACAAATATTGTCCGTCTTTTTGAAGTCGCTCGCTATCTGGTGGTCACTCAACTGGGGGGAGGCGACGGAGTGTCCTTACACCCACATCGAAGACATCATTGAAGGTATGTCTCTAACACAACTATGATTCGTAAGTCTTTGGAGCGTGACAAATATTGTCCGTCTTTTTGAAGTCGCTCGCTATCTGGTGGTCACTCAACTGGGGGGAGGCGACGGCGTGTCCACACATCGAAGATATCATTGAAGGCATGTTTCTTTCACAACTGTGAATTGCGAGTCTCTGGAGCGCTATGAATATTGCCCGTCTCTTTCCAAGTCGCTCGCTATCTAGTGATCACCCAACTCGGGGGAGGCGACGGCGTGTCCTTATACACACACCGAGGATATCATTGAAGTATGTCTTTAGCACAAATATGACTTGCGAGTTTTTGGAGCGCGATAAATATTGCCCGCCTCTTTCAAGTCGCTCGCTATCTGGTAGTCACTCAACTGAGGAGGCGACGGCGCGCGGCTTGTCTTTACACCTACATCGAAGATATCATTGAAGGTTTATGTCTCTAACACAACTATGACTCGCGAGTCTCTGGAGCGCGATAAATATAGCCCGTCTTGTGCTCGAGTTTGATAAACAACATTAAAACAACAACGGTAATATGAATGTATATGAAACGGCTCCGAAACAAAACACTGAACGCAATCTTGTTAATAGCCTTCAATTAATTCACCTGAGTGCCAAGCTCATTCAAATTCACATGATATTTCCGTCGTTCCAGGCAAAAAGCTTCCAGTGAAATAACAATAAACGACTGTTACGTATACCATACCTCGCTCGCAACTTCGATTTCGCTATCTAGTCCTAATCTCTGGACGTTAGCTTTGGACTTAATGAGAGTCGTATTTATCGCGGTGAAACTGATTTCTAATTTATCAGTTTTTGACATACACGACTTTTGAGACTGACAGATGTTTTATTACTGCCAAGATGGATTCACTAGTCTTTCACGCCACAAACCGCGTGAATAGCCTACGCACCAATGTATACTGGATGCTCTGCTGCGACTTCCACCTTTGTGTGTAGGTTTACACATAAAACCAATAAAATACAGTCTCACGTGGCTTTAGCTTAGTCTTTAGAGGACTTTCTGTCCTCTTTTATAAATTCATTGAAATTCCTCTTCTCCCTTCTCCCTTATTTATATAAGTCATCATAAAAGTAAATATATTTTTTCATATCCAGGGAAAGGTGATATTCGTAAGGCACTGCTGAAGACCTGGGCCGAGCTGGCTGGAGGTCTACTCGTCTTCAAGTACGTGCAGATGTACTGGGCCCTCGAGATCTCGGAAACTCACAAGGACAAGGCTTTTGAGGACTGCAAGGCTGATTTGCAGGTGAGGATGGGTTAGGTTACCTAAATCATGGATCCAAAGACCAAACAAAGAGAAAAATTTAAGTAACCTGGCGGATGAGACCGGATATTGAACCTGGTACCACCATCCCAACGCCAGTCGAATTTTTCCCTTATGCTTTGTGTGTGTGTTTTTGCTCAAAGAAACCATAAAATGCCGCCGCTGAAAAAAAATCTTGAGAAAGAGTGTTGAACAAATGCTTCATTAGCTCGGATGTTTTGTAAGTATGTGTTTTGTCAGGACCATTCCGAAGTTCAATGTCGTGAAAATGATCCAGCAAGCCTATATGATGGTTATGCTTATGACGTGATATATATTGAAAGTCCACCTGTCATTCCGGAGTATTTTACCTTGTTTTCTTATACCATGACTAAATGAAAGCATGTACTCTAACCGAATGCCTGTGTGACATTAATACTAATTAATTTTGGTGTGTAGCTAATTTAACCGCTTACAGAATAATAATAAAATTGTAGTCTTAAATATATATATTTTTTAATTTTGTTATCCGTGTGGTTTGTTGATGAGCGTGTGTTGATATACCATTAATGACTCGCTGCACCCAAATGCGAATCGAGAGGGCAACAGTTCCTCGGTTTCAACGAGAGGTGCGACATCAAACCCCTTTCCAGACAAGTCTGCATTTACAATGGATGCAAGCACCAGAGTCCGTTAGGGTACAATGCTTAATCAAATTAATAATATTATGTGCCTTATTGCACGTGGCAGTCGCTAGTCGATATAAATTCATCCATACTATACAACCTACCTACTTGTTATAGTTATTACAGAAATATCGCCTGGTCACACTGTATTATGTGAGTTTATAAAACTCAACAAGTTGGTTTTCAACCCACGTAATTTTGCGGTTTTTTTCTTCTTTGTCGTTACACTCCTGGCAGACTGGTCGTGGTGGTCATTCCTTGTGTGCCTAACCACACGGACGGATTTTAGTGGTACTATTTTTTTTCACTGGCAACGACATGTTTTGGTAACTCACGTTGAAAGTCAGTGAATGTCACATGTAAACAGGACTAAAACATAGCGCAAACTTCAAGTAAATTTCGCATAATAAAGCTAAAACTATCAGTGACGAGATACAAGTTTTTTTTTCAATACAAGTCAGTAGTTATTTCAAAAGAAGAACGAAGGATTGAGTAGCATTCCAGTAAATAATGTTTTGAAATTGGTCGATGGCATATCGCTATTGAGATTTTAATATGATGAATGCATATTATTGCCATATGATTGATTGACGACGCGTTTGGCTCGGTTTGTAGACACCTGCCTACTGAGCGGCGGTCCCGGGTTCGAATCCCGGCCAGGCCAAATATTTGTGTGATGAAATCGAATATTTGTACTTGGGTCATGGTTGTTCTATGTATTTAAGTATATATTTATCTATATAACTATGTATATCGTCGTCTAGTGCCCATAACACAAACCTTCTTGAGCTTAATTTGGGACTAGATCGATTTGTGTGAGGTTGTCCGATATTTATTTATTTATTTATATGAAAACTGTTTGTAGTGCACTATCCTAGGGCAAAACCTCAGCTTGCTAGGCTACAGGATAAATGGGAGCTATAGAAGGCACCAAAGTTGGAGTTATTTCAGTTATTATGCACAAAAGTTCAAGTCGTATGTATGATTTGATAGCGGGGTTTTCAAATGAGTGTTATTCGTACCGATAGCGAATTCAACCGCAAACTGCAAGATCAACTACAAGTTTATTCTATGATTATTTATTCTATACTAGGAGGCGCCCGCAACTTCGTCCGTGTATTTTTTTTCTTTACCGTAGACGGGTAGAAAGTATCCTATAACCATCTTTGGATGTCCAGCTATACCTGTACCGAAATTGGTTAAAAAACGTCCAGCCGTTTCAGCGAGATGAGAGGACAATGGAAATTAAGACCTACAGAGGGCGCCGGACTGGCATGGCGCGCCCATCAAAAACAAATGTCGATCCTGCATCACGCTATCAAGGTTTTTCCTGAAATCCACCCTCTCCATAGGAAACTGGAAAATGTGAGATTGGCGTCATAGGTAGGTACTGCGTAAGAATTTTGTCCCAAACTTCCAAGGTAGAACGAATTTCCTTATCTGCCCGTCTAGCACAACTATGCTTCGAAACTCTTGTCGCGCGACATAGCGCTACCTGTCACTCTCTCACATTACTGCACAGTAAGAGACGGGAAATTATCTCGCGCGAGAAATAGTCGCGTATGACAGTTATGCTAGACTGTTCTATGTGTGTAGAATTATAAGGACTTCAAGGTCTTTATCAATGTGTTAGGATTAGGGATTTAGTTAGCTGCATTCATGACCAAGATACCTGAACATCCTGAAGACTCCTTCATACGTTTCCAGGTGCCAGTTCTATACGGTGCTGTGATAGAGGGCATTGCTACGTGCCTTTGCCGCCTAGCCTCCAAGAGTCTCGGAACCCTCAACCCTCGCTTCGCCACAGCCATCGACTCCTTCATCGGGACCTCCTTGGTCGTTGCTGGTCAGTATTACGTATTGAATAATTCTTTAACACGAACTGACCTCTTGACTTGGTTGATCACACAAAATAACGACCAAAAAGTGTGCCACCTTTACTTACTCAGACAAAATTTGCGTGATATTGAGAAGGGCATCTCAAGGTTCTATTTTAAGGTTATGATGCATTTTGGACACTACGGATTAATTATTATTTTTTGGTTTTCTTGTTTGATATGGTTATAACTACGGCTCAATTTTGGTCCTTACTCAATTGACAACATTTAAGTTTTTTAACCAGGATTTTCATCGATATGATCAAATAAAGGATAAAAATTGTAACTGAATAGTTCATAATTTTTTAAGCTTACGTTATAATTTGTTCAATAAAGTGGATACAATACAAATAGGTACAATAAATTGTCGTAAAAAAATAAAATTCAGTCGATGTGTGAGAGGGCAGCACCGTCGTCGAATCCCAGCCATATCACTAATGGCTTGAACCTGTAACGTGTGCCACGAATGCACATGCTAGTTGCACGTATGATCGCAACGCTTACCCGTGCTCTAAGCCAGCCCAGCACGGTACTTAGACATCGGTGCCAGCGGTCTGAAATGGCTTCTGCCATGTGTTTCATAAAAGAAGACATTTGTGGGGCAAAGACTACGCCATCAACTGACGTTACTAGTGGGGTGAAGTTGACGTGGCGCATTTCGCAAGCGTTTGAGTTTTTTTTTCTTATAGTTCATAATAGTTCAAAAGTTCCCATATGGTATCCGTATGTATTTTAATATGAAAAGTTCATCATTCTTAAAGAGCGTAAGGCAACAGTAATACGGTATTTGATTATAGCTCAAATCAGCTACTCTTTATGAAATGTCAAAAACGATCTGTTAGTATGAAGCTTCTATATTTATTGATCAGACCTAGGAATATAAAGGGCAAATTTTAATGACAGCTACTAGCAGCTAGGGGTTGCATATATCGATAAAGTCAATTATCGATGCTTATCCCATATCGTCGGGGATAGTGCAATACCGCGTAAATTACAGCTGTCGGTAAACTTCTCATTTCAATAAAATACTTAGCATTTGATTGAATATTGATTCGTATCTACACTTGTTACTTACGCGGTATTGCACTATCCCCGACGATATACAGTATTGGACCCAGCACGCTTTTTGAGTTTGTGTTTTCTTGTGTAGGTACATACTATTCTGTTGACAATTATCATAATATATTGATATTAATAATATAATAATAATATCTCTTTATAGACCTCTTTACATAATTAGATAAAAAACTGCTTCCCTACTTAGACACTTATAATGATAGGAGTACTAATTGTCAATGTCGTCGGAAAGACGAAAAATGTATGAATGAAGGTTTAAAAATCCTTTTGTTATATATATAATTGTATATTGTTTCATTTGTATACTTTCAATAACTTTTCAATTCAATGGATTTTTATTTTTACAAATGATGGCGCGTTCCCTAGTATATTATGGAATAAGCATCGATAATTGGGTTCATCGATATATGTAGGCAATCCCTAGCTACTAGTAGCTGTCATTAAAATTTGCCCTTTTTATATTCCTAGGTCTGTTAATGATACAGGCATTATGTGACGTCATAAAAAGCAGTAGTCAAAACACGTCTTCTTTTTAGTTAATGTACAATAAAAAATAGTATAATGTCCAAAAGTTAGTGATAGTTCATTTGGTTCCGCCTATTTTTTAATTTGTGTTTAGTGGTTTCAATGCCACAATTTATATTCACTATAGTTAAATACCGTATTTGTCACAGCGCAGAAAATCTTACAGTCGGACTTTTACTAAGACTGATTTAGTATGGAAATTGTACCACTGTTCTTTTTGTCTGTAAGTGTCAAATTTTCCACGAGGTGACGTCATGTAGAGGGCCGATTGTTAGATAAGTCTGCGTTCACATTTTTCAATATTTTAAAAACTTTACAAAAATAATAGTTTTGGGTTATTTTATTTTATTATTCAAATTAGTTACACTGCATTACAGTATAAACCAAGGCACTGTGAACTACAAAATTACGTTTTAAAAAAGCTTAAATTTAGTTTTATTTTGGTGACGTAACTTCGTGGCTCCGTTGTATCGTCTGATCTGGCGCAGGATTCGGCAGATTGTCCCGAAATCGCCGAAACACAACAACAACACCTTTCGGCCAGAAGTCTGCACTTGCGATGGTGTCCTGCAGCGGCCGCGGCACGCGCACCACAAACGAGCTGAAGTGCACGTAGTGGCACAATAAATCGTAGTGGATAATAAATTAATGAAATTAGATTAAAATTAACACTATTGGAAAATTTAAAATGTTGTCAATTGTGAATGGACAAGCAGGGTAGGTAGCATATTTTAACCTCCCATATCAAACAGTTAGGTATAACTACCTATTATTAGGTCAATTGCTGATTCTCTGCTTTACTGTAATCGCAACATACACTTGTAGATAATACTTTTGGTAAAACGGCTTCCTTACTAATAAAGAATCACACTCGTACTTGTACATACATTTCACTTGCTTAATAATTACTGTCATTTTGCTGTCTTTCTTTAATTAACAATAACTATACAAACATTTACATAATATGCAAATTGCAAGCTCATTAACATAAAATAATTAATTTTCCTTGTAGAACGCTTAACAAGCTGTCTTGTAAAAAACATACTAACAGTTGAATTGAGAGACTCCTCCTTTTTTGAAGTCGGTTGATAATTCAAGTGATAGTGGACTGTGAAGTTGATGGTTATAATCAAATTATAAATATTTCAAAATCATAGGTAATAATAATAAATAAACTTAGTATAATTATGTTGACATGTAAAACTATGTTTTATCAAAATAAATGAATGAATGAATGGCTTATGGATATATAAGCATTTTAAACACATATGCACAGGGCGCTCCAGTAGCGTAGAATTATGCAATCAAAGATTTGGTGTGACTGACGTAACGATGTAATAGCTCAGTTGGGAGAGCACTACGCCGGAAACATAACGACGCAGGTTCGAGTCCTGCTTGCATTGCAGTGGATCACATTACATTTTTCTTTTATAATTTACCTTTGTGTCAATATTTATGACAAGAATTTATTCGAATGTTCAGTTGCGAGATGAACGCTCCATTTTTAAAATCTTATTTGAATAAATTGTCTTGGGTGAGCAGTAACTTAAGACAAACAAACGTCCACAAGACTTATTTAAAGAACTTAAACAGTAGTAAATCTTAGCTCTAATTTATCCGAGACATGTTCAGCACTGCATAACTATCGCTACACTCTACTGAATGCTAAAAAGACAAATCACATGAAAAAGGAACGTGACTTATAACCTTTTGGCAATAACTAGAAAATACCCCTTTAAAACCATGAAGCCACTCAAAACTAAGCTTTAATGTAATAAAATACAGCAGTTTTTGGAAACATTACGATGAGAAGCGAATAAACTGAATCTTCTCCGCCAATTCACATGACTTCCTTTGAAACAAATCTACTTTTATGTCGCATTAACCCACACTCAGTACACCGACCCAGAAAACATAATAACACAGTAGTCTGACTACGGCGTTTATTAATTGAACGTAAAATGTTTAAAATTCGGTGAAAAAATACATTAATTAATAAGTTTATCATGATTAGTATGAACAAGGTACGTTTTACTATAATCTTAATATACAAATCACAGATTTATTCGAAAAGTATATTTTAAGAAAGAAACATACGGATTTTCAACTTATGTTAAATAGCTTTTTCCCACAACTACGTACGCGTGGAACTTGATAATTAAAAGCACCTAAGCAAATGTAAGAGCAATTGTGCTTTTGGTCTAATAATTACATTTCCTACAGGGTCACCGCACCCCAACAAAAATGTTCACTGACTTTTCAATCTTTTTAGGTAATCTTATCTTATCCTCGGATCTTAAACTATCTCTATACCAAATTTCATCAAAATCGATTCAGCGGTTTAAGCGTGAAGAGGTAACAGACAGACAGACACACTTTCGCATTCATAATATTAGTATGGATTTTTAACGAACACTGCCACTAAAAAACATAAAATGAAACAACAAAACAGAAAACCTAAACTTTCGATATTATTATTTATTTGTCAATCAATGTTACGTTTGTTACAAAATACACTAAAAGGTTAACATAATAACTTTTTCACAAAAATAAAACACATTCAACGTATGTCCAAAAAACAATCCTTTCATCATTCATGAATGGCGTCATTAGATCTTGGCTAATACTTTAAGGCTCACTCTGGAGATGCCTCATCTCGATCAAAAATAGTTTCCCAAATTGGTTCTTAAATTACGAAATTCTGAGGTAACAAACATATAAAAAACATTACATCCGAATTGAGAATCTCTCTTTTTGCAGGCGACTGAAAAATACTAGAAATCATTTAATCAGTTATCATTTTCGTGATTCTTGCCTCTAATTTCTCATTACAACGTAAAATAAACAGTCCAGTCCAGCGTCTTCTCACTTATATATCCTGTGCCAGTATCCGACTAACTCTAAACTGCAATTAAGTTACAAGAAATTAGATCACAAGAGAAAGTTAATGTTTCAAGTTCTCCGGTCGAAGGTCTTACAACGAATAACTCTTGTGGTTTAAAATACGTATTCCCCTTATTTAAATGGGAGTTTCGACCTTTTTCACAGTAATTCTGGTCTGGTGGGAGATTTAATTTTAAATGTATTGAATTCAGCGTATTGCGGCATTTTGGGGGAATTTCGTAATTTAGTAGCGTTGTGCTTAATTGTTAATCTCGAAAATGGAATACTGTCGAATTCAATTCATGAAATAGGTATTAAATACTTTTAGGAGCCTCGAAATGTTAGGTGGATTTTACTTATGTCTGAAAAACGGCCTTGCTCTTGCAAGCATAAGGCCGTCTGTCACTTTTTGGCATAATTTGGCCTTCCAGCCTTAGGATAATTAGGATAAGCTATGCTATGATAATGTCACGCCCACGTCATTTAAATTTAAATGGTTTTATTGATTTTATTTTTAATATAGGTACACACTTAATATAACCTTTAAAACATCACTAAAATTACACTGAAATTTATTGCATGCGCAAACGCTTTGTATTAATAAAATACTTAAGTAATGTATAACAGTAACATAATAGGTACCTGAATAAAGTGCTTTTTGCATACCAAATAGACTAAACTTAATTAACCCTCTTGCAGTCCTGGCGACCTGAAAATGTCAATATTATAAATATTGGCACAAAGGTAAATTATAAACGAAAATATTGATATCAATATTACAAGTTTACACAATATTTACATTTGAATGGCTCACGGTTGTATTTGTTTAATACTACGTTTGCGTTTCTCTTTTACTATGTCAAGAGAAAGAGATGCAATACGATGCATTCCTCCCAAGTAGTTTATGTAGTATACTGGAGACAGAGTGAATTGAAAATTTAGACATGTTCAGCCACCCTTACTTACTTATATCTCTATATCTCAACACGAGTACCATAGTTAGTTAGAAAGATATAATAGTAGATTACATACCTAGATCGCCGGTGTTTGTGTCCCGAACCGAAGGTGAGGACCATAAATATGCGATCTGGAGCTTTACGAATTGCCATCCGTGGTTTATCTAAACTTTTACTTCTTGCCATGGTCAGGAACTACTTCTTGCATTAAATTTATCTATCAGCTTCAGACGTCCATTGCTGAACATAGGCCTCCCCCAAGACTCGCCACAAAGAGCGATCCCGTGCAGACCGCATACATTGATTCCCAGCTACCCTCACGAGGTCATCCGTCCATCTAGTCGGGGGCCGACCCACGCAGGGTTTGCATGGTTGAAGTGGCAATGGGCAGGCCATGTAGCCCGGAGAATGGACGGCCGTTCGGGCAGCAAAGTCCAAGAGTGGCGACCACGTCTAGGAAAATATCAAATTACGTGCTACATATCTAATATTTTCTTCGGTTTCCGCGACTGTCACACATTTAAATAAAACAATTTAAACAGATTATATCGCGTATATTAATTCTTTGAGCCGCCCTTGTTTAAAAGTATTTCATAGTAATAAATAAGGCAATATGGGAGTTTTCTTTCGGCGGTTCTTTCTCCTCAGTGATCCGCTGGTAGATATTTTAAATAAAATAATAAATGCCCTTCTGGCAACTGTCTATAGGTACACATTAGGCCCATCTGGCATGTATGAATACCTTTATTTTAAATTAATATTTATAAAATGGGTAGTTTGCACAAATGTAACTTTGACAGAGAAAAATTGAGTTTTTCTCTGTCAACCTTTGACAACGGTATCTGTAAAGGTACCAAAACGTCAGGAGGCTCAAATAATTAATATACGCGATATAATCCGTTTAAATGAGTTAAGTGTCGTATCTTTGCATGCTGAGTTATTTACTACTTTATTAAACACATACAATATGATATTTACAATACTAAAAACTACAGATAAACATAAAAGAAAGGATAATTATTATGTACAATTTGTTAAAACTAATTAGAAAAAATAAGAATAAAATATATACATTTTCTATAAAAAGAATACCCCATCCAGAAGGTCTGCCTGCGGCATGGTTCCCATCCGTTTAAATTGTTTTATTTAAATGCTACTTATCTTTATAGCCCATATTAAATTAGATCAGCAGAAGATTAACAGTTACATAAAATGTCTGGCTAGTTGTGAATATAGAGCGTTTGGTGATTATATTATTGCCTCTCAAATGATGTATTGAAAAGGAGAACCTTCTTAATTTTTCATTCAAAATGTTTATAAATTATGCAAATTCTGCGAGAAAAATCAAGTTGTTCCTTCAAATGCTCTTTGGATTCAGAAGGTTCCAATGGAGACATCGATTTACCAAACGCCCGATATTGCTAATTTTATGCCGTAAACACTCCACTAACTTAGTACCGTGAAGAGAGAGATGCATATATTCTTAAAGTCTACCTATCGCATCCTCCAGTATAGTTATAAGCTTCTTGTTTCCCTCACTCATCCCGGTTCTCATATTGCAGGGGTCCTCACTAGGCACACGGTTTTCGTCTACCGGTATCAGGACAATTTAAGTGCCAATGCGGACCTAAGCGTGTCCATCTTTTGCAAAGTGCATTTAGGAAAAGGTACATTGTTGTTTAGACATTTAAATGTCCACTAATATTGGGTGTAGCCTCGTTGTCGCTGTCTAGAATAAGCAGTCAAAGTCCTGTTTATTTTCACTTGTACTTCGTAACCAGTAATCAAACCGCAGAAATTGATATTTAGTTGGCAAATAAATTTACAAACACTCAAACAAATACGAAAAATATTCAAGTTAATAATTAATACATACTGAAAATGTAAGTTTATGTGCAACTTACATTTTCAGTATGTATAAATTATTTTAAATAAATAAAAATTTACCAAGGAGGTACGGCTACTTCTTTTAACGTTATATAAAAGTATTTTCCTTCTACATTCACATGCAGTAACGAATCAATTCAAAATCATATGTCTACTTTAGTGACGTGTTCTCATCATCATCATCTTTTAATGACAACTATAGTTTATCACATCTCGGCTCTATATATGCCCGTGACAAGACTGATACGCTGCCTAATACTAGGTATCAATACCTAATAATAATAATATTGATTCGACGACCATTGTCCCGATAGTCGTTTTGGCGAACGCACTTATAGCGAAGAGTCTTGACAAACACCTTTGAACCTTTGAGACTCGCTAATTGGCTAGATCATCGTCAGGAGGTTCCTCTCTCTGCAGCCCGATACCACCGGTAGCCTGGGCCCTGCCGGGCTGCCGGCGGCACCCTAAGTTAGGTTTTTTATAATGTGTTTAATATTTTGTAATTTATTTATTGTATTTTCCTTTTTATATTGTAAAAACCTACCCTTAAGATCAAAGATAAATAAAGGAGATAATAAAAATATTCATGTCACGGATTTTAACTCTTATTTCGAATAGTTTAGTTTCCTTATTTGCTCAGGAGTAAACTGGCGGCGACAGCTGAGGATATTCCATATATATCATGTTAATTGTAAATATGCATGGTTGGTCACGCTTCATGTCGCTAGCTTCTCGTATTCACAATCACATTAGATATCGTCTAGTCTCATGATATTCAGCACTATTTGTGCACTTAAAACTGGTTTATTAGAACGGTTCTAAGGATTTGTTAGTCAAATTGTTTTAACGATTGGTATAAAGACTTAGAAATGTGTTTGTGAAATACTTTTATTAAGCTACTGGGTTTACCTATAACGTAACGTTTCGCCAAATTTTCATTTGGTTAAAAGCTATTTTATTCCTAAACTTTTCATATAAATTTCAGATTTTCAGATTTATAAGACAAACCAAACTTAACTTAATGAGTTTTTAAAAACGATGTTTACAAAACCCTAAAAATATTATGATTAAAAAAAAAACTTTCGTTCAAATGAAGGCGAAGCGTTACAGATGGGAAAAAGTCCTTAGTTCACTGGATATAAATTGAAATCTAATCGTGAAAACATTTGCCGATGCTCTCAGAACCAACGAATCGAAACCAATCATCCAAATGCATTTCTCATTCCAGCATTCGACTACTCCGGTGGATACTTCAACCCAGTCCTGGCTACCTCCCTCAAAGCCGGCTGCGATGGCCACACGCTTCTAGAACACGCTGTGGTGTACTGGATCGGCGCGTGCGCCGGTTCCATCCTCTCCGTCTACTTGTATAAGATGCCCGCCATCCAGAAGTACCTGGCCCCCAGCAACACTGAAGTCAACGGCGACAGTATCTGGGATAACAAAGAAGATTAAGTCACCTCTAGCATAACTGTCATGCGCGACTATTTCTCGCGCGAGATTACCCGTCTCTTTCTGTGCAGTAATGTGAGAGAGTGACAGGTAGCATATGTCGCGAAACATGGTTGTGCTGGACGGGCTGATGTAAAGTGATGCCTGATGCTAGTCAAAGATGGGTCGGTGTTGTTTCAATGTTGCTATTACTGATACTTTGATTTCGAATTCAATTGTTAACTTTCCGAGATAAACTTGAAACCGACGAAACCGGGTATATATCGAAATCGATTTCCAAATAAAAAAATACGTACATGAATACATTACGATATTTTCCCAGCGACTTTTTTGTGTCTCAACCGGCGCGAAAAAATTACAAACAAGTCAAATTAGGTAATTTAGTTTGTTAGAAAGAGCAGATAAAAATATTGTTCAAAAGAAATATCATCATTTTATTCAGTGACATTTAATTACTGTAACTCATGCAACAACCTTAAATTACAGGGCGCGTTCTTATTAAAACCCTTTTTATGTCCAAATGTCCCATTTATCCAGTAATAATTAGAGGCTTCCTACATTATTATGTTGTAAATCAATTACAGTCGCCAAATTACTAATATACTTAAGTAAATTATGAAAATTTTCGTGTGTCAAGTTTGCGCTTACAATACGTAATATGATACGTATCAAAGTGATCATTATACGAGAAAGCAATATAATGCGTTATTGTAACAAAAGTAGACGCAATCGCATTAAAAAAGTAGTTTTTTTAATTTACTCGACGTTTCGATCGTTACGTCCATGGTATTAAAATCGAAGCAATATGCGATCAATATGCCAAATAAAGAGAAAGCTTAATGTTAATTTCTCATCTATATTTATTTTGCTTTTGTATATTATTATTAATAAATTTCTTTTCTTATCTGTTTTAAATTGATGTACTAATAGAGAACGTAATGTTGAAACAACATAAAATATTTTAGTATTACGACCCCTAGATTTTATAATTTTATATCCAACTCAGCGGTCCTTCCAAAAATATAATAAGTGCTACGTACTCCCGTCGTAAATAAATATAATAATTTAAAATGTGTTTTATTTTAATCAATATGACTTTTGTAGAAAGAAGGAAGACAAAAATTCCATGGATACGTTACACTATAGACCGGATGGTAATACGATGCCGGCAAGCCCTTTTCACATCAAAGGCATGTTTAGTGCTTTTCTCAAACATATGCAATGAAGTAAAAAAAAAAACACCAAACAAAAAAATATATAATTCAGGTGTACAGCCTGTTCATGAACACAGACGCCATATTTAAAAAATAAACTCTTCCCAGCCTAGGCCTTCAATTTTGTACGAAATTCCTTTACCTACAGTTCTCTTGATTTGTTCCGCCCAAAACGTGATACTTCGATGCCTGTTATAACAACGTCTCATACGATAGGATATCACGCTGAAAAGGTTATCAAACCGACTGAGAGACCTAGCTGCTATTTTTGCACATATTTAGCTATGATAATACATTGATTAAAAACCACGAACGGATAGCGTGTAGCACTGATTTCATTATTACGCAATTATTTGGGCCCACGGAGCTGCCGGCACGCTTGGGGCCTACGGGGGACGTGGCGACAATGTCCTTATAAATTACTTTATATTAATCCGCAACTTGTTAAGATCCAAGTGTCTAACTCCTGAACTTGCGTTAGAGGTTTCGGACGTTTTCGTTAGATGGCGCTGTAATCAACTGTGGTTAATCGGTTAATCTCGTTGGTGAATGATTTGACAATTATGTTTAGGTTGAGAATAGTACCTACATTACTGCAGACGCCGGGAAATACGGGCTTACCGATTGTGTAGGTATCGACCTGATAGTGAGCCGACAAGCGCTTTTCACGGCTAAGGCAGGTTTAGTGATATGCTCAAACATGTGCTATTTAATAAATAAAAATTGCAAGTGCGAGTCCGACTCGCGCATGAAGGGTTCCGTACCTATATATATATATAATCTATAACAAGTTTGTTGTATGGGAGCCCCCCTTAAATATTTATTTTAGTTTATTTTTAGTATTTGTTGTTATAGCGGCAATAGAAATACATCATCTGTGAAAATTTCAACTGTCTAGCTATCACCGTTGTTGAGATACAGCCTGGTGACAGACGGACGGACGGACGGACGGACGGACGGACAGCGAAGTCTCAGTATAATAGGGTCCCGTTTTTACCCTTTGGGTACGGAACCCTAAAAAATACACCAAACAAAAAACACATAATTCAGCTGTTTAGTTTAGCCTATTCATGAACATAGACGCCATATTTAAAGAAATTATCTAAAATAAAATTTCTTTACAGTTTTCTCGAGATGTTCCGCCCGAAACGTGCAAGTTACTTCTAAGCCTGTTATAACGCACGTTTCTGACATTTCATTGCATGTTTGAGAAAACTTTATTTTTTGGCTAAAAAGTATCCTTCAATAGTATATTACTGCAGACGCCGGGAAATAAAGGCTTGCCGGCTGAGTAGGTATAGACGGCCGACCCAAAGGGAGGCCGGATAGTGATACGAAGCCGGCAAGCCCATTTCACGGCTAAGACATGTAAGTATAGTGCTTTTCTCAAACATATGCAATGAAATAAAAAAAATACACTACTCAAAAAAAAACATAATTTAGCTGTTCAGCCAGTTCATGACAGACGCCATGTTTAAAAAAAGGATTTTTAATTTTCCCTCCAATACCTCCATATTTTTTTCTTTCGGAAGTCGTCCTCGTGTGTAGTGTTCGAATATTAGGGCTATTTATACACAACCTGATAATAAGAATCTTAAGTTCTATAATAAATAAAATAAAGGCAGAGGATTATTAATATTGTCTATGGTCTCTGGTGACTTACATATAGACAGTATTTTTAATTTATTCATCAACACATTGAATAAATTTGTATTCTTAATATCAGTTCGAGTTCAGTATCAGCCTAGGCCTTCAATTTTGTATGAAATTCCTTTACAGTTCTCTCGAATTGTTCCGCCCGAAACTTGACACTTCGAAGCCTGTTTTAACGCACGTTATGACGTTATTTCATTGCATGTTTGAGAAAAATTTGAATGTGTATCAATCATTATAACCATACGAAAAAGCTAATCTGTGCCAGCAGGGTTGACGAAAGCTGTGACCTAACCTTGAAAGTCTAGTGACTGGCATTCTTGGAAATACCAGTATAACAAAGTCGCATACGATATGATATCGTGCTGAAAAGGTTATCAAACCGACTGAGAGGCCGAGCACATATTTGGCCATGACAACATGCAAAAACACTACCTCGAACAGATAGCGTAGCACTGATTTGATTATTAACTTATGACATTTGTCGCATTTGTTAACCGATTATTATGTTTACAACATTAAAAAATTTCAAGTAAGCAAATAACTAAAAACTACTATATATATTTGATTTTAATAATAATAATAACGACGTTAGCGGCCGCCGTTGCCGGCACGCTTGGGCCTACGAACTATTATATTAATCTGTGCTACGGTACGGGGTCAGGCCCGGCCTATGGCTCCCGCTACCGGTGGGTTAGGGCGTCGCATGAGATGTAGTGGGCGGTGGTCGCTTAAATATACGGCATTTGATGGCTTCCCTTGACCTAATGGACCTTCAAAACCCTAAGAACATTTTGAGAAGGAGAACCATCTCGTTGGAAAAACTACTCGAACTACTTGCACTTTATTATTGATTGAGACTGAAGAGAGGACGTGTTTCCATCTTTTCTTCTTCCTGTTAAGTTTACAGCGTGACTTGAGACATTTTTTAACTGACTTCGAAAAAAGGAGGAGGGTTCTCAATTCGATAGTTTTTTTTCATTATAACTTCCAATTATAATAGAAATCGCGAAAAAGGGATTTCGCGAAAAAGGGATTTTGAAAGTTTTAATACAAATAGTCAATCAATCAATCAATCAATCAATCATCAATTACTTATTTGTAAGACATATTGTAGATAGCAAATCTAAATGTTTCCAAAATCCCTTCCTTGGTGTTGAATATGAGTAGGTATATTACGGGTTATTTGACGTATGTTTCATAATAGTTCATTCAGCCGTCTCCCACAAGAGCTCAAACTTAGTATGTTTCGATAATGTGCTTCAGTTTTTTCAAAATGAGAAGCAGTAATAAAATAAATAATACCGTATAAGTATATTTAAAGTCAGCTCATAAAGCGCTTTCATTAGACACTCCGCATTTCAAACACAACATGACAAAATCCCATAAACAAAATAGATGACATCCTATTAACTACCTCCTGACGAAAACAAGAGAGGGGCGTTGTTATAAGTTTGATTGTGTATCCGTGTATTTATATATCTGTGTGTCTGTCTGTGGCATCATAGCACATAAACGGATGGAGCAATTTGCTTGCGTTTTTAGGGTTCCGTACGTAATCGGAAAAAACGGAACCCTTATAGGATCACTTTGTTGTCCGTCCGTCCGTCTGTATGTCGGTCAAGACCCTTTATCCCGAGAACGCGTGGAGGTATCGAGTTGAAATTAACACCATATACTCAGGTCTACGGTTCCTTGAAGCTGTGAAAAATCAAACTTCTACGTTAACGTGAAAAAAGTTACGGCCGTTTATGTCGCAAAAAACGTACATTTGCACACTCTCAAGGGAATCAAAATGATAGGGTACTTCCCGATGACCTAGAACTGTGAAATTTGGCAAGTAATATTGTCACATACTACAAATACTTATAAAAATCCGAAATCTATACTTACATTTGTAATAAAATCGGAGAATTCGGTTGCGGTTAAGGTGGGATAAGTGAAAGTTTGTACTGAACCCTCGGTGCGCGAGTCAGACTCGCACTTAACCGGTTTTTTATTTATTGAAATACTTGTCCGTCTTGATGGTTCTTAGCTATGTTTGGTGGAAATAGGACTACTTAGTACTTTCCAAGATATTCAGCTTTAATTGAAAGAAGTGATGGGATCTCAGTCGATATTGAAGCTATTCCAACGTTTGTAGTTATATTCAGTATTTGTAGCATTTTGTATACAGGAGTCATGAGCAGGAGGTAGAGGGGCGATGGTGAGGGTTACACTAAGCAACTTTCACAATGGGGCCAACCACAAAATCGCAAAACATTTACCTACTTAGTCGTTGCATACATTTCGGATAGTTAGGGATCAATTAGCTAGCAATTGACTAAAAAAAAACAGACGATTTCGTAACATATTCCATAGTGAAAGTTGCTCAGTGGGGCCCTCGATCACCCCTAATAACTACTGCTCATGAATCCTGAATCAGCCTGTATTAATCACTCATTGGAGCAGGGTCTCATGATGACCAGCTACTTGTGACGGGGTGTTTTAATTTTTTAGTTCGAGCACTCTAGATTTGTGACAGCCTTTTATTAGGGCTAGGACACAATTCCAATTACGTCGTCATGAAGTTGCCACAACCAATATCGTTGTGTCGTGGTGATATAGAATTTGACGACATGCAAATATACATAGCAAGACCACGTGATATGGAACGTTGCGACAGTGTGCTTATAATATTGGGAGCCGGCGGTCCTGGGTTCGAATCCCGGCCGGGGCAAATATTTCTGTGATGAACTCGTATATTTGTTTTTAATACAGTTGCTCAAAAAGTGGTACTTTTCGTAGCTGCAAATCGTGCGAAAAGTTGGATATTTCGAACTAGTGCTTTTTACTTTTCATTTTTTTTTAATTTTCTGTTGTACTAACACGCCATTGTCTCATACATCCAAACAAAGGTCAATCACTTTCCGACTTTATTTATTACGTCATACAGCATTGCAAGTGTATATCTTATAATTATGCTTAAAATATTTAAATTGCATATTGGATCAATGAAAGCCTAGAGCTTGGTGGTAGCCTAGTGGTTAGGGCATGCGACTTTCAATCCGGAGGTCGCGGGTTCGAACCCGGCCCGTACCAATGAGTTTTTCGGAACTTATGTACGGAATGTCATTTGATATTTACCACTCGCTTTTCGGTGAAGGAAAACATCGTGAGGAAACCACCTAAGCCCAATAAGGCCTAGTTTCCCCTCTGGGTTGGAAGGTCAGATGGCAGTCGCTTGCGTAAAAACTAGTGCCTACGCCACATCTTGGGATTTAGGTAGCCGACCCCGATTGAGAATTCGTTCTCATAAAAATGGGACAATGGCTAGGAGGATGATGATGATGGGATCAATGAAAGGGTTATCTATTAAAAATATTCAAAAACGGTTTTAATAATTTGTCTGAGTGACTCTTATTTAATGAGTATTATGCGTGACCTAAAAAAATTAAAAAGAAAAGTATTGTCACAGATTAGAAAATACAGTATTAAGCGTGACCCACGCGCTGCTTTATAAATTCATAATAATTATGAATAATCGCTATTTTTGTGTATTAAATAATATATTTATTTACAATTATATGAAATGTAAGGAACTAAAACAGATTCATGATGTTTATTGTCTGGAATCAATTAAATTACTGTGTAACATTATCATATCTCTTCTGAAATATTAAAACTATTTCTTTTGTTTTGGCTGAATGATGACAGCCGACGCCATCTTGAAAAAAAAAATTACAATTAAAAGTAAAACTTTCTTTTTCATTCAAGATTGTTTTAATTATGTGTTAATGTCACGTAAGATTTATAAAATAAGAGTTTTTGATAGAAAATGATGGATTCTGATGTTACCAGATTAGATTTAACACCGCCCTATATGTATACGAGCCAAGGCAAAAATTGCAAGTGAGAGAATTTTACCCGCAAAATCGAAAGAAAAATTACATTGCCGTCTATGAACATTTTATTGGCTGGAATCGAGAAAAAGAGTTTTATTAACAACTTGAATAAAACTTTAAACTTACCAGCAAAGGCCTTAAATGCGACTCTTCACAATTGCTCTAAAAATTGTAGGTAATACTCTTAATTTTTATCAGACAGAAATAAATATAATTGCCCCTTTCAATTACTGTTTTAAATTTGTATTATTGCAATTTTTCGCAAATGTATTAAAAAACGTTGTTTGGTACACGTGTGGAAGTGTCATTTTAACTTTTCCCGAGTCTTGACCCTCGCCTTGCGGCTCAGGCCAAGACTCCTCGGGACTCGTTCAAAATGACATACTTTCCACACTTGTATCAAAAACTACTATTATGGGCAAGGATGTTATCTTTATTATGTATTTATATGTTATGTATATCGTCGTCTAGTACACATTGTACATGCTTTGCTTAGTATGGGACTAGGTCGATTTGTGTAAGATTTACCCTTGATATTTATTTATTTATTAATATTTTCAATGCTAGGACTAAGAAACTAAACTTTAAACATAAAGGCATTACTTTTAACTTCCTACTCGTATTCGTATAATCCAGAAAGTACGTAAATGTTTTTTTTCTTGGAAAACGATTTGCTGTATTTAATTCGGATAGGAGCCATATGTTTAAGAAGAATGCACGATAAATGTGAAACATTTATTATGTTCTGCTGCGCCACATTTAATTTTGATGTAGTAGTAGATTTTAACCAAGGGTAGAAATTGATCCATTGCACCCGAGATATTTCTGACGCTCGAACAAAGTGAGAGCGCCAATAATTCGAGGGTGAAATGGGTGATTTCACCCGAGTTAAACACTCTACTTTTCATTTCCACTGCGAGGAAAATAAAATACTACACGCACTATGTCATGAGTGAGTTATATTCATGTCCGTGTTATTTTTAAGAAATAATCAATTAAAGACACGGTATTTATATTTAATCTCGTGTTCCCGCTATTTCTAGTGCAAACTTTCATTCTTCTTATTTTTAATAGATAATAAAAACTTAAGATATACGTACCGCCAACATTTAAAAAGTAAAAAAAAAAACAATCCAATGGTTTCAATTTTATTTTTTTAATAAATGTACGATCTATCAATAAATGTGGGACGGAATTATATGTATGTATTATGAATATAAGGCAAATTTATATTTAATAATTAGATCCATACTAATATTATAAGTGCGAAAGTGTGTCTGTCTGTCTGTTACCTCTTCACGCTTCAACCGCTGAACCGACTTATATGAAATTTGGTATGGAGATAGTTTGAGACCCGGGAAAGGACATAGGATACTTTTCATCCCGAAAAAATTTAGTGTTCCCGTGGGATGAGCGGGTGACACAGCGGGGCACAGCTAGTAATTAGATATAAATAAATTAAGCTTGCCTATATCTAACCTTTGGAGACCTTTTTTTTTTTGATGATTGATAATTGTTATTTATATTTTAATTTTACTGTTTTTACCATATATGTACATATATTATAATGTTGGTACTATTGATGCACATTGGTTTGGATGCCTTTAACTGTAAATATAAAAGATTAGCGTAATAATTATTCCTTCCTACCCATTTATATACAATTGCATGCTGTATGAAGACAGCCGAAAAAGGTGGAACTTTAACATAATATTAAGACATGTAACTAACCCTTTTTCTGCAATAAACATTATCTTATCTTATCTTTTTCAATGGCCACTTACCACGCCCAACTAGATTGTACCTAATTTAGTTGGTCACGACGTGCATCTAGAAGGAAATTATCTGTGACTCCGTGGAAATAAAAAATAGTTATTTGTTATGCAAGGCTGCAAAGTTGTTATTTGGCGCGAGTGTTGAAATTGAAAGCTGAGCGAGCGAAGGAATCTAAGATTGAACCATGAGCGAAGCGAATGGTTCAAAGATAGATTCCTGAGCGTAGCGAGGCTTTCAAGACACGAGAAGCTAAATAATTTTGCAGCCATGCGGAACACACAATTTTTCACCTCACTACAGCGAGGAAAATGCAAGATTCAAGGAAAACAATTAAAACATAAAAATAATCATATTTAATTTTGCCTTCTATTTAACACGTCCAATTTAAAACATAACACACTCAAATCCAAACCAAATAAATACGAGAGAAGCACACATATTAAAAATTAAAAGTAATATGGCCGTAATTTGTATTATTGTCGTGTATATTTTATCGTTGAGTTTTTCTTAAGCACTGTTATATTATAATTATTTGTTTTTGAAACTACTTGACACATTCGTTGTGAATGTGGGAGAACGGCATTCTGGGAAGGATTAGTTGGCCACTCGGAAGTATTTTTCATAACTTCCATAGCTTTGGAAGTTTTTGGACGATGGGATACGAACAAGATTATTTCGGCTTTATCTTCTTTAAAAACGCCAATAGTTTCGGTAAATTACTTATCGTCTCCAAATATTTAAAACAAATCCTTTTTCGTTTTAATACAGGCTTTTAGCATTGAATAAATACTCCAAATTGGGCTTAACTTTCTTGTTTTCGATATAAAGTAAGACAACAGTATGTATTCTCCACAGAACAAATTTACGTTGTTTACATGAATTGTGAAAACTTCGAACTTTTTAATTATTTATTTTTTTCTCGGGTGCGTTCAGAAATTACACTCTTTTGTTCCAACTTTTATAACAAATAAATTTAAAGAATTGTGTTGTATTTGATATATTTACTAGTCAAAATATGTAAATGAAATTGAAATACTTACTATTAATATATATAAACATATTCAACTTATGTTATAATAAAGTGTAGCGAAAATAAAAATTAAAAAATCTGTAACCACAAACCAGGTTTCTGGACGTGATATTGTAGGTGTATTTTTTTTAAAAGAAGTATTCAAACGTACATATGATATTAGCCGGCCTGACCAGATCGCTCTTTATTAGCGTGCGTTGATTGGTTATTCGGAGATTTATCGAGTGATGAAATCAGTCACGCGTTGAAGGAGTCTTAAATATAAAAAAGTTACATGCACCACAGAGAATCAAAATCGTCGTGTTCGAAATTCAAATGACTTTTGCACGCTAGCGGATAAAATAGACTTTTGCACGCAGATTTCGCCCTATAAACGGAGGTTTTCCGAGCGAGTGAGGTGAAAAATTACTTTCCACCCTAGGGATGGAGAAGCTATTTTCCACCCGGCTATCTGACTATGACTATCATGAAAATGACACATTCCGAACAGGAGAGATGAAAATAAATTTAAATCATTCATTTATTCTGTTTTCTAGTGAGTTTTACTGACCATACAGCAGACTGTATAGTCATAGGGAGATGTAAACTTCTCTCAGCTCGCGGTGCCAATACTAACTATTATGGATAGTACGCCCCTCACGTTTAAACCTCGTTCGTTAATTATTGGCCTCTTCAATGACAACGGTCTGCGTGGGATGAAAGATAGGGTGATGGAATTCCTACGCGCTCATTCTATCGATATATTTCTAGTTCATGAAACTTTTTACAAAGCGCATTTGTAATCATTCTGGATCCCCGGTTACGCGATGGTTAGGAATGATAGGTTGGATAGGCCCTTCGCAGGGACCGCGATCTTCTACCACAGATGTCTGCACGTAGTTGCCCTCTCCTCTCTCTCCCGCCTCTTATTCAGTTGGAGGCATCTGTCTGTCGTATTTCGTTAGAAGGTCACGACCCGATAACGATTGCGTCAGTCTATCTGTCTCCTTCTAACAAACTCTTACCAACAGACTTAAACCTACTTGCTCAACCAGATCCCAATGGAGTCGTCTTTGCAGCAGGTGACTTCAATTCTAAGCACACCGCGTGGAAGTGCGTAGCACCTAACCCAAACTTCTTAGCCAGAGACAGAACCGAATTGTCAATCATTCCCCCTAGGGAACCGACTCATTTTTCGAACACCAACCTAACATTATTATATGTGGCCCTTATGCAGAAAGCATTACAGTTGCGTTCTGTAGAAGTGGTTGTCGCGTTAGATTCCGACCATGCCCTGGAAGACAACGCGGAAGTATCGACGTCGATCTCCAGCAAGAAGTCCTCCAAAAACCGCCAGAAAGCAACTTCAGTAGCTACAGCAGCAGCAAGCTTTCGATGTTTGTAAACAATGAAAACCTTATTGCTGCGCTATAAAAATCTCATTTTCTCAGCCTTCCCATTAGTTATGGGAATAAAAAATACACAGTGGTAAAGCCCGTAACATTATCTAAACACTTTAATTGGTTTCGTTTGTGTCCGCTAGTGGAGAAGAAAGTACCCAATGTCCTTTACGTTGTTTACATGAATGGTGAAAACTTCCAACTTTTTAATTATTTATTTTTTTCTCGGGTGCGTTCAGAAATTACACTCTTATGTTCCAACTTTTATAACAAATAAATATAAAAAATTGTGTTGTTGTAAATATATTACTATTCAAAATCATTAAATGAAACTGAAATGCTTACTATTAATATATATAAACATATTCTACATAAAATAAAGTGTAGAAAAAATAAAAACCTGAAAAATCTGTAACGAACCATGTTTCTGGACGTGATATTGTAGGTGCATTTTTTTTAAAAAGAAGTATTCAAACGTACCTACATATGATTTTAGCCGGCCTGACCAGATCGCCCTTTATTAGCGTGCGTTGATTGGTTATTCGAAGATTTATCGACTGATAAAATCAGTCACGCGTTGAAGGAGTCTTTCATATAAAAAAGTTACATGCACCACAGAGAATCAAAATCGTCGTGTTCGAAATTCAAATGACTTTTGCACGCTAGCGGATAAAATACACTTTTGCACGCAGATTTCGCCCTATAAACGGAGGTTTTCCGAGCGAGTGAGGTGAAAAAGATATTTACCTAGTCGTTGCATACATTTCGGAAACTTAGGGATCAATTAGCTAGCAATTGACTAAAAAAAACAGACGATTTCGTAACAGATTCTATAGTGAAAGTTGCTCAGTGGGGCCCTCGATCACCCCTAATAACTACTGCTCATGAATCCTGAATCAGCCTATATTTATCACTCATTGGAGCAGGGTCTCATGATGACCAGCTACTTGTGACGGGGTGTTTTAATTTTTTAGTTCGAGCACTCTAGATTTGTGACAGCCTTTTATTAGGGCTAGGACACAATTCCAATTACGTCGTCATGAAGTTGCCACAACCAATATCGTTGTGTCGTGGTGATATAGAATTTGACGACATGCAAATATACATAGCAAGACCACGTGATATGGAACGTTGCGACAGTGTGCTTATAATATTGGGAGCCGGCGGTCCTAGGTTCGAATCCCGGCCGGGGCAAATATTTCTGTGATGAACTCGTATATTTGTTTATGGGCAAGGATGTTATCTTTATATGTATTTATATGTTATGTATATCGTCGTCTAGTACCCATTGTACATGCTTTGCTTATTATGGGACTAGGTCGATTTGTGTAAGATTTACACTTGATATTTATTTATTTATTAATATTTTCAATACTAGGATTAAGAATAGGCATAACTTTAAACTTCCTATAATCCAGAAAGTACGTAATGATTTTTTTTCTTGAAAAACGATTTGCTGTATTTAATTCGGATAGGAGCCATATGTTGAAGAAAAATGCACGATAAATGTGAAACATTTTATTATGTTCTGCTGCACCACATTTAATTTTGATGTAATAGTAGATTTTTAACCAAGGGTAGAAATTGACCCATTGCACCCGAGATATTTCTGACGCTCGAACAAAGTGAGAGCGCCAATAATTCGAGGGTGAAATCGGTGATTTCACCCGAGTTAAACACTCTACTTTTCATTTCCACTGCGAGGAAAATAAAATACTACACGCACATATGTCAGTGAGTTATATTAATGTCCGTGTCATTTTTAAGAAATAATCAATTAAAGATACGGTATTTATATTTAATCTCGTGTTCCCGCTTTTTCTAGTGCAAACTTTCATTCTTCTTATTTTTAATAGATAATACGTACCGCCAACATTTAAAAAGTAAAAAAAAAAAACAATCCCATGGTTTCAATTTTATTTTTTAAATAAATGTACGATCTATCAATAAATGTGGGACGGAATTATATGTATGTATTATGAATATAAGGCAAATTTATATTTAATAATTAGATATAAATAAATTAAGCTTGCCTATATCTAACCTTTGGAGACCTTTTTTCAATGGCCACTCGCCACGCCCGACTAGATTGTACCTAATTTAGTTGGTCACGGCGTGCATCTAGAAGGCAATTATCTTTGACTACGAGGCAATTAAAAAAATATACTTTCCACCCTAGGGATGGAGAAGCTATTTTCCACCCGGCTATCTACTCATGAAAATGACACTTTCCGAACAGGAGATGAAAATAAATTTGAATCATTCATTTATTCTGTTTTCTAGTGAGTTTTACTGACCATACAGCAGCTTGGATAGTCATAGGGAGATGAAAACATAAAACTAAGGAAATAAAACAAGTTACTAAACATTTATGCTAGTATTTAGTCAATTAGGACAAACTATATTAAAGTAACATTACTAAATATGATGCGAAACTTTTAAGGTATTTGGCGCATTTACGTGTACCCAATTTAACAATCAAAGACTGCTAAATGATTTGTTTAGGCATTAGGAACTTGCTGAAACTGTACACTTTGCTGGCCCTGACTGGGTGTCCCGTATTGTTGGTTAGCGGTAGGTGGCGGCGGCGGCGTCGGCGGCTGCGGCATCGCCGGGTACTGGGTGGGCTGTGGCTGGTACTGGTAATAGCGGGCGTTGTTTTGTGGTGCTACGTTCACATTGATCGGATGTACAGGGGCCGGGGCGGGGGCAGGTCCGAACAGGATTTCGCCGATGATGCCAAACGTCGGTGCTGGTGCTGGTTTTGCAGTTGTCAGTGCGATCACTGAAAATGGAAAAGGCATCGAATTAATTGCGTATATTTGTTTGGATTTCCATACAAAGAATAGCATTAGTGCGTATATACATATTATAATTGAGAACGGGGTTTTTTAAAAAGTAATAAAAAAACGCATTTTCGTCTTAAATATACCCCAGGTCACCCCAAGTCCCAGGTAAACAGATTTGTTTATTTATTTATTTAAAACTGCAATAAAAAATTGACTCAAAAATAGTAGGTATTTTTCTAAAAGATTGTTCACTTGACATATTTGTCTAAGTAGAAGTCTGTACTAAAGTAATAATAAGTAGTTGTCGGACACCAGTCCCAGAAACATCAAAGTTATTTGCAGCTTGTTTGAGAATAGTAACTATTTAGGTATAGATCGGTAGTTACTGTTAAAGTCTTAGTCTTGAGATTCTTATTATGACAAGGGGCAAACAAGCAAACGGATCGCCTGATGAAAAGCGATTACCGTCGCCCATAGACACTGCAACACAAGAGGAAGTCACAAGTTGTGCGTTGCCGGCCTTTCAGCTGGGAATACGCTCTTTTCTTGAAGGATGTTTTTGGAGACATTATTAGCATTATTTATTATCTTATTGGTTAGAAATATCAAAATACTCACATGCACCTCCGGTCAGAAAAATTACAAGGACAACCTTGTTTAAATACATGATGCTTGATTTCTCGGACGCTTATGATTTGTTCGTGGCGCGTGGTCACTTTATATACGGGGCTTATCGACAAAGCTCAACGCATTGGAAATACCTGATGTAACATAACTTCGGTTTATTGCAGCGATAAAGAGTTGGGATTCTCACTTAATGCAACTTTTGACTTCAGTTTGCGGAAACAATAAGACAAGGACAACTTATCACTGAAAATTCCCAGTGAACATATAAAAGGCATTTGTATACACCCATATTGTTAAACTGGTAAGTATATCAAGGTCAGATACTGTAAATAAGGTGCAATATTACTAAGCAGCGACGGAGGTACGGCATGGAAAAAGCTTATTTTATGCGATATATGTTAAGGCAATCTCGCCCGCGCCTCTGCCGCCTCATTCACTCTTCAGCTCCATGGGGCTTACTGTTAGTATTGAGTAGGTACTACATATCTGCATAAACAAAGTCTATGATATGATGAGGAATATATATGTGTGTAGTGTATGGAAATGTACATAAATTATACCTTAAAATACTCGTGTCATTCTAAGTATTATAGAAATCACCTTCGCGCTTGTTTCATAAAACCATTACTTTTTCTTCGGTTATCAATAAAGTTTAATGAATTTCAAACCTTAATTAAATAAATGCCTTTCATATGATCATTTCACACTTCCTTATTATATGAGTATTGTTTCAGCGAACTAAAGTCAAAGTTTGCGATTAACTCAAATTCCCAGGTTATTATCACTTCATTACAGTGCAGTTATTTATATACTTATTATTATCAACGCAAGTGTGGTGATAAGCCCATACATGTATATAGATGGCTATGTGCCCCGAACTGATACACAACTCACAAGTATTAAATAAATCAAGCATCATGTTTCTGAACAAGTTGTTTTCGTCGTCCTTGCCGGTAGCGCATGTGAGTAATTGCTAATTAGAACATTTCTATTCAATACAAAAAATTTGTTCATTTTCAATAAAATTTGTCCTACAAAAATCATTCTATAAGAACTTAAAGTGACAGTTTCAAGTAAAAAGTTTATATGAAAAATATATTTCGGTTTTAAACTAATAACTTGAAAACATCATGTCTCGTAACTACGTGTAGGTAGTAGCGTTTCACGCTAATTTAAAATTTTGCGGATATACCGGACCCCGAATGCGTCAATATTTAATATAGTATGTATGTGTAATGTACCTAACATTAAATTTTACAAAAAAAAAAGTTTCTTAACCTAAAATGAAATGTATTTTCGGTTTTTAATTGAACGTATAAAAATACTCGTACCCAATTTTGCTAGGAACCGCAAATGTGAACGTAAATGCAATTAACTTTATTCATTTAAATTTTTTAGTGATTGGACTCACGACTGCAAAACCATCACCGGTATTAGGTATCATCGGTGACTTCCTTTTTGGACCAGGCTCCACCCGTCCCCCGCCGCAACCAATCCATGTAAACGTAGTACAACAAAATAATGCTCGCTATTACCAGTACCAGCCGCAGCCCACCCAGTACCCGGCGATTTTGCAGCCGCCGACGCCGCCGCCGCCTACTGACGACCAACAATACGGGGTATCCATCCAGTCAGGGCCAGCAAAGTGGACATTTTGAGCAATTTCCTAATCCCTAAACAAATCGTTTAACAGTCTTTGATTGTTAAATTGGGTATAAATGCGCCGAATACCTTAATTTTTTTTAACTTATATTAAGTAATGTTACTTAAATATAGTTTAAACCCCAATCGCCAACAACCGACAATACAGTTGGGGCCTGCAAGTGTGACAGCAGTGGATATTTTGAGATTATTGAGCAATTTTGCTATTAACTCAACAAATCCCTTAGCGGTCTTTGATTGTTAAATTGCGAACACGTAAATGATCCGGGTAGTCTTACTTAAATGATACAAAAATAAATAAAAGATATTAATAATTTATACTTTGTTATTTCAGGCCTCAAATAAAAAGCTTAAAACATTTAATAACATGTTTTCTTTCCTTAGTTGTATCTCCAAATCTCGCTATAGCTTTAAAACCTGCTGCATGGTCACTGACTCATAAAAACAAACATTTCGACCAAACAATGAAAATATCAAAATTTATAAGGTAATTTAATTGGTACATGATATTGTGTTGTGGCCGGACTCTTCAGTTAAGTATAATAATAATTGTGTTAGGATGTTCCGCTCTAATTTCGATGGAGTTAATTTTCGGACCTGACTCCGCCCCGTCCCCGCGGCGGGGCTTCCGCCAATGTCCTTGCTAGCCTACGACAACTGCAATGGGCGTATTGCCGCTAAATGTGCTGGTAGTACTGTATAGAATTTGTGACCAGTTGTGCCAGGCCATCTGTTTAAGGCATAATGTTTTAAGAGGTTGCTTTAAGAGTTTATTTATTTATTTATTTATTTAAACTTTATTGCACAAAAGAAAAACTTAACGTACAAAGGCGGACTTAATGCCATGAGGCATTCTCTACCAGTCAACCTTAGGGCAAAGCAGAGAAATTGTAGGCGGTAGTTCCTTCAAAATTAGGTTTATAAGTTATAATTCTTCCTAATTTATCATACCTTCGTTATTAATATTATAATGTATTAACAATAAGTTTACTATTGGCTTTTTATCCTTAGTGTTCTTTGAATTTTCCTTTTGTGGTTTAGCCTACTACATAGTAACTTACACTTATAGCGTAGTGATATGTATGAACAATGAGTTTTGAAAGAACAGACTCATTAGGTACAGAATTATAAAAATACTGTCGTCATACGACAAAAATAATTATTTCTCCAAGGAGTAAGACCGCAGAATAATGTAGAATTTTTTTCCACTGCGGCTTCAGCACGGCTATTGCTCAAATGAGTAACATTTAATCACAATAATGTATGATGAAGCTTCAGACCTCAAATGATATCAGTGCAGGCATGTATGGTATAGCTCAACACGGGATTTACAACCCACGCCATATTGCAGATTTTTATTTAGAATCATCATGCGTGTGGTGTCATCGGTCATCCCATTTAGCCATCCCACGTTTAACCTCCTAGGAAAACCCTCGGTTTAAAGCTGAGGAAGCATATCGATATTAAACTTTTTTTTCGCGCATCGAGAGAGCGCAGATGTTTTTTTTTCTACTGATTTTGCATTTTTGAGCACATCAGACATGGGTTTCGGCTTCAGCGGTACCAGGGGGTCAGCATTATGGAGTGTAAAAGGAAGGAGCCGCTCTTCATATATCCAAATGTGTCCGCTGAATGGTGTTAAATTGGTGGCGTTACTTAGCAATGGCTTGCTTATACATTATTAATAAAACTGAATTATGCATTTTTTTCTGTGTATAAAGAAACTATGTAGGAATTACTCTAAACATCTAAAATATTACAACTTTCAAGTTCACATGGTTCACTCCGTTTTCATACTTTCTTGCTACTCTAGCGCTATTGCGGACGGTATTAGAGCATTGTCGATGGGTGCTCCATAAACGTTGATTGGTTGCGATTGCTGCAGGGTCGGGACAAGTCCGAAGAAAAGTACTAAAATGAAATAAATAGATTCCGATTTAAATTACAGACTACTATATTTTAATGAAGTTTTTATAAGTACATTTTGAATATTATAAAGTGACAGTGAGTTTACTAAAGCTCGTTTTGTTGGATAACAAATTAACAATAAATGCTCTATAAAGGAACAAATGACAGTGCCATTCATTATTTTATAGACATTATTAACCTCCATTAATTATCATTTTTGCACTTAGAGAAGTCACGCAGCAGAGTATCGGTGTATAAATAATGTCTTTATCGGTTTAAAAATAATGCAGTAGACTTTGATGTCGAGGCCTTAGAACAGACTATAACTATTGGTATTGATTTTGAGGGCCCATCTGATTCTGTTGCTGTCTTAGGCGGCGTCGGCGGGGACGGTATAGCGTTGTCGATGGGTGCTACATACATGGTGACTGGTTGTGGCTGCTGCAGAGCGGGACAGGTCCGGAGAATCCAAGGAGGAAATAAATAGATTCTCTTCTTACTCTTTTAATTATAGGCTAGTTTATTTTGGTTAAGCTTTTACACATGTAGATTTGTAGAATTAATAATATTATAAAACGGCATTGACTTCACTAAAAGTTAGTTCTTTTTTCAAGAATTCTATTCTAGATCTAAGTAACGATACCACTTTATATACAATTTCAACCGCGACCCTTTTGGTGAATTTACTCAAACAGACACTTTAAATGTTGTGGTGTGAATGTGAACATGGATATGGAAACGAGGCAGTAAACAAATGTGTCACAATAATTTTCATAATCTATTAGAGCCTTAAAACAGACTATTACTATTTATTGGTATTGATTTTGAGGGCCCATCTGATACTGTTGCTGTGGGGGCTTAGGCGGCGTCGGCGGGCTCGGCATGGCGTTGTTGTATTGAGCGTTGTCGATGGGTGCTACATAGATGCTGACGGGTTGCGCCTGCGCCGGGGCCGGGGCAGGACCGAAAATTATTTCGCGGAGGAAGGGTTTCGGGTTTGCTGTCGCGAAACCAACCCCACCATTCAGGATACCTGTAGAAGAGGAAAATGTGTAAGTTGGTTGATTTAACATAAAAGTTGGTACTCATTTAGAATTAAATATGAAAGTGAAATAATATTTATTTTGCATAACGTTTGCAAGCTAACGACAGTGTTCTGATTTGACAGATACTTATTAGATAATATTTTTTAGAGAAAAATATAAATATGAATGCTTGAATTTAGTTAGTATCGACGTAGATTAGTATCAATGTATCTTCACTCTGCGGAGTTTCTTTTTTTTTGCACTGGCATAATCGTAACAACCAATAAAATTATAATTTGTAGGTTTCACTTTCTAAATGTTCTTTACTTTTTTTTGTTTCTAAGTACAAGTAACTAGATTTAAGTTAATAATGTGAAATGTTTTATTGTTGTACCTTAAAATGACAAGTATCGTAATACCAATTTACATCACAATAATAATATTATAAAGGCGAAAGTTTGTGAGTATGTTTGTTACTTCTTCACACTCAAACAGCTGGACCAATTTTGATTAAATTTAGTATGGAGGTAGCTGATACCTTAGATTAACACATAGGCTAGTTTTAATCCCGAAAAAAAATAGTGTTCCCGTCGGATGAGCGGGTAACCACGAGACGAAGCTAGTATAACCTATATTACAAATGTCAGTATATTTTATTAGTTGTGAGGGTCTATACTTACATACACCGCTGAGGGCGAAAAAGGCGACGAGCACTACTTTATTCACGAACATATCGGTTGACTTATCTGCCGTGCTTTTTTTTGGTAAATGATTGACCCGAGTCTTTCGACTGTGCGAAGCGGTCTGAGTGCGAGTGGGAGTGTGCCGTGTTGAGAAGCTCGCCCGCTTATATAGGGCTTATCAACAATGCATTACATTATGAATTTATTGAGACAAAAATAACTACGTTTTTAGGTAAAACCCGAATGATGACTTCTGTGCCTCTACCATGAGTTTACAGTGACAGTACTCGCTAGCGACAGCGTAAACGATTTGTATGGAGAATTATACTTCTACAAAGTAACCGCTAGGGACGCCGTACTATTCTCGTAGCGTCTTCGTATGACTCAGGAAGCTATATATAGTTAACTATATTGAACAGAAGGAAGAACGAGTAGAAGGTGAGTTTCATAATAATTATAATCCCACGAGTGTTTTAAGGCTCCTTATCCATTCAAAAATGCTAATTGTTTTAGACTTTTTTATCTATGATCACACATGTTTCTTAACATATTATCAATGTTACTACTTAAAACAGGGCCTATGCGATTTATTGGTATATATGTGAGACCTAGACTTTGAATTTTTCATTGATAATTTTTGTTTGAATTAGACAAAATTCACGCAGAAAACTGTTTTTTTTTTTATTTTCGACTACTCGCAATCAAAGCATGAAATAGTTATGTTACTTAACTTGAACTTAGGGAAAAGCATTATTCACTACAAAAATTTACAATATATTTGTCATAATATGAAAAAAAAAACAAAGGAATATTTAAGGCCTCTTAAGGCCATACAGTGGCTTACAGTACTTTATTTACACTCACTCTATGACATTAAGTCTACCTTTTCTACCATAAGGTTTTAATTTGTGCAATGTGCAAAACAAAGAAATTCATGAATATAATATAAGTACTATTTTATTTAATCAATAGTTCAGAATAGCAACATAATCTTAAGTTATTGTTGATATTGCTGGTTTTGTGGCGGCGGCGGCGGCGACGGCGGCGCAGGAGGTGCGGGCATATATCCGTTATACTGAGCGTTATTAATAGGTGCGACATATACACTGATGGGCTGTGGCGGCGGCGGGGCCTGGGCGGGGCCAAAGATGAGCTCTCGGAGAGAAAACTGAAGCTTTGCAGCCGCAAATCGCCCGTCTGGGATCCCTGTGAAAGAGGAAAGGTCATTCATTACTTTTGCTGCTGAGCATTTATTATGTATACACACATTTTGCATGAGGATAGAGTTTTGACAAATCGCAATGATGCTTTGGATATTGACTCATCCTTACTGATTTCTACGTAGTATTTATACAACTGTACCTAACTAAAAATCAAGTAACATACATATAACTTATACTGCCTTTTTCTCTACGTTAGATTCGAATACCTAATTTTTTTTAAAGTAATGACGAAATATTAAGCTATGCAACAAATCATCTGTTTCTACTAATAACATCAAAAATGACTTTAGACTAGTCGAAATACTTAATGAAATAAAATAAATAAATATGTCCTTGCCGGGATTCGAACCCAAGACCGCCGATTCAGTATAGGCAGCTGTATTACATTGACGACGCGTTTGGCTCGGTTTGTAGACACCTGCCTACTGAGCCGGCGGTCCCGGGTTCGAATCCCGGCCGGGGCAAATATTTGTGTGATGAACTCGAATATTTGTGCTTGGGTCATGGTTGTTCTATGTATTTAAGTATATATTTATCTATATACGTACGTATATCGTCGTCTAGTACCCATAACACAAGCCTTCTCGAGCTTAATTTGGGACTAGATGGATTTGTGTGAGGTTGTCCGATATTTATTATTTATTATATTATTTATTATTTATTATTACAAACTGTGCCAACCGCGTCGTCGTAACTTGCCACTAATCAATAGGCTAGTTGACTTATGTCAAATGGTAATAAACTAATGGTTATTCCGTAAAGTATTTAGCAAAGGAAACCTAAATATATATTTTTCAATTCACAAAAGTGAAAGATGGCTGAAAAAATAACAATGACAATAATAATAGCATTAAATAAAATTAACGAAGAGGATATTAAATAATTCGGCTTTTTATAATTAATGAACTAAGCATTTTCAACAATTATTGTGCTCACACCCACAAAAACATATTTTATTCCCGTTTTATTGTAAAAATGTTGTTTATAATACTCACATACTCCGCTGAGAGCTAGGAATGCGACGAAAAGAGCGGTGTTTGACAACATGTCGCTGGGATTATCGGTGGTGTGTACCAAGTCGGTACGCGAGGCTGTTTTTATAGAGACTTATCACCAGTGATAACAAAAAATACAACATGGTGTAAATATGTTTAACATTATATTCAAATAAGATGGCGGGACTAGTGTCTTTATTCTGTGGCGGGACTATAAATTATCTATTAGTTTTCTTTATTGGGGATAAAAACGGACATAGACAAAACAGTTACAAATAATCTACATCCTACAAAACAATTCCCACTGAGATGTTGTGCAGGTAAATAAGTTAGTATTAGTTAGTTACGTATTTTTTTTCCTTGCATAGTTAATAGTTGTATTATACACGTCCGTTAGATGATTTCCGACTCGTGTCGATTTATTCACTCACACTTTCCTCACTCGTTACTCAAAATTACACTCGTCTGAAAGCACCATTATCTACTACTAGCACTACTACTAGCCCACCGACTCTCTTTACTAGCACACCGTACTAACGTATCGTACCCAAGCTAAAAATCCTGCACAGTCTACAGACGATATTGGAATATGGTCAAATTAGAGAATAGAAGCAAGGGATCAAAAAGCAGTAGCTTACCAAATTCATACAGTGATCTAATTCATACATTATGTTAAGTTCAACCGAGTAAGACAGATACAGTAAACTCCTCTTTTAAATACACGGTATACTCAATGTGAGATTAGCTGCAACCGGCCCCAAGGGACCAGTCTGAAAACCAGCGCGGGGCAACCTAGCCCAGCACAAGCTGAGATTGGGACCCATTGCCCTAACTTACAATTTCTTCCAAATGTTTAATCGAAGCATTTTTAAATAGCTATTAAGTACCACTTTTTTTTTTGTTTTATGTTAATGTCTAGATTGAGTTTAGTGGCAATAAAGATTTATTATTATTATTCCTTTATTTATTTCGTATCTTAGGTTAGGTTTTTACAATATATATATATATAAAAAGTAAAATACAATAAGGAAATTACAAAATACATAAACACATTATAAAAAACCTAACCTAGGCTTCCGCCGGCAGCGGGGCAGGGCCCAGGCTACCGGTCGTTAGGGCTGCAGAGAGAGGAACCTCCTGACAATGCGCGCCGTGTCCAGGAGTACCGCCTTCTGTATCTGACCCTTGATCCAGCCATCTAGCGAGAGTCTCTTAAGATGTTTGTCGAGACTCTTCGCTATGAGACCGTTCGCCGAAACGACTATCGGGACAATGATCGTCGAGTCAACATCCCACATGGCGGTTATTATTATTATTATTATAAAGAGCTACAATAGTGAACGACCGTCAATTCGCACAAGGCGATTTGGCGGATCGCAGAGGAATGACGCAGGCATTAAGACAACCTCCTCGCGCTGCGCCCCTCATTGCTGAGGGTCATGGAGTCAAATTCTTTCCGACAGTGTCCCGTCATTTGTGCCTTTTCTTGGCATACTGTAACGCGACGTACAGTTGGGTATCTAGGGGGAACGGAGGTGATCTCTGACCACTGGCTGTGAGTCGTATGCCGTCAATCCTGTCAGTGACGAATTGACGATAAGCTGCTCCAAATTGTAGCCTTTATTCCTGGCTATGTGTCGGAAAAATCCCACTACTCTGTGTAGACAAATGCTAGGCAGCCTGGTTATAAATCAGGGTTCATTTCACGTAAGATTATTAGATAAGACACCAGTGCGTCCGTAAAGCCAGTCCAAAGAATTTGGATCATTTTCCTCTTTCACCAAATCTCGAAAGAAATCAATACGCTTGCAGTTAGCCTTGGTAATAAGACATGTAACTATCTAAAACATAGCACTCGGTGTTGCAATTCTTTTAGATAACCTAGAGTGACCTATAGTCATTAAAAATATATTTAAAATATAACATTATCAACGGTCTTCCAAGAAAAACCGTCATTGACCTGTAGCACGATGATAGTAGTATTATGACAATTAACAAGGCATCTATAGGAGTTATCAATCACGTAGGCCAAATTATAATGTTCCGTTGTTGTTTGTGCACTTTGGGTTTCCCACTTCATCAATTAAAACAGTTATAGAGGTAATAAATACAAAGCTTTAGCGATAGCATTAAGATAACAATTGCTCATGACAGAGACGGATGGTACAAAGCTTTGTGATCTGTGATGTACCGTGTGCTGTCCTAACACTTGCCGGAGAAGCAATGGGGCGGGGGATTTACCCTTAATATAATATACAAACGTTTCATAGAATTTTTATTTCATCGAAAGCTCTTTTTCCGAAACCTTTTAAATAATTTGGAATGTGATAACACGAACCTAACCTAAACGTATCTATAGGTTAAAATTTTCAAGATTTCGGAAATATATTTTTCCTTCCGAGGAAAAAAAATGTCTATGAAATTTAACTTTTGTGAAATGTAGCATTCGGTGAGTGTTTTTCTATAAAACAAGAGGATTCCCCTTAGAATATGTAATGGTCATTTATGGCTTGCTCGGTAGCCTTACGGTTGTAACTGACATCGTGGTGCTAGACTGTAGGCAGCGCACTGCCCAGCGCCTAGCGTGTGTGTGCTGGCGTGCACGGGCACTCGAACCAGCGGACGTGTACCTGGCTTGACAACGTGAGTTCATGTAGCTTGATTCTAGATCGTGTGGTAGACGATGTGTTTATCGCGGTGGACCTAGAAGTATGATGAATGCGCCTTAGCAAAAAAAAGTGGTACAGAGAGCGCTTTGGCGTAATACAATGCCTAAATTCATGCGATGTGGGTAACGACAAGGTCAGTAGCCCAGGGGTGTGTGCTCTGACCACCTAAGGCTCCTTATCCGTTCAAAAAAAAAATATTTTTTTTTTAGATATTTTTTCCTATGACCAAACATGTTTGGTTACTACTTAGAGGAGGCGTTATATTGGTATATATTTGAAAGCTACTGTTAGAATTTTTCATCGATAATTTTTGATTCAATGCCTACTCGAAATTGTCATTGTTACTCAGTGGGTTTTGGTTGTCTACAGACGATATTGTGTAACATGCCATCTTCAGCAAACATGATAGTTAGTCGTGATAGCGCTTCCGGTACTATGAATATTCGGAATGATTTTGGTTTCCGATAAATGAAACTTACTTCAGAATTTTTGGATGCTCCGCAGCCAAGAAGCAATATAATTATATATTTTTGTAAGTTTAAATATGTATCTTATATTTTCTAAGATTGTTTTATAAAATTGTCTCCGAGCTTTATAGAGCCTGCATCGACTCAATGTTTCTGATTAGCCCTGACGATATAATAGGCTGGGTACAATTTTTCGAAGACCTTTAAAGTATATATATATATATATATATATATATATATATATATATATATATATATATATATATATATATATATATATATAATAAATATATGTATTTATCTATTAAAAGCTATTTAAGTTGCACCGCCCACAACTTATCTGCTTTGCCCGATTGTTGACTGGTAGAGAATGCCCTATGGCATTAAGTCCGCCTTTTGTACGATCTGTTTTTCTTTTGTGCAATAAAGATTAACTAAATAAATAAATATATTTTGTTCGAAATGTGGTTGTTTCGAAATGTTTATTTTTAATTGAAATTTTGACAGTTCTCAATAATAGTGGCTGAAACTTAATACAGTGAAATACCTTTGGAACCGACTTCAAAAGGTGGTTCAAATGGGTGCGTCCCATGAGATATAACTACATAATATATAATTTCATATTAATAACGTTCACAAGATATAATGAACTTTTGCTATAACATCAAAATCAATATTTTTATTAGGAATAACGGTCAATTAGCATAATACTCATGTTGTAGAATATTTTTTTATATAACACTCAAATACTCTAAATTCAGTTGATATAACATACATAACCTATATCGATCATAGTATATACTTTCTTTTAGTATAAAGATTAGAAAACATAATAGCGTATGATATACTAAATAGGTTACAACTGCTACCCCTATGCCCCTAAAATGGAACATGGGTCAAAAACCGAAAACTGTAGGTTAGGTTAGGTTTGTTTTATGACCATGGATAGCGGAGCGAGCAAAGCTGTTAAATTTTAATGTAGGTAAAGCGAGCGGAGCGTTAAAATGCTTGCTTGCATGGAGGTACATAATTATATTAAAATTTTACAGCGAACTATAGCATAAGTATGTACACAATTGATGTGCAGACGGTTATTCTATACGAGCATTATGCATTTTGGTGTTAGATGTATTGAGTAATATACATTATAAATCTGAGATATTATGAACGTTATACGTTATGATCGTTATTTACAATGATATTATACTTAAATAACGTTATACTTAACAAAAATAGATATTTTGACGTTATATCCAACGTTCGTTATACACCTTGAACGGTATACAAAACAAGCTTATACAATATGAGCGTATATAATATGAATATTATAGCATAAGTTCTTATATCTTATATTACTTACCCGGTTCAAATGTAGTCTGTTCATGAACGGGTCATATTTGTCTTTTTAATTAATTTTGAAGTCGGTTCCTTTTTGTAAAATTGTTTTTTGCTTTTTTGTGATTTAAATAATATACAAAATATAGCGGGGTGATCGGAAAGTTCTTGTTTGCATGCATATCGTTTGAATTATCCCCTAACTCCTAACCGTTATATTGTCATACTTTTCATCATTAGCTCAGCATCATGAGACGATGATTGACTTTAGAAAATATATCATTAGTGCCTGTAATATATTGTCATACTTTTCATCATTAGCTCAGCATCATGAGACGATGATTGACTTTAGAAAATATATCATTAGTGCCTGTAATATCTGAGGGTTGTCTTCAATATTACTTACCCGGTTCAAATGTAGTCTGTTCATGAACGGGTCATATTTGTCTTTTTAATTAATTTTGAAGTCGGTTCCTTTTTGTAAAATTGTTTTTTGCTTTTTTGTGATTTAAATAATATACAAAATATAGCGGGGTGATCGGAAAGTTCTTGTTTGCATGCATATCGTTTGAATTATCCCCTAACTCCTAACCGTTATATTGTCATACTTTTCATCATTAGCTCAGCATCATGAGACGATGATTGACTTTAGAAAATATATCATTAGTGCCTGTAATATATTGTCATACTTTTCATCATTAGCTCAGCATCATGAGACGATGATTGACTTTAGAAAATATATCATTAGTGCCTGTAATATCTGAGGGTTGTCTTCAATTTCCTTGGGATCCCTTCATCAGATCCTAACTTGACGAAGATGGTTAATAATTAGCTTTACTTACATGAGGTAAGTGTTTTATGATAAAAACTTAAGTGCGATTTTGCGTGAACATAACGTCAGTCCAGTAGTACGTGTTTATAATAAGTATTTTTTCAAAGCCAAAAACTTCGTCTTACTCGGCTCATGGCGGATGTGTTTCGGCAAACTGTTGTGAAGGTACCGGAGTCTGTTTGGTCCTGTCACCGAAGTAGTTGTGGACCCGTGGCACCTCAAACTTGCCTGAAGACACCGAACTTTTTCCATTAGGTTAGGTTATGCCCGTCTACTAACTATAGTTACTACTAAGTAACAATGAACTTTTTTCTGCAAGTAGGCCACAAGGGCACTTTGACATTTCTGAGTCTATCGGCATTTTACAAGAGGAGACCACCGTTGAGCCACCAAACGCCGAAAGAAACTCAACAGTCAGTATTTTTTTCAAAAAACATACTCAACTAGTATTACAGTAATATAAACTCACCTAATTTGTACCTGTCTTAAAAATGTAGGTGTACGTATACGCAGTCCTCGAAGAAAACATATTAAAAGTGTATTTTAATATGAAGAAAACATAGGTATTAAAAGTGTATAAAATGGAAACTGCAAGAAAGTATGACGGTTTATCACAATAAATTTATGTACGGTTAATATGCTTTCTTATTAGAACTGTGTCCCTTAAACTAGTCTACAATATAACTCGAATAAATGAGTCAGTTATGGCCATGCATTTTTGTTTGTCACATAGTCATCTACTGTATAATATATGCCTTTGACGTTAGAGATTCTTTAAAAACATTTTTTGAAAGATGACAAGGCTCATTTTATTTTAAAACATTATCTGGTAACTTGTTAATGAATGCCTATAAAAACTTGGGTTGTTTACTGCGAAACGGTTGTGATATGATAAGCACGTACTCCCGAAATCTAAAGGTCAGGCGACAGTTTGTAGGTGCTGATATTAAAATTGTTTGATAACTTTATTTTGGGGAATCCCCTTTTATTATGTAATAAGTATGTAACTAGGAATAATCAAGATGATGAAATAGGAATATTATAATAGTACTAGCTTTTGCCTACGACTTCGTACGCGTAGGACTCGTTAATTGATACTGACAATAAAAAAAGAACAATTACTTTCAGGTATTCAATACTCGAATGGACGAATCTAGTTAGTAGTTTAGTTCTGGGCTATTGGGTGAAAGTGATGGACGAAATGCAAAACATCCTTTTTGAATCTTTTTGAAGTTATCCGAGGCTAAGTCCCATTCGATTCAATTAGCTATGCTCAGAAATGGCTCGCGATGGTGACGGTCCATAATCAACTGACGGAGAAGGTATATTTCTATTCACCAAAGAATATTGTCATATTCTGAAATTGGGACAAAATAATGATTAGGTTAGGTAGGTACTATTATTTTTTCTAACTTGGTTTTTACAACTTAGTTTATTGAACTATAGTTCAATAAATTATCTTAAATGATTTATTTTGGTCAGTATAAACATTTTTTGAGTGATGACACGTGAGCAAGCTACATACTGTTCATGAGAAAAACATGGCGTGCCCAAATGTATTCCTGCTACTTTTAACGTTTGCCCCTGTGATTTATTAACAGTCATAGAAAATGCTAAAAACTTTTAATGGAAACTGTAGACGTTTACAATTAAATTGTAAATTATTCCCCTTCTCCCGTTAAAATCGTGCACTTCACAATGTACTTCCCTAATTAGGTGACTCTCAATAGATTGAAGCGCGAATTGGCGCTAGAGCGCCGTTGCAAAATTTGGGTGCGTCTAAGTTGCGCATTAACAAAACTGGTACAGTTTGTTGATGTTGAAAACAATATCAAAAAATGACACTGTTTTATTTTTCCTTTTATAAGTATCGCAATAAGGCTATCCTTCTCTATCAAAGCGAGTGAGGCCCTTGACCATGGACGTAAGGTCTTACATAATAGCTCCGTGCCCTTGACTTAAACACGTCGATTATTTAGTAGCATAATTGATTGACAATTCGGGCATTGTCGAGTATCCGAGTTTAAGATCCGAGAAATACAAAAACTTTGTTCATTCATTAGTACTGTACTCGGCGATAAATATTGCCCATCGGTCGTTAGAAAGACACAATTCAACAATTGGCTGTTTACGACGATTTCCGAACACTGGCGACCGTCCATCAATCATCGTTTAAAATTAAGAGGAACAAACGTTAATACTTTCACGTTTATAAAAATAAAATGTGGTATTACCACATAAAAAAAATTAGAATCGATAAAAAAAAGATTCTATACAAATATTTAGAACAGCGCCATCTCTCTCGCAGTCTTCACACTTGCTGTAAAGCAATGGGGATTGGGGATCGTGTGTGTAAAACGCACATCCTAGGGTATGGCTAATGCGCATAAGCATTTCAAAAACATATATGACGCAGAGGGCGCTCCAGTGGCGTAAAGAATTAAGGGATGAAATATTTGGTGCGATTGACGTAGCGGTCGGATAGCTCAGTTGGGAGAGCAATGCGCCGGAAACGCAGAGGTCGCGGGTTCAAACCCCGCTTCGATTGTAAGTAGATCGCATTCAATTTTTCTTTCTTAATTTACCTTTGTGTCGTTATTTTTAAAAATAAAATGTGGTATTACCACATAAAAAAAAATAAGAATCGATAAAAAAAAGATTCTATACAAATATTTAGAACAGCGCCATCTCTCTCGCAGTCTTCACACTTGCTGTAAAGCAATGGGGATTGGGGATCGTGTGTGTAAAACGCACATCCTAGGGTATGGCTAATGCGCATAAGCATTTCAAAAACATATATGACGCAGAGGACGCTCCAGTGGCTTAAAGAATTAAGGGATGAAAGATTCGGTGCGATTGACGTAGCGGTCGGATATCTCAGTTGGGAGAGCAATGCGCCGGAAACGCAGAGGTCGCGGGTTTCAAACCCCGCTTCGATTGTAGTAGATCGCATTCAATTTTTCTTTCTTAATTTACCTTTGTGTCATTATTTATAAAAATAAAATGTGGTATTACCACATAAAAAAAATAAGAATCGATAAAAAAAGATTCTATACAAATACTTTCACGTTTGTAATATTATTGGAGCGGAGCGAGCGAAGCGAGCGAAGCTCCCATGGATCGACTCGAATGGACTTTGTGACAATGCGCAGATCTCAGCGAGTTCTCAACCGATTTAAGAAATTTTTGTTTTAAAATGCACAAATTAAATTTCGCTAGGTCGTGACGAGAAAATTTCGAAAAAAAAAGAAAACTCCGCTCCAATCTATGGTGCAAGCTTAGCCAGTGGCTGACTCTGCATCGACCTAGTATTATTAGGATTATTTATACTGATACTCATACTTATACTCATTTATTCATAATGCACAAATACATTATATGTAAATTTTACAAAAGGGTACAAATTTACAATGTAGTTAAGTTAGTGGTTATTTTATATGTCAGTTTACACAGTTATAGTCAGTAATAGTTAATTAGAATCCCACAAAAACATTCTGTAAAAAACTAGCCAAGTTTCGATGGAGCCGCTTGTTTATCTCTAAAAAGTAATGAAATCTAGACAAAGTCGTACCAAGTCTAAGGTTCCTTACTGCTATTTCTTTATTATTATAGTTAATGTTGTGACTAGGCCGTTGAAGGGTACACCAGTATGGGCTATTATCTCGCTTAACAAACATAGGTAGTTACAAAAGATATAACACTACGTGTAAACAAAATTGACTTGTAGCGGTTCTGGCGACAGATAGGTGCAATGGTGTCATGGAGCACCTGGTTTTGAACCCTTGTGTACCCTTCAACGGCCAAGTCACACAACATTAACTATAATAATAAAGAAATCGCAGTAAGGAACCTTAGACTTGGTACGACTTTGTCTAGATTTCATTACTTTTTAGAGATAAACAAGCTGCTCCATCGAGACTTGGCTAGTTTTTTACAGAATGTTTTTGGTGGGATTTCACTTCTTTTTGTAGAAACGTGGGCATATTGTTTTATAACAACCTGCTAATTCACTTTAGCAAACCTCACGAAATAATAAGCGAAATCAACGAAATGCAAATATCCCTCCTAATCCCTAGCAAACGTTTCCAAGCGCAGTAGAAGAATGTTGTAAACGACTGTAACGCGGCCGGTTGCCACTTCGCAATATAAGGTTATCGGAAAAACAAACGACGGCGCGTTTTAAAATACAGTCAGCGCCATCTAGCGACGTGTGCGGGTATCACCGCCACTCTTAGTCCAATGCATTATATTTAGACCAAATTTTGAACGAAATTAATATTTTGGTGTAATTTGTTTATTTAATTTGTGTAATGTTCGAGTAGAATAAAGTTAATCGTTCGACTATTTCTTCTTGTAAACTTGTGAGTACAAGTATAAAAGCCAGTCTAGTCTTGTCCAGAGTTTTCCTTTAATTTTATTTATATGCTTATTAAAAGCAGAAGGGGAGGCATTCGCCCAGCGGGTACGTATTACAATGCCTAGGTTCAAAATACCGAATATCATAAGACCTATGGACGGAAGGCCGAAAATTAAAATGTCGAATGTTTATTTGACCGAAAGTTTAAAATCCCGAAAGAACGTTTGATGGAAAGGATGAAATACCGAATATTATAATCCCGAAGAATGTAATCCCGAAGACTGTAATCCCGAAGACTATGATCCTGCCTGAAGGTTGTAATCCTGAATATTATTTAAACTCTCGAGAATTATCTCGTATTTCTGTAGTCTTTCTTACAGATTCTAATGTTTATTTTATACAAAGAATATTAACCTAAATTACGTAACCTACTTGCCTACTTATAAGTGAACTCTTCTGTGGAATCGATCTGCTCCGGCACTGCGGGATGTGCAGCCACTCCGCCCTAGTACGTTAGTACTCTTTATTATACTGTGGCCCTAGCGTAAGAAAGTGGGGGCATCAAGCGAGTCGCAGCGGCTGAGGCTGGTCGCCGGAGGTGACTAAAAAGCCGAAGCTGCGGAGGCGAGCGTTGACAGCTTCGGTTCCAGACAAGTTCGGTTCGGTTGGCAGTCCATGACATAATGTTTTATCATAATATCGAATATTTAGTGTAATTCTTAATTTCCCACTTTCCCGGACTCTTTCCTTTTCTTAATCGACTTGCCACAGAACCGAAGCTGTCAACCCTGATTCCACGTGGTCTTGTCTGCCCTACCCCTAGAGTGTATATAAAAGCCCGGAGGCGCGGAGGGAGGGCAGCCCCCGGCCGCCCTAAGAAAGTGCGGGCATCAAGTGAGGCGAGCGTAGGTGCCGCACTTTCTTACGCTAGGGCGGAGGGGCTGAACATCCCGCAGCACCGGAGCAGATCGGCTCCACGGAAAAGTCAGATTAGTTTAGTGTCCTGACACTTTTAAAGTGCTCATTGACTTTCGGGATTATAAAGTTTCAAGATTTTAAAAATTTCGGGATTATGAAATTTCGAGATTTTGAACTTTCGATTTTCTGAAAATAGGTAGTTTGAGCTTCGGTTTTTCGAATATCGGCTTTTTGAACTTTCGGTATTTTGATTTTCGGTATTTTGACCATCGGTATTTCAACTGTAGGTATTATGAACTTTCGGGATTGTAATAAGTAACCCGCCCAGCTGTGGGACGCTATAGGCTAGATTAAATTAGAAGATGTGTCCCACTACGCTGGATTTTTGCAATGACAGTCGATTTTGTCATGTACCAATAGTAGAAGGGGGCATTACCATATCTCTAATACAGCTGAGACCAGCTGAGGGTTCTTCATCAAATAAATAATAAATAAATAAATATCGGACAACCTCACACAAATCGATCTAGTCCCAAATTAAGCTCTAGAAGGCTTGTGTTATGGGTACTAGACGACGATATACATACTTATATAGATAAATATATACTTAAATACATAGAACAACCATGACCCAAGCACAAATATTCGAGTTCACCACACAAATATTTGCCCTGGCCGGGACTCGAACCCGGGACCGTCGGCTCAGTAGGCAGGTGTTTACAAACCGAGCCAAACGCGTCGTCAAAATACTTCAGACCTTGGATTTTTGACATCAAATGGAGCAGCCCACCAAGTTGAATATTAAAATACTTAAACGGGTTTACTCACGTCGTAGAAATCGAATAACACTCGACATGTTTCGAATCGGTACGCGATCCATCATCAGGAGAGACGATCAGTCACGACGGCGGCCAACCGAACACAACAAGTTGAATATTTTTTGTAAAGGCGGTATGTCGATCTCTAATAGTTTGGTTGGGCTCTTGTGTTTTCTAATCAGAGTACTCCAGATCTTCGATTATCCTAGTTTTTAGGGTTCCGTACCCAAAGGGTAAAAACGAGGCCCTATTACTGAGACTTCGCTGTCCGTCCGTCCGTCTGTCACCAGGCTGTATATCAAGAACGGTGATAGCTAGTAGCTAGTTGAAATTTTCACAGATGATCTATTTCTATTGCCGCTATAACAACAAATACTAAAAATAAAATAAAATTAATATTTAAGGGCTCCCATACAACAAACTTGTTTTATGGTACGGAACCCTTCATGCGCGAGTCGGACTCGCACTTGGCCAATTTTTATAGTTTTCGCTTTATGTGGCCATTAAACCCTAACTCTGTACCAAATTTCAGCTCTCTGAATTTATGGGAAGTACTAGTTCTTTACTGATGATCATGAGTGACTGAGTGAATGAGTGAGTGTCGTAAATGCGAAACTTTGCTTTCGCTTAACTACGGAACTAAATGACCTACAGACTTGAAATTTTGGATTTTAAGTCTGTAATTATAGTTTACTAGATGACGAAAATTTCTGCGTTCTGGTCTTATCCAGAGGTGCTCAAATAGGGGCCTGAAAATGCGGTGAAATGGTTCCAGTAAAGGATGGTACGGCAGTGTTTGCTTCGCGCTCGACTTGGCGGGGGCACTGCCTGTATACAATATGTTAATCATCCTATCTTTGTTACTCAGTTATTAACTAGTTTATTTATATTCAGTTACCAAGCGGGGGTACATAATCAAAGCTCGTACTATTTTCAGATGATGTGCGTATCGGAACGTGATACCTACCTGAAGGGCTACTCCGATGTTCGAAATGTTACTGTCGTATAGTGCTATTCCATTCACTCAAATATACTTTGACAGGAGATCGAGAAGGATGGCACTATTCGACAGTAGAATTTTGAACATCGGAGTAGCCCTTCTGGCATCACTTGTTTGACATGTATATTGATTAGTTTACGTCAAATCGATGACATGTTAGGGAGCTGTTTGCAACTACAATGACTTGATCTCCATGCAAAGTTTAATCCCGTTTTTCGTCCCTAAAAGGGATAAAACTTGATATAAATGATAGCCTATGTCCTATCCTGATATATAAGGTACATAACTGGAAAGTTTCATACAAATTCGTCAAGCAGTTTTTGAGAATAAGTGGAACGTACATCCATCCATCCATCCATCCATCCAAACTTTCACGTTTATTATATTATTATTAGGATTAGGATTGACACGACGAATGGGAAAAAGAAGTGTGGACAGGCACCCCGCTAGATGGAGCGACGACATAGTCAATTGCGGGCAGGGAGTAGATGCACGTGGCCTGGAGTTGCAGCGAATGGAAAATGCACGACGATGCCCTGGTCCAGCAGTGGATAGATACGGGCTGATGATGATTGACAAAAAAGTGTTATGGAAGAAAAATTTAATGTGATCCACTGCAATGTAAGCAGGTCTCGAACCTGTGACCCTACGTTTCCGGCTTATTGTGTTCACAACTGAGAACTATAATAAAATATTCCTTAGACATGTTTCTTCATCAGGAAAATTTCCCGGGATGAGGAAAATTCCCGTGGCATCACTAAGTGTGATGATAGGCTGACCTTTTTTGTGACTCCGTTGTTACCTGGGCCATTTTTTCTAAAGTTGTACACCCCACAATTTTATTTTAAAATTTTCTACTCAGAGTCACGAGCTCTTTCGATCTATTTAGGAGAAAAGAACTGTCCCAAAATATTCATACATTTTTTTGTTTTTCCATTCGCTTAACGCTGTAGTAGGTTATATGGAAATGGTAACGTAATGGAACGAAAAAACATTGGGACACTTTTTTCTTGATTCTGAGTAGACAATACCCAAAATATCGAAAATTAAAAAAAAAGTGGGGTGTACAACTTTAGTCTATTTATTTTTAATAATGGCCCACCTAGTCTATGTTTATGATAACAAGTTATCTAATAAGCTTGCCTATAATTATTAGAGTGGTTTAAAAGAAACATATTATTTCTATTATTTATTTCACAATATTATTACTCCACAAGGTTTTTTTTTGTTAAAACCCACTAAAATGATACACACCATTTTTCAAATCAATCTGATGGCATTTAGAGATCGCTCTAAATGTAGCAATTTTTGCATAGAAAATATAACAAGGAACAACTTTTAACGAGTTCCATATGATGACAAAAGACATTGAAAAATTACATTTACATTATTGTCAACTATCGCAAGCGATTAAGTAAAACATTATTTTAAATCACCTTTCGGTTCTGTTGTCAAAATGCATTTTATATGGACATCAGAAATTTGGCTCACATTAGAGCGGTAAATCATTTCCATATTAATTTTAATTTGGTACCATTGATTATTACTTGATAACAAAACAAAAGTAGCCATTTGGAGCAAAGATTGATTTGTGTGAAGTTGTCCGATATTTATTTATTGAATATTATGGCCATCGCCTGGGATATCCCAGATCGCAGGCGTTTGTCCCGAACTGAAGGTAAGGTAAGTAACATAACATTCAAAGGTAGGTATAATCACCCCCACATTAGGTGTACGGGAGTCTCCATCATCAGTCTGTCCGTCTGTCCGTACTCGGCTTTGCTCCGTGATCATTAGTACTAGAAAGCTGAAATTTGATATGAGTATGTGTATGTATCACGCCGACAAAACGGTGAAATAAAAACTAAAAAAAAACTTTTTTTCGGGTACCTCTCGAACACCTAAAGTGGGGGTGATTTTTTTTTTCGTTTCAACACTAGTGTGTGGGGTGTCGTTGAAAAGGTCTTTTTAAAATAATAGGGGTCTTCAAATATTATTTTTTGATCAAATCAGCAGTTTTGTAAATATTCGCACCGAAAATAAAAAAAAAGAGTGTCCACGGGTCAAAAATTATGGAAAAATTCATAAAAATGAGGCTTTATATGTACTTTCAACAAAAACTATACTGAATGAAATCGGTCAAGCCATTTTTGAGTTATCGTGTTTCATAATTTTCTTTAACCCTTAATGCATGAATTAAAAAAACACAATATTATAAAATATTATTTTATTTCAAATAAATGTTTCTAGTTTTCAACCAGTAATTCATTTTTGTTTATGTAAGCTGCATCTTACACCATGCATTTAAGGGTTAAAATTACGTAAGTGCCGTGCGGTGTCCTTATACTTCGAACGTTACACATATTAGTTAAGTGCCATACTGAATTAAAACATTCCGTTCAATCTGGCGCGTATAATCGATAAGTTCCAGAAGGTAATAAGTAATTACAGTTACTTTGGCGTTTGCGACCTTTTTTATAGAGCTTGAAATCTTTCTCGTAATTTAACCCTCGAAGCCCGTCTATTGTGAAGGATGGGCAACTACGGAACCCTACACTGAGCGTGGCCCAACATGCTCTTGGCCGGTTTTTGTATGTATGAAAGGTTTAATACTTAGTACATTTATCAAGGATTATTTCGTTCCTACACTCTTTGTATGTATCGTTCACAGTTTTCTTTTTAAATTGAAAATACGCTCGCCCCGGAGAGGGGAGGGGGGAGAGTAGATCAAATTTAACTTTGCTCTATTTCTCAAAATTTTCCATACATTTGAATCTAATTTTCTTTAACTAATAGGGAAGTTCGTCTTCGTGAAATGAAATGATTATTTATTTGCGGAATATGGGTTACAATAAGCTGGTAAATTATACAAATTACAAGAACCACCATACTCTACTTAGAAAAGCATACAAATATAAAGTCTAATAAATGTTACCGTGACAGATTAACAAAATATAGATACTTAAAACTAGATGTACTTAAATAGAAATTTGGTAATTTGGTATTTGGTAATACCTATCACTAGATTTAAAAATAAAACAACAGTAGTCAATGAACATTCATAGCGTATAATTATTTTCTAGTCTTGTACATACAGGATAAGATTTTTTCATTTTATTAAAATAATAGAACCTATATAATGGTATGTTAGCTCCAACATCAAAGTTACTTTTAAACACAGAATAGATTGGGAAACCTGATCCTTTTTACCCAGCTGAGCGACAGCAAAAGCCAGGTTAACAAGTTCGTGGACAGGGGACTAATAAGTGTAAGTTTTTATAAATCAATCTAGGCCGTAAGTAGGATTTACTGCCCGCTGCGTGGTAATAAAGTCTCCTTTCTGGGCAAGGCATGATGTAAAACTTTAGACAAACCACGAGCTAATTAGTAATGCCCCATATCGTATATTTATGGCCCTCACCTTCAGTTCGGGCCACAAACAACTGCGATCTGGGACATTCACTAATTCACCGCCCTAGTTATGTAATGTACTATAACTGCCTATTTAGTGTACTCAATTTGGCCGTATTGACCAGTGTGTAGCGGTGCGCGTGTTGTCGGGGTCGGGACGTATATCGGTGGTGACGACTGGCGACGACGCGCGTTACAAGGCCTTCCAAATAGGAGATAACAGAGGCAATCAAATGTAGGTTTTGCCTCCGTGAATCCAACCCCACGTCCGTCCGGAATCCCTGCAGAAGAAACGGGTTGAGTTATAGTTGCAGCCAGGAAAAAAATTACTAACTTCGCCTGTCGATCCTGTCGGTCCTACATTCGCCTACCAAATATTTCTAGGAATGCCTCTGCAATATTCATAACACGAAACGAATTAATTTACAAAAAATTATACCTAACACGTAACAATAAACTAAATTATTAACACATAACAGTAAACTAAATTAATTTAGTTTAAGTATTGTTGACTCGATATCGGTGGTCCGTTTCTAGTCCGTTTTCTATTGGGAAACAGTATGACATTTTGGAGTACAGCAATGAAATTTGGTACGGGTATTATACATGTTCACTTGAGCCGAAAACGTTCAAAAGCCAGTTTCTACTCCGCGACTAAAAGTACCGTTCTCCCGGCGCTCGGAAAAAAAATCAGGCGGATTAGTTTGGATCTTTAAATCAAGTTTGGTGTCGTTATCAGGTAAAATATAACGCAATACATAAAAGAATAAACTTTTAGTAGGAACTAGTATGCAAACTTATCCTCATATTTTCATATTTTTGTGTATTAAACTTGGTTTACCAAAAAGGGAACAATTTAAACGCTCACCAAAATGGGTTTTATACCCCAAAACTAAATTCCAAATAAAATGAATTGCCTCCATTTAAATTAAACCCACTCTATTCAGTGCTCCCCAAATTAAATAATTTTGTATTCCAAAATCGATATACATTACACCAGAATAATTTTATGTTTAGTCCGTATATCTTTTTGCTACCCAAAATGGATTTTTTGCTCACCAAATATTGTTTTCATAAAACATCAAAATTATTACCAAAAATATATTTTTGCTTCCCAAAATGGATTTTTTGCTCACCAAATATTGTTTTCATAAATTAGTGTTTCAGCTAGGTAACCATCTAATCCTGATCACCTTTCAGAGCAGATCCGACTCGGCCGGGTTAGGTTAGGTTAGTTTTTTTTTTTTTATATCCCTAAAAAACGCTCCATAATGTGCGGTAGTCATTATTAGCTATGCTATATCAATTTGAAATTTTCTCCATACAAATCGTTTTTATTTTCGATATTTTCCGAATTTGACCGAATTTTCGGACAAGATTTCAGATTCATATTTTTGAGCCCCGAGAGCCCCCCGATACCGAGTTTTAGCCGCCTAGCACCAATTTGAAATTTTGAATCGTTTTTTTTCGATATTTTCCGAATTTGACCGAATTTTCGGACAAGATTTCAGATTCATATTTTTGAGCCCCGAGAGCCCCCCGATACCGAGTTTTAGCCGCCTAGCACCAATTTGAAATTTTGGTGAAAAAAGGCATTTTGGTGAGCATTTAGTTTTTTGCCTCAGCAAAAATGACTAAAATGGAAGTAATAATATAAAATATTGGTGACATCCATTTGACAATAATACCTATAGATTATTTGGTCTGAAATTAACTTTAACGGTGTTCATATATTTTTATAGCATGTAAGAAAAATAATTATTTTCTCAAAAATTGCATGTAATGTTGCCTTACCATCGCTAGATAGACTACAGTAAGTGGAACATACCGAAGACTTTTTAGAAGTGTCCAGTAAACAGCGAGATTTTAAATTTGGAATCAATATTTGTCCAGTAAGTAAGTATGTAATTCCTATTACGTATCAAGATATTTGAATATCGAAACACTATTTACATCGTCACCGACCTATAAAAAAACTAAGGATGTGAAGGCGATGAGGTCGTATATAAATGTAAAAAGGATGCATTCCACAAATTGTTTTAATTATAAGTACAGTGCGAGAGCAAATTGTAGAAATTAAAAAGTGGCGTCCCTTTTTCATAGATTAAATAGAAAGAGACGACATTGCAGTATACACTTGCAATTTACACTAAGAGCAAATGTAAAATAAAAAGAGGTTAGTACTATTGGCAGTATAAACGTAACTAAAGATGCATATTTAAAAAAAAAAAAGTATCGACAAGGTTTAGTGCGGAAGTTTGTATGCATCGTTTAGTTCATAATTGTGCTGTGTAAAATGACAATGATATTTCGGAATTCCTTCCTTTTTTGTGTCGTTTAGAAAAAACCTCGGAGTTAAAATTGAAGGTAAGCTTTATGATATGAAAATTAGTTAGAAAATACAACAATGTATAACAATAATTAAATGTTATCTTTAAGACTTAGATTTGTAAGACAGTGCAAATAATTAAACGCAGTATTTATAAAAAAAGAAATTAAGGCGGGATGTAAATTAAAAGACAAAAATTTCAAATTTGTTTGTGTGGTCTATTACAATAATTCAGCAAAAATGAGTTCAGACGAGTCTGATTCCGAATAGACGGCACTCCTCCATACTTAAAAGCGGAGGCAGAGTTAGCTAAAATAATTTACTTCCGACTAAATCCAAGGAGATATAAAAAAAATACAAGAGATTCGTTAAATGGAAGGAAGAAAATCAAGTTAATAGTTGGTCAGATAATGTGTGATAACGTCTGAATATTTCAACAATCTTTCTGACACAATCGGATGGCTACAAAGGAAAGAAATCACAAATATTCAGCAGCAAAATATAGAAAAGTTCTTAAATCAAGCTCTAGATGATAACCATTTTGGCGATGAAGGTAAATAAATGCTGCCACTATTTGATAACGATATAACTATATATTTTATCCAAGTATAAACTCATAATTATTTTTGTTATAGGTTGTTATCATGGGAGTTAATGGTGCCTGCGACGACGAATATCACAATGTGTAATAATAAAAATGGGATATAACAAAAATATTCATTGGAAAATGGCCGAATATGAATGTCACCTACAAAATATAATTTTAATCTAATTTTCTTGTTTAATTTTTGAGAAAAGCACTATACTTGCTTCGACCGTAAGAGCCATCCTGGCCTCGTATTATATCCGGACCTCGCCTACGGCTCGGTCCGTCTAATTCCTACTCGGCCAGTATGGCTTACTTACTGGTCTCTGCCGTAATGTACTATTGCTTTATTTATAGAATAGTTTGGGATACACTATTTGGTGAGCATTCATCCGTTTTGGCAAGCATTAAGAATTTATTGGTAGTAATTTATCAACATATTTGGTAGGCGTTTAATTATATTTGGTAGGCGTTTAAACACAAGCCAAAAACTAAAAACATTAAAAAAAAAAAGAAAAAAAGTAAACAATAAAATACATTGATATTTTTATGGATTAATTCATCAAATATCTATCAATAGTAGGGACCGTACGTAGCTACGTGTTATTGGATACATCTTAAGGCTCCTTAATCCGTTTAAAAATGCCGATTGTTTTAGACAATGTTATTTATGACCAAATAAAATATATTTGTCATAATATAAAAAAATAAGGCCTCTTAAATGGAATAATTAGAATTTTAAAGCGACTTCAAATGAGTTTTCTTTTTTCGACTTTATGTATTATTTCGTCGAATGTTTCATTTCACCAAATAATTTTTCCTCTGAAGTTATAATTCTTGAAAACATAACCTATAAAATCCCAAATTTACCACATGACGAAAATTTAGGAAATAAAGGGTCTAGTCGCAATCCTGTAGTGAAACTGCCCCTGGCCACAGAATAAAGCTCTGGCTGAAATTATTTGTCTTATTGCTAAACTAATGGTTCGATTTCATTTAAATTTGTAGGTTGCAGATAACTAATAGTACTTAGTTCATTTTGCAAAAAAAGGGTCCAACTTGTTTACAAAGACTGAAAAATCGATTTAAATTTTATTATTATTTTTTAAATGCTTCAGATAGGAATAACCTCAATTAATTTACGTAGAATATAAAATTGCATCTTAACATTATATTTGTTCAAAAAAATCCATTCGGGGCAACAGGGTCAAAAATGTCTTACTAATGCATACAGGCTGTCCCATTATGAAACGAAAACCGGCTCTCATAGACTGCATAGACATATAAATCGAAGTCTTCATTTTTGGTTTCTTTGGTAGAAATTTATTTTGCTAAATAGTTATTATATTATGCTAAAATATTATGGGATATCATTAAATGCACATCTGTATAATTTTTCAGCACACTAGGTAACTCCACTTATTAACTGAATGCATACCAGAGAAACTAATGCTGTGCAAAAAGAAAAACAATTGATTAACTGAACATGTCCTACAAAAAAAACTTAAACATCATACAAAACGAGATGACCTTTTTAACCGAATTCACACCATAAATATGGTTCGTACATCGGATATATTTGAAAGTTTCACCAAAAATACTGACTTGCACACTAATTATCCTCGCACTGCACACTAAGATCCGACTGGGTTAGGTTAGGCTAGTTTTTCTTTTATATCCAGCAAAACAGTTTTGCAAATACCTTTAAATAGTATATTTAATTCGCATTACTTAGTGTGCATAATTAGTGTGCAAGTCAGTATTTTTTGGTGAAACTTACTAATATTTTGATTGAAAAAAGGGAATATACAGATATCGATTTAAATACATGCGGAATATTATTCCTACACGATTTAGTTTGTAAACTGATGAGTAATTTTTTTTCCGAAATTAATGTACTAAGCTGGGTTAAATAATCCGAATATCTCTAAAACTCTAAAAGAAACCGTCATATCCTCAAGGCTGCTATAAAAGTAATTATTTATGAATTTTTGGCATAGTTCACATAGTTTTCGTAATAGTAATCTATACCATAGATCAAACAGTCTATACTTAGTTTTTGGAAGATTTTCAGCCACAGCTGCAATTCTTTTTTTTATCGTTTTTATGTGTTTCAGTCCAAATGTCCTATTTCATCAATAAAATACCTTAATGTATACTTTTGTGACCAATTTACTTAAATTAAAGACTATGAGGCTGAAATATGGACTATGCCAAAAAAGCACAAATAATTACTTATTAAATAAACCCAGAAAAAAAACCATTCATTAGTTTATAAACCAAACCGTACCAAAATAATATTTTAGCACAATTGATTATCAAAATCATATTAGAAAATCCATTTAAATCAAAAAACTAAAAAATTTGAAGTGTGTCTACGATTTCTATGTCTATGTGAGCCGATTTTAGTTCCACAGTGGGCGACTTGTGTGCACTGCATTAGTAAGACATTTTGACCCTGCTGTCCCAATTTTTTGTTTTTTAGAAAAAATATATGTAATGCAATATTATATTTTATTCTACATAAAACTACAGAAAATTTAGGTTGCTTCTATATTTAAAATACTTATAAAAAAAATTGCCTTTGCGGGTTGATTTTAGCCTTTGTTACAAACTATAAAGAATTCGAACCTTTCGCTTAGCTAAAAAAATAAAAAATAGAGTTATACAATTTTTCCATTTTTGACTAAACCAAGAGGATTTTAGGCTTGAAATTTGGTAAAATGATATCTTATAATAAATAAATGCTTCTAAGAAAGCTATACATTTCAGCGACTTTATTTTTGTTTAACCCTGTGGTTGACTAGTAGAGAATGTCTTGAGACATTAAGTAGGTACGCAATTTTATGTTATTTATTGGGGAATAAAGTTTAAATAAAATAATAAATACATAATACTCACATACTGCCGCGATGAGGGCGAGGAAGACCACAAACAAAACTTTGTTCGGCATCATGGCACCCGACGTTGTCGGCAGTCTGTGTAGAACTGACCGTTTGCATAGGCAAGCTTATCAAGTTATCATAAACATAGTGACGACAACGACGCGTGTTTTGCTTATTCCAATAGGTATGACAAACTTTGGATAACAACGGGGTCACAAATAAGGTCAGCCTAAATTTCATCATATTTAGTAACGCCACGAGAGTCGGAAACGTAGGTAGGGTCACGGACTCGAAACCCTGATTACATTGCCGTGTTTACAAACTGTCGCCTGACTTTCAGATTATGGGAGTACGTTGTTATCATATCACATCCGTTTAGCAGTAAGCAGGCATAGACGGGAGCATAACCTAATATCAGTAAACCATAAGCATGGAACACTGTCACCGAAGTAGTAGAACTTGTTCCATGCTTATGGTTGGACCTTACCCAAATGCTTCCTCAATAGTTTGCCAAAAGATATCGGCCGTGAGCCGAAGTTGTGGCTTTGAAAAAATACTTGTTACAAACACTGGCCTGACATTATGTTCACGCAAAATCGCACTTGTGTTGGAAAGTAAATTTTCAACCAACTTCCAAAAAAGGAAGGTTCTATGTTTCCCTATATCACTGTATGTAGGTATCTTTTGGTATGTTCACCTTCAGGGCCAACAGGACCTTCCCGATTACACTAAAAAACAAGAAAAAGAAATACCGACTTCAAACTAAACTATAAAGCCAAAAATAACCCGTTCGTGTACAGATTACATCCCACCAAAAACATTCTGTAAAAAACTAGCCAAGTCTCGATGGAGCCGCTTGTTTATCTCTAAAAAGTAATGAAATCTAGACAAAGTCGTACCAAGTCTAAGGTTCCTTACTGCGATTTCTTTATTATTATAGTTAATGTTGTGTGACTAGGCCGTTGAAGGGTACACCAGTATGGGCTATTATCTCGCTTAACAAACATAGGTAGTTACAAAATATATAACATTACGTGTAAACAAAATTGACTTGTAGCGGTTCTGGCGACAGATTGGTGCAATGGTGTCATGGAGCACCTGGTTTTGTACCCTTGTGTACCCTTAAACGGCCAAGTCACACAACATTAACTATAATAATAAAGAAATCGCAGTAAGGAACCTTAGACTTGGTACGACTTTGTCTAGATTTCATTACTTTTTAGAGATAAACAAGCGGCTCCATCGAGACTTGGCTAATTTTTTACAGAATGTTTTTGGTGGGATTTCACTTCTTTTTGTAGAAACGTGGGCATATTGTTTTATAACAACCTGCTAATTCACTTTAGCAAACCTCACGAAATAATAAGCGAAATCAACGAAATGCAAATAATCCCTCCTAATCCCTAGCAAACGTTTCCAAGCGCAGTAGAAGAATGTCGTAAACGACTGTAACGCGGCCGGTTCCACTTCGCCATATAAGATTATCGGAAAAACAAACGACGGCGCGTTTTAAAATACAGTCAGCGCCATCTAGCGACGTGTGCGGGTATCACCGCCACTCTTAGTCCTATGCGTTATATTTAGAGCAAATTTTGAGTGAAATTAATATTTTGGTGTAATTTGTGTAATGTTCGAGTAGAATAAAGTTAATCGTTCGACTATTTCTTCTTGTAAACTTGTAAGTATAAGTATAAAAGCCAGTCTAGTCTTGTCCAGAGTTTTCCTTTAATTTTATTTATATGCGTATTAAAAGCAGAAGGGGAGGCATTCAAAATACCGAATATCATAAGACCTATGGACGGAAGGCCGAAAATTAAAATGTCGAATGTTTATTTGACCGAAAGTTTAAAATCCCAAAAGAACGTTAGATGGAAAGGATGAAATACCGAATATTATAATCCCGAAGACTGTAATCCCGAAGAATGTAATCCCGAAGACTGTAATCCCGAAGACTATGATCCTGCCTGAAGGTTGTAATCCGGAATATTATTTAAACTCTCGAGAATTTTCTCGTATTTCTGTAGTCTTACAGATTCTAATGTTTATTTTATACAAAGAATATTAACCTAAATAACGTTACCTACTTGCCTACTACTATACTTACTATTTATAAGTGAACTCTTCTGTGGAACCGATCTGCTCCGGCGCTGCGGGATGTGCAGCCCCTCCGCCCTAGTACGTTAGTACTCTTTGTTATACTGTGGCCCTAGCGTAAGAAAGTGCGGGCATCAAGCGAGTCGGAGCGGCTGAGGCTGGTCGCCGAAGGTGACTAAAAAGCCGAAGCTGCGGAGGTGAGCGTTGACAGCTTCGGTTCCAGACAAGTTCGGTTCGGTTGTCAGTCCATGACATAATGTTTTATCGTAATATCGAATATTTAGTGTCATTCTTAATTTCCCACTTTCCCGGACTCTTTCCTTTTCTTAATCGACTTGCCACAGAACCGAAGCTGTCAACCCCGATTCCACGTGGTCTTGTCTGCCCTACCCCTAGAGTGTATATAAAAGCCCGGAGGCGCGGAGGGAGGGCAGCCCCCGGCCGCCGTAAGAAAGTGCGGGCATCATTCGAGGCGCAGAGGCTGAGGCTGGTCGCCGAAGGTGACCAAAAAAAAAGCCGAAGCTGCGGAGGCGAGCGTAGGTGCCGCACTTTCTTACGCTAGGGCGGAGGGGCTGAACATCCCGCAGCACCGGAGCAGATCGGTTCCACGGAAAAGTCAGATTAGTTTAGTGTCCTGACACTTTTAAAGTGCTCATTGACTTTCGGGATTATAAAATTTCGAGATTTTAAAAATTTCGGCATTATGAAATTTCGAGATTTTGAACTTTCGATTTTCTGAAAATAGGTAATTTGAGCTTCGTTTTATCGAATATCGGCTTTTTGAACTTTCGGTATTTTGATCATCGGTATTTCAACTGTAGGTATTATGAACTTTCGGGATTGTAATACGTAACCCACCCAGCTGAGGGACGCTATAGGCTAGATTAAATTAGAAGATGTGTCCCACTACGCTGGATTTTTGCAATGAGAGTCGATTTTTTTATGTACCAATAGTAGAAGGGGGCATTACCATATCTCTAATACAGCTGAGACCAGCTGAGGGTTCTTCATCAAATAAATAATAAATAAATAAATATCGGACAACCTCACACAAATCGATCTAGTCCCAAATTAAGCTCTAGAAGGCTTGTGTTATGGGTACTAGACGACGATATACATACTTATATAGATAAATATATACTTAAATACATAGAACAACCATGACCCAAGCACAAATATTCGAGTTCATCACACAAATATTTGCCCTGACCGGGACTCGAACCCGGGACCGCCGGCTCAGTAGGCAGGTGTTTACAAACCGAGCCAAACGCGTCGTCTAAATACTTCAGACCTTGGATTTTTGACATCAAATGAAGCGGCCCACCAAGTTGAATATTAAAATACTTAAACGGGTTTACTCACGTCGTAGAAATCGAATAACACTCGACATGTTTCGAATCGGTACGCGATCCATCATCAGGAGAGACGATCAGTCACGACAGCGGCCAACCGAACACAACAAGTTGAATATTTTTTGTAAAGGCGGTATGTCGATCTCTGATAGTTTGGTTGGGCTCTTGTGTTTTCTAATCAGAGTACTCCAGATCTTCGATTATCCTAGTTTTTAGGGTTCCGTACCCAAAGGGTAAAAACGAGACCCTATTACTGAGACTACGCTGTCCGTCCGTCCGTCCGTCCGTCCGTCCGTCTGTCACCAGGCTGTATATCAAGAACGGTGATAGCTAGACAGTTGAAATTTTCACAGATGATCTATTTCTATTGCCGCTATAACAACAAATACTACAAATAAAATAAAATAAATATTTAAGGGCTCCCATACAACAAACTTGTTTTATGGTACGGAACCCTTCATGCGCGAGTCGGACTCGCACTTGGCCAATTTTTATAGTTTTCGCTTTATGTGGCCATTAAACCCTAACTCTGTACCAAATTTCAGCTCTCTGAATTTATGGGAAGTACTAGTTCTTTACTGATGATCATGAGTGAGTGAGTGAGTGTCGTAAATGCGAAACTTTGCTTTCGCTTAACTTCGGAACTGAATAACCTACAGACTTGAAATTTTGGATTTTAAGTATGTAATTATAGCTTACTGGATGACGAAAATTTCTGCGTTCTGGTCTTATCCAGAGGTGCTCAAATAGGGGCCTGAAAATGCGGCGAAATGGTTCCAGTAAAGGATGGTACGGCAGTGTTTGCTTCGCGCTCGACTTGGCGGGGGCACTGCCGTGCCCCCCGATTTGAAGTGGGTGCCAAAGATATTTCACTGTTATAAGTTTAGAAGGCAAAGATCCCTTCATCCACTATTATTGAGAACTGTCGCAAATCGTCAATAAAAAAAAAAAACATTTCTGAAAAACCATGCTTAGTAAATATAAAAATAAAATTAAAAATTTGAAAAACCCCCGACATGACCACCTGTAAAAAGAAAGAAATAAAATGTACGAAATTTGCCTTTAAAATGAACAGTAGAAAAAGAATCCAAGCTTCGTTGCGTTTGGGGGACCGCTAAGTACCTAAATGAAAAGAAATATATTTATCAAAGCAAAATTGCAACTAGGTACCTATGCATTTGGGCTTCCCACTTACGATTTTCAGTACATTGCATTTCATTTACTTAGCGGTCCCCCGACGCTACGAAGCTTGGATTCTTTTTCTACTGTTCATTTTAAAGGCAAATTTCGTACATTTTATTTCTTTCTTTTTACAGGTGGTCATGTCGGGGGTTTTTCAAATTTTTAATTTTATTTTTATTTCATATTTTTTAAACAAACAGAAGTTTCGCCCCGGAATTTTCTTCTTTTAACACTATGTTTGTTTTATACCGTTTAAGGTCCAGGGTTTCCATTCTTTCGTTGAGCTTGATCCTTGACTATATTTAGATAGGTACAACAGGATCCCAAGCCAGTGGTAACGAATGCCGTCTTCTCTAAGATTGAAATAAGGATATATTTTAATTGCAATAGCCTTAAGCAACATTCTTGGAAAAAATAGTTACAGTTAAACTAATTAATGCTTATAATAACAAAAAGGCGAAGTTATAAGCCAAGACAATCAAAATATATACTTTAAATGCACTGGATGAGTCGAAAGAACCTGCTACTATGGCCTAAAACAAAACCAAGTTTCTATTCTACAGGATCCAAATAGTATTTATGGGTGGCTTACTTAGCTCCATAATAATTGTAGTTGATGCTAGGTAACTTGACTTAGTTTTAAAATACCTAATCACCCTACACCATGGGATATTCCGATAAAAATATTACATCCCCACTTATTTTACGTGTAGAGAAGGTACACAAAAAAGTATTTTAACATTTATTCTACCACTTTGTCTCTGGGCTAAGCTGTTGACAGACGTACAGACGGACGGACAGACATGGTGAAACTATAAGGTTTCCTTGTTGACTACATAATCCTAAAAAGCTGTTATTCACTTAGGCAAGAGTACATACTTTTGCTAATGCTTACGTGTCCTTTAGTCGCGTTAAAATCTCGCAGGGTCAATCAAAGGAACCTGTTCAATAGTCCTAATGACAATTCAGCTTTAGCAGAATTGCGAAACTTAGAAACAGTGACCCAGTACTGTGACAGAAATTATAATATGATTTTTTTTGTCAAAAAAGTTTTTCTGAGACTCAGTTTTATTATCGACTGTACTTTCGTACACAAACGATAATTGCTCATCAAGAACAATCAGACGAGCCTAAACACCATGGTTTTATCTTGTGCTGTTTAGGAGTTCCTACCATCTTCAGCTCCAAGGTAGCAAATGATTGTACTGTAAAAATTGTATTAAATTGTTGATTACGCTAATAAAACTTTACTTTTAACCAATATTTGAAATGCTTGGCTAAGATTCATTCACAATTAGATGGTTATCATGAGATCTTCATTCAGAGAGCGATATAGAAAATGCTAATAATACTTAACATTTAACCAAAATTTGAAATCCCTAGCTTCAATATTGGCTTAGATCCATTTACAACTAGCTGGTCATCCTGAGACCTTCATTTAGTAAGTGATATAGAAAATGCTAATAATACTTAACATTTAACCAAAATTTGGAATCCCTAGCTTCAATATTGGCTTAGATCCATGTACAACTACCTGGTCATCATGAGACCTTCATTTAGTAAGTGATATAGAAAATGCTAATAATACTTAACATTTAACCAAAATTTGAAATCCTTAGCTTCAATATTGGCTGAGATCTTGTCACTTGTTCCAATGAAAGCTGAATATCTTGGAAAATATTGGTCGTATTTCCACCAAACATAGCTAAGAACCATCTCGACGGAAAAATCTTTCGATAAAAAAAAACCGCACTTAAATTGGTCCATCCGCTTGGGCGCTACGATGCCACAGACAGATACACAGATACACAGATACACATGTTAAACTTATAACACCCCTCTTTTTTCGTCGGGGGTTAAAAAATGAATGAAGCGCTGCAAGGACCTACAAGCTGCACAGCTTGTAGTTCCTAGCAGCGCTACTATCAAAAATCTATGTATTTAAGGGTCTGAAAAATTGTACCCAGCCATATAGTGTAACATGGCATCCTCAGCAAACCTGATCGTTTGGCGTGATAGCGCTTCCGGTACTATGAACTTCCGGAATAATGATGATTTCGGATCAATGAATCAACTTAGGTATCCAAGGATGGTTATGTGATACTTCTTTCCCCACAATAGTCAAAAGCTAGAAAAGAGGGTTATGACTTTTATGTTGACGAAGTTACGGCGGGTACGTACCATCTAGTTCAACAATTTATCGAGAATTTAGAGCACCTCTATTGACATCATGAGCATTTCTCTAAAAGTTTGCATAAAATTAAGAAGTCAATTAAATTTAAAAAGCCATCCTTCAAAGCATTTTGAATAACTGCCACAAGCCAGAGGAGCGGGCCCGATTGCTGGCGGTTTCAGAACCCAAGGCAGGACACTAGCTTCATGCCCAGCCTTCGCAGAAGCTTGGAACCCTCCTGGATCCAGGTTCTGCGAATCACCGTGTGTCTCCGCCTCGGGTTAAGATCCTGCGAACCGCCCTGCAGCCGTTATGGAGCCTCAGTAGACGCCCTCGGGCGCCACGGCCTTCACTGAGCAACAGAGCGCCGGCCGATGTTTCAGACATGCGGCGCTCAACGAAATCGTCCGCAGGGCCCTCGGTACTGTATCCGTCCCGGCCACCTTGGTGCCAGTCAGCTTGTCTGCCGCGAAGAGACCCAACGGCTGCACCCTGGTACCGTGGTCCCGAGGACTTCCCTTAGCTTGGTATTCCACTTGCGTGGATACGCTGGCTCCGTCGCACGTCCACCACTCAGCACGAATGCCAGGGTCTGCCGCTGACGACGCCCAAACCGTCAAGTGCCGCAAATACGCATTTCTAAAAAATAATTACGTATTTGCGGCTCTTGCGGTCGAAACCGAAGCCTTCGGGCCGTGGTCGTCCGACACTAAAAATATTGTAAAGGAAGTGTCGGACAAGCTCATCGGCGCCTCTGGTGACCCGCGAGCGGGGTCTTACTTTGCGCGGCGGCTGGGGTTGGCTATTCAAGGAGGAAACGCGGCCAGCGTTTTGGGTACAATGCCCCGGGCGGCTCCACTAGTTGAGGGTATCCAATTTTTGTAAGTGATATGTTATCTTTTTTAACCCCCGACGAAAAAAGAGGGGTGTTATAAGTTTAACATGTGTATCTGTGTATCTGTGTATCTGTGTGTCTGTCTGTGGCATCGGAGCGCCCAAGCGGATGGACCAATTTAAGTGCGGTTTTTTTTAATCGATAGACTTTTTCGTCGAGATGGTTCTTAGCTATGTTTGGTGGAAATAGGACTAGTAGTTTCCAAGATATTCAGCTTTAATTGGAACAAGTGACGAGATCTCAGCCAATAATTAAGTCAATAATTCGAAATATTGGCTAAATGTTAAGTTTTACTAGCATTTTCTATATGACTCGCTAAATGAGGGTCTCATGATGACCAGGTAGTTGTTGATGGATCTCAGCCAATATTGAAGCCAATAATTCAAAATTTTGGATAAATGATAAGTTTTATTAGCATTTTCTATATCACTCAATAAATGAAGGTCTCATGATGACCAGCTAGTTGTTAATGGATCTCAGCCAATATTGAAGCCAAGAATTCAAAATTTTGGATAAATGATAAGTTTTATTAGCATTTTCTATATCACTCAATAAATGAAGGTCTCATGATGACCAGCTAGTTGTTAATGGATCTCAGCCAATATTGAAGCCAAGAATTCAAAATTTTGGATAAATGATAAGTTTTATTAGCATTTTCTATATCACTCAATAAATTAAGGTCTCATGATGACCAGCTAGTTGTTAATGGATGTCAGGCCATATTGAAACTAAGGATTCCAAATTTTAAGTTTTATTGTTAAGTTTTATTAGCGTAATCAACAGATTAAAAAAAAATTGACAGTACAATAATTTGGTACCTTGGAGCTGAAGATGGCCGTAGGAACTCCTAAACGGCACAAGATAAACCCATGGTGTTTGGGCTCGTCTGATTGTTCTTGATGAGCAATTAACATTTGTGTAAGAAAGTACAGTCAATAATAAAACCGAGTCTCACAAAAGAGTTTGACAAAAAAAAACTCATTATAATTTCTGTCACAGTCCCAGTACTGTGACAGAAATTATAATGAGTTTTTTTTTAAGTTTCGGAATTCTGCTAAAGCTGAATTGTTATTAGGACTATTGAACAGGTTCCTTTGATTGAGGTCACAAATAGCAACACCCTGCAAGATTTTAACGCGACTAAATGACACGTAGCTTTAGCAAATGTACTCTTGCCTAAGTGAATAACAGCTTTTTAGGATTTTGTAGTTTGTGTCAGTCTGTCCACAGCTTAGCTCAGAGACATAGTGGTTGAATACATTTTTAAAAACAATTTTTTGTGTACCTTAGGTACCTACACGTAACAAAAGTGGGGTATCTCAAAACTAAGTCAAGTTACCTAGCACCAACTGCAATTTTTATGGAGCTAAGTAAGCCACCCGTACCTACTATTTGGATCCTGTGGAATAGCAAGCAACCTGGTTCTGTTTTAGGCCATAAGTAGCAGGTTCTTGCGACTCATGCAGTGCATTTAAAGTATATGTTTTGATTGTCTTGGCTAATAACTTCGCCATTTTGCCATTATAAGCATTAACTAGTCTGACTTTAACGATATTTTCCCAGAATGTTGCTTAAGGCTATTGAAATCAAAATATATCCTAACTTCAATCTTAGAGAAGACGGCATTCATTACCACTGGCTTGGGATCCTGTTGTTATCTACATATAGTCAAGGATCAAGCTCGACGAAAGATTGGAAACCCTGGACCTTAAACGCTGTAAAACAAAAATAGTGTCAAAAGAAGAAAATTCCGGGACGAAAATTCTGTTTGTTTAAAAAATATAAATTAAAAATAAAATAAAAAATTTACAAAATCCCCGACATGACAACCAATAAAAAGAAAGAAATAAAATCTACGAAATATACCTATACAATGAACAGTAGAAAAAGAATCCAAGCTTCGTTGCGTCGGGGGACCGCTAAGTAAATGAAATGCAATGTAGGTACTGATAAATAAATCGTAAAGTGGGAAGCCCAAATGCATACTTGCAATTTTGCGTTGAAAAATATATTTCATTTCATTTAGGTACTTAGCGGTCCCCCGAACGCAACGAAGCTTGGATTCTTTTTCTACTGTTCATTGTATAGGTACATTTCGTAGATTTTATTTCTTTCTTTTTATTGGTTGTCATCATGTCGGGGGTTTTGTAAATTTTTAATTTTATTTTTATTATATAAATTGTATATAGTGTTAAATTGACTGTTACAGTAATATTACAATTTTTCGTTTAGTTGTAATTATTATTATTATATAATGTATTGTTATGTTTGGATATTGTATAATGGGTGACAAAACACATACGAAAAATAATTATTTGAATAGAAATTTACATTACATTTCAATATGGTTTTCCTATTCTGTTACCAATTTTCTTTGTGATTTCCAATACATTGATATTAGGTTATATGTTATTAAAAAACTATAAGTAGGTACGCCATAACCCTAAGTATACAACACGACATTACTAAAATAATCGGTAACGAAATAGGAAGACTATATTGAACTTTAAATGAAGTCTTAATTTTGTACAAACTTATTGAGAAATGCTCTTATATTGGATTTGGCCACCTCTGCAATTAATACCAAAATAGACTTATCAATTGTTTTGGTATAGGTATGCATTCATTATACTTTATCTGTCACGAGTTGAAAAGTCCAACATGATTTCCGTGTTAATATTTCATGTCTCTTTTTGTTTTTGCATGGCCCATTATGAATGTCCCAGTGCTTTATTTTCTACGACTTCAGAATCTTCAGATCATATTGTTGAGAAACAGAAGAGAACGGTCTAAATACGTTCTTGGAGAGTTACTTCGAAGACAGAAATTCGACGTTTGTATTTTGTCCGACGGCGTTAGAGTAAAAATCAATAAAAATAATGTATACAGTAAAAAGAGCGTAGGTAAGTGATTTCTTACATGCACACAAGAAGCGAAAGTAAATAGAATGTACTTAAGTTTAATTTCAAATGACATCACTCCAATTGAAAATGTAATGTCAAAAATTTCCAAATAGTATTGGAACTGATTGAGTTACGTGTGTAGTGCAGAAAATAATAATTAAGATTTTTTTTGAAGTAGGTATCACGTTCTAAACATTCAGTTTTATTGATTTCAAAACGTATTATTTATAAAATCGCAAGTAACTGAATATAACTATTTTATTACAATTTTGTTCAAGAACATTACGTTTAATAATAAAAAAAAAAAACTAGTTGAGCGGACAAAAGAAACGCTAGAACTAAAACTGTAGTTTAGTGTTATGCGAGGCTTTCCTAGAAATATTTGGTAGGCGGAGATAAAACCGATGGGTCGACAGGTGAAGTTACGAGCGTGGACAGTACCTACTCAACTATTTTTTTTTACTGGTTGCAACTAACACTACTCGCTTCTTCTGCAGGAATTCCGGACGGACGTGAAGTTGGATTCGCGGAGGCAAAACCTATATTTGATTGCATTTGTTATATCTTATTTGGACAGTCTTGTGGCGCGCCTTACTTATAACTCTTATAAGCCGCCGCTACGGCCACAGCCACGGCCGTACGTTAGTTCATGGGACGAATATCGACGCAAGTACGCGCCTTCGACAACCCGCGCACCAGAACACATTGGTCAAAATGACCAAATTCAGTACTAATTCATAGGCAGATAAAGAGCATTACATACCTAGGGCGGTGAATAAAATTAGTGAATGTCCAGATCGCAGTTGTTTGTGTCCCGAACTACGGTGAGGGCCTATGGGATATGTGATCTGGGGCTTTACTAATTATAGCTCGTGAAAGTTTTACGTCTTGCCTTGGCTAGTAAGTGAGATTTTATTCCCACGTAGCGGGCAGTAAATCCCACTTACGGCCTATGGTGATGTAAAAAAACTTACACTTTCACGGACAGCATTCTCATTCATTACCCATAGTGTTTATATGAAGACAAATTGCCTTGTGCCATTTTTGACTTGAAATTAGTTCTTTCTGTGCCGCAGTATGCAATTCTCAAATTAGTCCTATGTCCTCGAACTTGTTAACCTGGCTTTTGCTGTCACACAGCAGTAAAAAGGATCAGGTTTCCCAATATTTTCTGTGTTTAAAAGTAACTTTGATGTTGGAGCTAAAATACCACTATATTGCTTAAGTATGAAAATAAAATGAAAGAAACTTATTCTGTAAACTGGTATCTACAAGACTAGAAAATAAATACACACTATGAATGTTCATTGGCTACTGTTGCTTTTCTTTTTTTCACGAAGACGAGCTTCCCTGTGCTATATCGGCTTGATGCCAGTCACTTTTGTCACTTTTACGCTGAAACCGGTTACAATATAGTACGAGAGCCCACGACCAAAATTTTTGTCTCATAGCAATACGGCCAAAACCGCATCAAATCGATAGATACGATTATCCTGAACTCTAAAATACCAATATCAGACATTTTCCGCGTAGCGTTTGATCTGACCGAATTTTCAAAATTGTCAAAGAATTTTACCGAACTGCATCATAGCAATATGTCTGATTTGCAGACTGTAGTTGAATGATAGTTCTGAGATACCGGAAACATATTTTTCAGACGTTAGTGGTGTAGCGCAAACCCGTAAAATCACTAAAAAAAAAAAAAAATGAGACAAAAAAAATGTCTCATAGCAATACGTCTGAAAATCTTTTTTATTAGTAAATTTTGGTTATTTGATGCGAACAAAACAATTTTCAGACGGAAATGTGAACGCATTAAATTTTGAGACCGTTTTGAAAATGTTAACAAATTTTACCGATCGGTATCATAGCAATATGTCTGAAAATTGTTGGACATGATAAAATAAGTTGTCCACATGTGCAAAAAATTTATATCAGACAAATTAAGTGTAGCACCTTCTCTATCAGACAACTTTTCGATACTCAGATATCATTTAAAAATCGTATTGAGGCATCTTGAATTTTCTGTTACAAACCAATGAATACGAAAATAGCTTAAAGTGTCGAATACCGTTTATTGATTAGATGTGGATTCGTTTTTCAAAAGTTTCTCTTGTATAGATAAATAAAATTTTGATTTAATATATTAGATTTGTTTTATTGTATTACCTATGTTTCTACATGAATAACTTAAAATTAATGCCGTTTAAATATTTTTCACCGTTGGTTAAAATTCTCCCACATTTTAAAGTTTGAGAATCTGTGAACAGCATGATGACGTAGGCTTGTGTCAGTCACGTGGTTCGCGAGTCTCGGAATGGAATACCTGTCGGAGTATATTATTATACCATGGTTCCAAAGTTTGGAGCAGCTGGCGAGTGAGCTGTATAATAGTAAGAAAGGGGCAGGAGCGTAACAAGCGCGAGGCTGTTGAAATTAAATACTGATTGATTTGATAGTTTTGGTTTTATTTAAAGCACACTTGAGTAACTTTTACAAAAGAAATAATTAATGACATCTGTCATTTGTCAAAGTACATATAATAGACAAGGGAGATTCTTGAATATCTAAGAAGGCTGTAAATTTAAAAAAACATTTAACAGAGGCATCGGCCAGGCGACTCCGAAACGTTATTTTCGTTTTTGGGAGTATATGCTACACTTAAAGTGTCTGAAAACAGGTTTTTGGTAATCATGGCAGCAATACGAAAAGTTGAAAAAAAAATTTATCCGTATTGCTATGATACAGGTCGGCTAAATTTGTTGACATTTTCAAAAATGCGCTCAGGCTATATGCTACGCGCAAAATGTCTGAAAACAAACTTTTTCGTAATACAATTATAAAATCTATGTACATTTTCACTATCAGACGTATTGCTATAATACCGACTGTCTTTTTTTTGACACAGCAGAAATGGCCTCCCACGCAGTTGCTACACTTTCGACCGTTACTACACACCTAGTCGGGTTCAGAATCATACAATCTAACGATTTTATAGGGTTTTTGCCGTATTGCTATGAGACATGGTTTTGGTCGTGGGCTCTCGTACTAATAGACAAGATTTCATATTTTTAACTACTACAATGTCATTACTTTTCTGTATTCTGCTTAGAAAGATGATGTAATCACTGTTTTTTTTATTTTTCCTAAGACTACTAATTACTTTATTGTCTATTTATAAAAATTTACTCATTCTAAAATGTAATAATTCCAAAAGTATGACACAATGGAAAGGTTAGTTTAGTATGGAGTCTAATAAAAAAAAACGAATGACGTTGAGCTCGACATTATTGACAGCCAAAAAAGAAAAACAACAGTAGCCAATGAACATTCATAGTGTATATTTATTTTCTAGTCTTGTAGATACCAGTTTACAGAATAATTAAGTTTTCTCAAACATGCTCGGAAATGTATGCGTTAATGTCCCGATATGAGGACATGAAGTTTCTCGTTTATGGCTCCCTACATTACTTCTTGGCCTAGGCCACAAAAGTTAGTATGAAAATCCATTTTTGTCCGCTGCTCTAATTTTTTAAATTTCTATACTAAAATTAAATTGGCAAAGGAAAAATTACATACAGCCAACCACCTCCACAATCTGTAAGCAAAATTGCGACACAAAAAATCTATGGTACTATATTTATGTGCGGTTAAACATGGTGCTCAAATAGCTGGATCAAATAACATATTTAAAAAATAAAAAAGGTGGCAAATTGAAAATCTTTTTTTCTGCTTATTCGTATTTCGTAGTGATTATAAAATAATTTAGACAGACATAAAAATTACTTCTAGTGATGAGAGTGATGGGGAACTTATGAACAAAGGATGACGGGGAACTTTATGAGGAGGCAAATTTAGTCATGCAAAATATGCTACGGGAAAAAAGTAAAAACGAAAAATAGTTTTGTGTTGTTTACTTGATTATCTAGTAGTTATTTTAATTTTAATATTTCCTCACATCGTTTGAGAAAAGCACTATACAAGCTTCGGCCGGAACAGGGATTGCAGGACTCGTTCTATCTGGCCTCGTCTTCGACTCGGCCATCTACCCCAAACTCGTCCAGCAATCCCTTACTTCACGGCCTCTGCAGTAATGTACTATTCTTTCATTTTATTTTCATTGTTTTTCGCAGATAAGCCAAAGACTACAAGTGCTACAACTCTATGCAGGCATTGCAGGCATAGTTGTCGTAGATTACGGTTATTTTATGTATTTTTTATATTTCTTTACATACAGAAAAATTAAATCAAATATTTTTTTAGGGTGTTCACGACTCTCTCGATCTTTTTTATTAATTTATTTTTTATTAATTTTACTGAAAGAAATATGAAATGTTGTCAATTTCATTATACCTAATAATGAACTTATCGGAATATACGGGTCCAGTTTTGGAAACAAAATTGACTTAAATAATAATATTGCTTTGCTAATCCACGATATAAAAATCAAAATGATATCGCGGATTAGCAAAGCTATATTGTTATTTTAATTAATACTTCCGCAAAGTAACGCCTTATTACTAATAACTAATTAATTACTAACAAAATTGACGTGTGCTTAATGTGCCACAATAACTCAAGTCGGAATAGAATCAGAAATGAGGATATCCGCAGAAATAATAATGAAATAATGTACTTTATTCTGCAAGTAAGCCACAAGGGCACTTTTAGATGTCTGAGTCTACCGCTATTTCACAAGAGGAGACCACTGTTGAGAAGAAACGCCGAAAGAAACTCAGAAGAACCCAGGTAACCGACATAGCTCACAGGACTGCACGGTTGAAGTGTCAATGGGCAGGCCGTGTATTCTAGACTCTAGAGAATGGATGGTCGGATCGTTGGGGCAGCAGAGTCCTCGAGTGGTTTTTACGTATAGGAAAGCGTAGCGTGGGTCGGCCCCCGAATGGACGGATGATCATGGAGGGCAGCGGGGAGTGGGGGAGCGGGGTGCGGTCTGCACGGGATCGCACTATCGCGAGCTATGGAGCATGCTGCTATCCGCACTGCTGTATATAGGAGACTGTTGGATTTCGTTTTATATTTTTATATGTGGGGTACCTGACCTGAACCTGTCATATCCCATTCCTCTGACGTATGCAGGTACTTCATCGACGCCCGCCGCGAGCGACAGTCGCAAGTCACCATTTTACCTTGCTGTCTGTGCGGCCCCGTTTGGCCGCCTGGTGTTTGAATTATGTGCTATGAACTGGTGTGATGTGCCAAAAATCTATTTTATAAACTATTATACATACCCGTGAACGTGCAGATGACTTGCCGGCAAGAGGAGACAGCACGCAGCGTATAAAAGGTTAGTGCATATGTCTTTCCCTTTGTCCTAGGCTTCCTAGGTCCTATCTGCATAGTTTGGGGTTAATCTCAACTATACAGTCCACTTACCTTTATATTTTGACCAATTTTGTTCCCCTCCCACTGGTGCCGTGGGCTACTCTTATTTCGCCACACTTTTATCAAAATTATGGATTATTAAGAAAGGCACCTCCAAGACCTATGTTCAGCAGTGGACATCTGTGGCTATTTTGCAATCTCACTAAAATTCATGTTAAGTATACTAACTAAAATGCATAGTTTGGGCACTGAGACGATATCAATCTTTCATGCAGATACCTACTAGCATCGCGTTAAAAAAAATAAAAAACGTGCACTCGTTGAGTCTGTCGGTTACAAGCAACCTCGGGGATGGCAGATATTTGCGGCGAAATCTCACGTAAGCTCTAGTAGGCTTGTGTTATGGACACTAGACGACGAAAAACATACTTATAATAGATAAATACATACTTAAATACAAATAACATCCATGACCCAGGCAAAAATATTCGAGTTCATGCCGGGATTCGAACCCAGGACCATCGGCTCAGTAGGCAGTTGCTTAACCACTGCGCCAACCGCATTGTTATTATTGTTGTCTGATATTTATTTATTTATTTAATATTTCCATCATCAAATAAATAGCTTACAAGTAGCTCGCATTTCAAAATCAAGTTTCTCATCATGTCCAGACTTAAAATATTTATTAGCTTGTACATAACAATAATATAATGCTCATGATAAAGTATGTTAGCCAGGTGTCATGACGTCATAAGAAAAAGCGTCGTAGTTAATCCCTTATTGCGGTCAAATCCTTCAGGCAGTCAACATACAATAATAAATTGTGTGAAATTCCAAAGTCAAGGGTCACGAGTGCACAATCACTATAATAAAGCGAAGTTTTGTATTAACGTTAGTGATAAGCGCTATATAAGCGGGCGCGAGTCCCGACTGGACACAGAAGCCAAGCGCCATGTTGTTATACAGAGCCGTGCTCGTCGTTTTCCTCGCTCTCAGCGGCGTATGTGAGTAATATAATATTTTGCTTACGCTATTATAAAATATAGTGCCCGCACTGACCACAGCCCTAGATTTAATCAAACTTTTATTCCATGAATAACCCTAATTAACTCTCGGATAGTAAGTATCAAAACCCCATGTCAGTTTGAGATTACCATCCGGGAGAAAGCGCTTTTGCTGGAACAAAAGTTTGGTAAAATCCAGCTTTAGTCACGTAAATAATTTATAGTAGTACTTATACATTTGTATATATTTGTATTCATTTACAGTTTATAGTCTGCTCGTATTGTATCTTTGGATATGTAAATAATTTTATAAAATATTCTTAAATATTTACTTATACCCTAGACGCTGTCTATAAAATAAAATTTCTGCTTCGCACCAAATTCTAGTATATATCTTGGTTGAATGGTAGAGAATGCCACTTTTATTTTGTACAATCAAGCTGAAATAAACAGTTTACAATATTTTATTTATAGTTTGTATTGGTACATTTACTTTATCTATGACTTCCGCGAGTAAAACCGTGGGAGAAGCTAGTATAATTATACTGCCTGTCTCGCATACCGCGGGGTTTTAGGGGCGCCAATGATTTGACACTAGGCCGACAATAGGCTTCAAACCATTAATGCTTCAAACACCCCGGGGCCGGGGGTATGTCTCGACACAACCATCTGCAATCTGTCTAATTCAAATTCCTTTCCAGTGTTCGCGTCTGCAAAACCACGACCACAACTCGGTTTCATCGGTGAAATGATCTTCGGGCCCGCCCCCACTCAGGCCCCGCCCCAGCCGATCAATGTGAATGTTGCACCTGTCAATAACGCAAGATATTACCAACATATGCCTCCGCCGAACCAGTTCCCGATGATGCCTCAGCCGCCGACGCCACCGCCGTTCCCCAACCAGCAAATGCTAGGTCAGAATGGCCAGACTCCAGGGAACAACAATTAGTATCCATCCAGTAACAGGGAGAGATGGCGGGAGATAGTGTGGAGAGCTGTGTCCATCTTTACCATCGACGTGAACGTTTAACTGTGAAACGAAAGAGAAGAAGATCCATTCAACAATTGACTACGGTCACAAACTGCACTTATGACACTCTTTCATTTCTAAGTAGCAATTTGTGGCCGCGTTCAAAAAGTAATACCCATTGGGTCCCATTGTTTGTTACAAGAAACCGAAGTCAATCGGTCTCAAAACACGATTACTACTAGTTAAAGTATAGGTAAACGAAATGACGTGACGCTCTGTGATGTAACTTTTTCTTTCAAAAGAAAACATTGACATGATTTTGTAAGTTTCATTATATACTCGTAGAATGTAATGTAATGATGTATTAACTTAAATATTGTATCTGTAGATTTTCCTTCTCTTACACACGTACTTATCTATATTTTTAATGATAATGTATAACAAATCACCAAACAAGAAATAAAATTATCTACCATACTAACGTATTTTCTTTCTTTGGTTTTATGTTAAGTCTCATCTTTTTAACTTGCACCCCGAATACTACTTACTTGCTTTTGGGTCACATAAATAGGAGTTCATAAGCTCTAAAAATTGGCTTTGGGTTCATATATATGTTGTACCTATGTTGTACGCGCTTATGATAAATGATTGAAAATAATTCTCAAAGCTCACGTACTGTAAACTAACTAGCTCCAAAAATTAGCTTTGAGGATAACAAGTAGTACCGTTGAATTTTTAAAATAACAGTACGGATAGGATGTAAAGAAAACGAAAATAAACATGTACGCAGAGGATAGCAGAAAAAAGAAACAAAATATAACGAAATAGGTTTTTATTTCCAGGCCAATATCTGTAGATATTTCATCCCCAAAAAGACAATTGACATCGATAAAGAAGATTAAACATTACATAAAGAACAATACAAGAAGACAAAGAGTCGTAAAGGACGGGTTTCAATCAGAATATTATGTTGCGCCTTCGGGAGTGCCTCAAGGTTCGCATCTGGGACCTTTGCTTTTCGTACTATTTGTAAATGACATAGTTAATGTAGTAAAACACAGCAAATGCTTACTATACGCTGATGATCTCAAACTTTATCGAGAAGTAAAGTGTCCTGACGATGCTCACCTTCTGCAGAGTGACTTACACAATATCCAACGTTGGTGTGACGACAATAATATGGTCCTTAATGCCTCTAAATGTCAACATATTAAGTTTACCCATAAAAAGAATACCATTAAGAGTAATTATGTAATTAAAGATACTATATTAGAGGAGGTCAATACTAGTAGGGATTTGGGAATTATACTCGACAGTAAACTAAATTTCATCAGCCACATTGATAACGTGATACAGGGGAGTTTGAAAATGCTAGGTTTCATCAAGAGAGTTACAAAAAATTTCAAACACTGTAAGACCTTCACTGCGCTCTATAACACCTTCGTGAGATCGCGAATTGAGTATGGTAGTCAAGTCTGGAATCCATCATACCAAGTTTATATCGAGCGGTTGGAGAGGATCCAGCGCTCTTTTACTCGGTATATAGCCTATAAAGACCGTTCTAAAAACGTCACAAAACGTACCAGTTACGAGAAAAGACTTGAACATTTCAATATGTGCACTCTTCAACAGAGACGAGATTAGATTTAGATCTTGTTTGGCTACACAAAGTGATAAATGGGGAAATTAATGAAGGTCGCGTCCTAGAGAGTTTTAACTTTATTGTACCTAGTGGTAATGTTAGACCCTCACGCATCACCACTTTCCGACCAAAGCTAGCGAAAACAAATTTAGGTAAATTTTCCGTCCTAAACAGAATACAGAAACGATACAATACGCTGCAAATTGTGCATGTTCTGGATATCTACTCTGACAGTATCGGTTGCTGGAGGCGTAGACTGCTTTCGAAAGCTAGTCCCACGCAATAGTTCATTTTCCATTTTTATTTTTATTTGATTGTAAATAGTCGCAAGATTTGTTTATTTTTAATTTTTTTCTCTCTGTAATTAGTTACTTTAGATTAAGTTAGGTACCTTTTTGCCAACCTGTCCAGTATTTGCAAAAATGCTGTTGCACATCTGTCATTGAGGTGCGGGCTAGAAGTGCTTCTAGTGTTGAGTGATAATTTTTGCATGTAAAGCCTTGTACTTTGTTGGTGTGTCGAATAATAATAAATAAATAAATAAATAAAATATGCAAAGAAAAACTAAGAAAACAACCAACATTACTTAGAAATGGGTTTTTATTTGCAAAACTATTGTAGTTAGTTATATTATAAGTATGTTCAGACTACGCCACAGCGACGTCCGCGTCAGGTGAATCCACACAAATCATATTGGGATGTGTGGGAGCTAACTAACTTTGCAGTTGGTTACGGTAAGTTTTGTTTGCGGTATGTAACGACACCACCATAGCGTAGTAGACCAGACCTCTAATACCCTTGATAGTCATTGTCATAGTCATGTTGCTGCCACCTCTGTCTGTGTCGCATTCTACTCGCACGTTGATTGTATTGAGCGTTGTTGATGGGAGCCACGTGTACATAGATCGGCTGCGGCGGCGGCGGCGTGGGGTCAGGCCCGAAGAGCAGCACTTTGAGGAAATGACAAGGTTTTGCAGCAGCAAAGCCAATTTTGTCTGGTATCACTGCGGAAAAAAAATAACTAAATAAATAAGTAATAAACAATCACGGGGACATAAGGGCCGTATCCCTTTTAAAATGTATTTTTTTCATATTATGACAAATATATTGATAATTTCAACCAACTTTTTAAAGTGAATAATACTTTTCCCTGACATCTAGAAAGTAACAAAGCTCTTTCATGCTTTCAGTCGAAAATAGGTTGAAAAAACCGTTTTCTGCGTGAATTTTGTCAAATTATCAATGAAAAATTTAAACTGTAGGTTTCTAATATATACTATGAATCTCAATAGCCCTTTTATAAGTAGCAACATTGGTAATATGTAAAGAAACATGTTTTTTCATGTTCATAGAGAAAACATGTCTAAAACAGTCGGCATTTTGGAACAGATAAGGAGTCATAATATTAACTCTGTAATTTCATGATCTAGCAAACAAGTCTAAGTTTAGTAGATAAATTACTCTAATTTGAAACTTAGAAAATAAATGTAGAAAGTGCATAATACCAGTACTTATCATATGAATAATACCACCATTCATTAATTCACTATCATTATTAATAGTATTCAAGTATTCAATAATAATGTTGTAGCTGGGCATTTTTAATTTGTGCACCCAGAGGGTCTCAGATTATGGACTTTTTTGGGTAAATTTTACTCAGAATCAGGAGTACTAATTTTTTTTTCGGAGACGTTTTTTAATTATTATTAATTGTGGTATTTATTCTGAGCATAAGGAGTCCTAAAAGTGACAACGAGCTGGGCAAGGCTCAGCTAAATAATACCACATAATAATACTCACAAACGCCGGTGAGAGCGAGGAAAACGACGAGCAAAGCTCTATTCACTAACATCTTGCTTGACTTCTCGTGAGTTTGTGTACCGTGGCGGCAAGCGTAGCCGTTTTATTGGTACCACCGGTCCTTATCACTTCGTGTAGGCCGGGTCAACGACAGCATGGTCTACGCCGTAGACCCGTAGACTTTAGGTACGGTTTCGCCCGCCCGCCTGGCGCAATAATATAATAAAATGAAAATGATCTCATGTAACAATATTACAAGGAAAGCCGTTCAAGTGCGAGCCAAACTCGCGCATAGAGGGTTCCGTACGAACTATGAAAGCACTCCATTTTGCTGTAACGAAATGATAAACTGTAGATATTGCTGAGCGACAAACTTAACTTTACCGTTGGAAAACTGTTTAACGTAGGTACTTTAAATAAAGACCATAATTGTTATGAATGAATCACAAATGTATGGTTTTCAGATTTTTTTAATACTTGTAGTATAAGATGGTATAACTTCCCAAATTTCATAGTTCTCGGCCAACGTAAGCACCCTATAAATTTTTATTTCCTTGAGAATGTCGCAATATGAGTTTTTTGCGGTATAAACGGCCGTATCTTTTTTTAAGTTAACTTGGAAGTTTTTTTTACAGATTCAAGGTTAAAGTCTAGAGATTTAATTAAGTATATATGGTTCTAATATAAACTTGATACCTCCACGCGTTCCTGAGATAAAGGGTGTCGACAGACGAACGGACGGACGAACGGACAACAAAGTGATCGTGATAAGGGTTCCGTTTTTCTTTTGACCTACGGAACCTAACTAAACTTCATAAAGGAGGAGGTTCTCTATCAGTTGTAATACCAATGGGATAGAGAACCTCGTCCTTTTTGAAGTTGGTTGAAAATATGAAGTTTCGTAAATTTTTCAGAAATCACATTCATCACATCTCATTTCAGAAAATAATGCGACAAGCTGAAGCTTTCAGATTAAAAATCTCTTTCTTTCTATGAAAATACATAAATGACGAAGCATTTTGCGTATGCTTCGTCATTTATTTTCAAAACCCGACTTAAGAACCTCTGCAGTCGGTTCGGTTGGTAAGAATAAAATTAACTAAGCACCAAGGAAAAAGCAAATGTAATCACTTAAACATTTTATTCATTGTCTGTTGTAAATTACACTTAAGTTATTCTTAAAACTGAACATCATCAGAAAATAAAAACGATATGCCTGCCCATTACAGAAATTTTAGATTAAAATACAAATCACGAAATTACATTTGTCTTCCCACAAAGCACTCAGGCTGCATTAATAATATAATGTATTTTTTATATTCTACTTTTTATATAAATTTATCGTAAAAAAAACCTAGCCTAAGTATAAAAACGAATAAAGGAAATAATAATAAATCTTTATTTCGGATATGTTACATCCATAAAAGGTAAGTAAACTTAAAACTAATATTAGTAGTAGCATTAGCTTATATAGCCCTTATACGACTTATTTTAGCTGTATAATGTCTGTATAAGCTCCTATACATCACGTGTTACTTGGGTTATGATTATTAACCATATTGTGGTGGTTGCTGTTGATTTTGATACATCTGGTTAGGGTTTTGGCCGCCGAATGGTTGAGGAGGTTGCGGGGGCTGGGGCGGTGGGGGCGGTGGCGGCATGCCTTGGTTGTACTGTGCGTTGTTGATGGGTGCTACGTATACACTGATGGGCTGGGGCGGCGGCGGCGCCTGAGTCGGTCCAAAGATGATGTCACGGATGAAACCAAATGGCTTTGGTTTTGCTGATGCGAACCCGATCCCGTCCGGGATCACTGTAAAGAACACGGATTAGTTGGATACGTCAGTTGTGTCGATACCTAGTAAGTTTCAAAGTAAGTATTTATTTACTTATCTATGAAAGTATGTATCATTGTTCATTACTGATACTCATAGTATAGGTATGTTTGTATAAGCTATAATCTTATTAAAATTTTCGTGAGACATATTTAAGAGGCCTTTATTCCTTTTAAAATGCTGATTGTTTTAGATTTTTTCTTATATAATTTACTTAATTATCTTAACATAATTATTGATGTTAGTACCTAGAATAGGGCTATTGGGATTTATTGGTATAAATTTGAAACTTACAGTTTGAACGATTAATTAATAATTTTTGTTATAAAACGAAATTGACAAAATTCACGCGGAAAATTAGTTTTTTTTACTTATTTTCGACTGCATGTAATGAACTTAGGGAAAAGTATTATTCACTTCAAAAAGTTGGTTGAAATTATCAATATGATATGAAAAAAATACATTTTGAAAGGAATAAGGTCTCTTAAATATTGTATAAAGCGGTTTACACTCACGTGAAATTGTCAGGCCTGACATGTTTGGAACTCGTATAGGGCTCTTCAGGAATGCTACTCGTACAACGGCGCGGTAAGCTCGTCACTTCATACAAACGTCACATCAAACATTTCGGACTGTTCCTGACAATTCCACGTGAGTGTAAACCGCTTACTACAATACCTGTGGACTTACATATGCCGCTGAGAGCGAGGAAGGCAACGAGCACAGTTTGGTTAGACATGCCGCTCGGTTTGCTGGAAGCTTGTATACAATGTACTGTATTGCTGTCGGTACATGCACCCGCTTATATACGGGCTTATCACCAATGTAGTATGAATTTATTGACGCTAAAACAGCTGTGTAAAATCCCAGCGATTCCTTCTTGTAGGCAGTACTTTAAGGACATTACTATATATAGATAGTTTATTTATTTGTAATAATCTTTTGACGACGCGGTTGGCGCAGTGGTTTCAGCAACTGCCTACTGAGCCGACGGTTCTGGGTTCGAATCCCGGCAAGGGCAAATATTTGTGTGATGAACTCAAATATTTGTGTCTGGGTCATGGATTGCTATAATTAAATAAATAAATAAATGGATGTTATTTGTATTTGAGTATACCTATGTATTTATCTATATACTGTAGATTTATTTTAGCTTAATTTAATTTACTTTATTATAGATTTTAGTTCTTTAGTTTTAATTTGAATTTAATAAAATTGTCCATTTATATATTTCGCTCCAATTTAATATGTAGAATTTTTATCGGCGTCTAGTGCCCATAACACAAGCCTACTATTTAGAGCTTGCTGTGGGACTAGATTGATTTGTGTGAGGTTGTCCGATATACAACAATTAAAAAAAAAAAAACATACATTGTCAACATAAGCTGACATAACATACTTAACCAGATCCAATAAGCTACAAATTTAATGTAAATTAAATAATCAGATCCAATAAGCATTACCTATTACAAATTTAATATAAATTAAATTCAGTATTATTATTTTACATAGATAATCGTTGTGATTATATATCGTATAGATATAACCGTTGAAGTGATATAAAAACCCCTACACTTGGAAAAAGTTGAATGTCTTCAGATGACTGAAAAGATTTTTAACCCCCGACGAAAACAGAGGGGTGTTATAAGTTTAGCATGTGTATCTTTGTGTCTGCCTGTGCCATCATAGCTCTAAACTGCAATAAAAACGGACCAATTTGAGTGCAGTTTTTTTTTAAATCGAAATACTTGTCCGTCGAGATGGTTCTTAGCCATGTGTGATGGAAATAGAAGAGATATTTCGTTTTAATTGGAAACAGGGACAAGATCTCAGCCAATATAGAAGATAAGAATTTTAACATTTTCTATGTCATTCCTTAAATGGGGGTTTCATGATGGCTAGCTTCTTGTATCGGGGGGTTCTTGATAGGTACTTTCATAATTAACACTCTTAGTCAAAGTTATCTTTCAAACCATATTTACATCATTTATAAATTAAGGTTTCGATTGTAACCTTTTTCTTGTTAGTGTGCAATAAGTAACTGTTGTATTGTATTGTACATCAAAATAAGAACTTTCATTTACCTTACGAGTCCCTATGAACTATACCTACTATAGACATATTCTAGCGACCATACATAAACTTACAAATAAGTACAAAGACAAATACTTTAAACTTGATTTTAATCCAACCATTGTGTCTTCGTCATACCGCAATGGCAGCAAAATACAAGGATTGCAGGAGGTTAGGCTAAGTAATTACCAGTGCGTAACTGGGTTTCCAAACTATAGGTGCAAATATTTCCCATTTTGCAGCTAGTTATAAATAGGTATTTTGTTGTTATTCTGTCCCGTGGCCCAGAGGACAATAGTCATAAAACTTCCGTTGTTAAATCACTCCTGTGGTGTAATCACTACTGTGGCGCGGAACATTTCCGTTAGTGGGTTTGTTTTCCCACACAAACTCCGACTCACTGGTAGTGAGGGCTAACCAGCCCCTCTAGCATAACTGTCATACGAGACCATTTCTCTCGCGAGATTACCCGTCCCTTTCTGACTAATTTCATATCAGACTCGTGTTTATTTAATCACTCGCTCGTACTTCGCTCGTGAATAAAAATTACACACGTTTGAAATCACTTACCTTACATACTTGTATCATAAATAACAATTTTCTACGATTGGCGGCAAACATTTTTTTCCTTAGAATTATTTTGTTAGCATAAAACGGCAACTAATCATACCGTCATACCTTATTTTATTATACCACTAGCGGCCCGCCCGGCTTCGCACGGGTTTATATGCATGTATAATGTACATGTAAACTGTCCTCTTGAATCATTCTATCTATAAAAAAAACGCATCAAAATCCGTTGCGTAGTTTTAAAAATCTAAGCATACATAGGGACAGACAGCAGCGACTTAATTTTATATTATGTTGATGATGAGGTGCTTGCATCATAAGGCTAATTACCTATAGGCAACAAAGCGGGAAAACCGAAGCGCAAAACAACAGGACTTTTTTATTGTCGCTGTCAGCGTTGTTTTGGTATGGTAATGTTATCAATGCAAGAAATTGTGTCCTGTTATTATCAAGTCGGGTCATTGCAATGGAACAACCCACTTTTATCAAATTACGACGTTATTTAAGACCTTGATATGGGTTTATCATGTGGTAGATAAATGGTAAAGTATCATGTTCATTGACCAAATGTACCTACACCTACCTACATAAGAGGAAGAGGGATAAAATTTGCTTTATCATATATTTCTATTACGTGATTTATAGTAAAAATGTGTGGTAGAAAACAAAAAAATTAGTAGTTTTAGATTAGAAATTATATAGAAGTCCTTTCTTTAGTATTTCGTCTGTAAAGAGAAGCCCTCGGATTTTTGAGCAGTGTTTGAGATTCTAATTGAAATAAGTTTCTGTCAAAAATGACATTTTAGTGGCAAGCTTTTATAGCCGACTGTACTTTTCTTTGGATATCCATCAAATGCTCAATGAGACGATTCTAAAGAGCCCAAGCTCGGTAGGATTGTTTTTTCTATTATAGAGTTCCTATGGCCACCTTCCGGCTCCATCATCAGATCAGCCCCATGGTACCATATTATTGTATTGTCATCAAAGTAAAGTAAGTATGCAAAATTTCAGCTCAATCGGTTGACGATATCTGCTTCAAAATTGCGTTGCAGGATTTCACCCGAACAAACATACCTAATTTAAACATACCATGCAAGTTAAATAAAAGCTTTAAAAATCAAAAACGACACGTTGACAGATTTATTGGTATAAAGATCCAAGCATATGTTAGCCAAGTAAGCGATTAAGTATACCCTTTTGGTTGAAAACCGGCAGTTGCTTCCAACAACTTTAGAATAAATACGCCTAGACACCTACCTACTAACTAAGACAGTTTTGGTTAGCCACGGGCTAAGTTGCGTCCGTGCGCACATCTGTCACAACGTCAATGTCACAAGCAAAACGTCTCTATGATTGGTTCATAGACACGCACACGTAAAACCGAAAGCTTCATCGCTCGCAAATCTGTTGTTTGAAGACTCTCGTTCTAGACGTATTTATTCTAATGCCGACCACGATTATCGTGTGATAAGCACCATAACATGCCTGTAGGCTGTCAAAATATTTTAATTTTATCAAGACGTTTTATTGAGACCCCAGGTGTGCTGTTGCGCAGGCCCGCCTTAGTTTTAACAGTCTAGAATAGACCATTGATACAAAGATCAATGCTGAAAGAAACCTTGAAATGCGTAACCTGGTGAAAGAGATCGGGAATCGAACCCGGTACCTCTGGATTGCCGGTCTAGCGCGTTAACCTTTCCGCCACCCTAACGCCCAAACATCCTTTCGAATTTTTCCTTATGCTTTGTGTGTCGATCTTTGCATCGTTTATTTGAAAGGCACGTTAGCCTAGAATAGACCTAAGCATCAGAGCGTGCCAGTATGCTTGGTTCCACCTTCCACCTTCATTCGAGCCAATCGATCAGGCTGTGCCCTTACCATGATTTAACGTGACCGTAACCGCTAGCGACTGCGTAAAATTTTTATATAGAAAATAGTACAGCAGGTACTTTTTAAAACTACGATTCTCCATACAAATATTTTACCCAGTCGCTTGCGAGTATCTGCAGCGGTCACTATAAACTCATGTAAGGCTAAATAGGGGTACGGGTATCTATTGCATGTTATATCGGTCGATTACGTCTTCGTCATATTTAAAATATCAGATAACTTGTGTATGACCTATCATTCGTTAAAGACGTGTTTATACTTAATATTGGCTGATAATAAACTTAAATAAATATTTTTGCCTTCTTTTATCATTTAACTGGAGCGAAGGAAAACCCAAAGTGAATAAAGATGCGCTAATATGAAAAAGTTCATAAGTTCAGGCACTGAACTACATTATCAGACGGGATATAAATATTCATAATTACTGTGAAGGACAATTATTAAATAGATGGGTATTTTTTTTAATTATTACAAGAGCAGTAGGACGTGCCATGAACTAAAAGTGTGTGTTAAAGGTAAGGTTTCGTGATTCTATATATTAAGCCTTTTTGACTGCATTTGAATTGTGACTGCAAATGTTGCCCGATTTCCCACATGCATTCAAATAAACCATTTCATTTAATTTAATTTTAAGTGCGAGTCAGACTCGCGCACAGAGGGTTCCTTAGGAACTGTGAAAACACTGCATATTGCTAACGAAAAGATAAAATGTCCAAGCGGCAAACTTAACCCGGCGAGCATGACGTGGAAAAAAGTTACATCAAGCATGAGGCAGGGTATGACATGCCCGAAATGTAATGTACCGTAATATAATTTTTATTAATATAATTTTATTTCTTCGTGATTTATACTGTTTAATAATGAATTATTTAATGAATTTAAATCAAACAAAAGTTTTGATCATGAAATTATCTTTATTTATTCGTGTTTACCTTATACTATGTAATTATACGAATAAAAGTTTAGAGGTTTACAAAAATCCACAAATAAACAAAATAAACAGTATTTAGAATAAAAATCTACTTTTAACTAAAAGATAATGAGATCCTCTTCTTCAGAAAACGTAAAAATATTTTTTTTTATTGAAGGTTATGGTTAACCTCTGTCATCGACATTCAGCACAATTTCTGCACATGAATTCAGCATGCTCCATATGGGCTTGCTGCAAGATTTACAGCCTCAGTCTAGAATTGGCTGGATCATCAACCAAATCGTCGGCCTCTTGCTCCGAGTCACAATTCACTTCGTGCTCACTACAGTGATCAGTTTCTTGTTCCGAACTGGATTCATCAAAAAACTCTGATCCCACCTCCTCTAACATGGCACGAATCCTTTTTTCTTGCCTTTCAATGTCCATTATGATGAAAAACTAATAATAATAAAAAAAGCAACAAATATAAATTCAAACATACATTGAAACCTTTAAAATAACTGAGAATAATAAAAAACAGAAATTGAAATGCCTACGTAAAAAAAATACGTCTAAAATGACGCAGGGTACCCGAAGCAGGTCCGTGTATGAATATTCCGAGCGACGCCGCGCGTCGCACTGTTGTCTCGCCACTATCCCCTCCCGAACACCCCTCCCTCCAGCTACTGAGCAGGCTAGTGTTGCCAGGAAAAAAATTAGAAAATGCCAACCCTTTTTAATAATGACAGGGTATGTCATACCCTGGGTCATGCTCGCCGGGTTAACATTACCGTTTCAGATTTTTCCATATAAGTACTTGTAGTATGTCACGGTATTACTTGCCAAATTCATAGTTTAAGGTCAACGGAAAATTTCTACCATCCTATAAATTTTGATTCCCTTGAGAGTATCGAAATATACGTTTTCTGCGGCATGAACAGCCGGATCTTTTTTTTACGTTTTAACTAGAAGTTTGGTTTTTTAACAGCTTCAAAGGACTATAGTCCTGAGCACTTATATGGTTTTAATTTCCATTAAATTCGATAACCGGACGGACAACTAAGTGATCTTTTGAGGGTTGAGTTTCTTCCTTTTGAGGTACGGTACGCAGGTACGGTACGGAAACCTGAAAACCTAAATGCACAAAATATATTTTTTTACGTTATTTTTGTCACTTTCACTCAGGGAATATAGTATTTTCGCGTCTCCGTAGTCGGATAACCATCTGTAAATCGAATAAAATCCGATATAATTATAATTAACAGTCATAACATGAATAACAAAACACAATGCAAGTACTCTTTATTGTACACCTCACAAAACATACAGGAGAAATACAACGCAAGAAATTACAATGAGAGGTAAACAACAAACCAACTCACATAATTTAATGAGAATCGGCTGACAAATGCGACCTCTAGGCGAGAACAGCCGGAAGTCCGGACAAACGGACGCGCAAACTTTCGGACATATGAAAGAATTTCGGGCCAAGCTGAAAATGAGACGCTCATTAGGTCAATTATACTGACGTAAATAAATAGAAGAAAACTAAGAGCTTTCAAGTCAAAGGCGTTAAAGTCATAACGTGCGTTATAACAGACTTCGAAGTATCACGTTTCGGGCGGAACAACTCGAGAGAACTGTAAAGGAATTACATACAAAATTGAAGGCCTAAGCCGGGAAGCTTTTTTTTTATGTTCGTATTTTTTTTAGGCTCAAAAACCGCGATGTGTCGCTTGCCGTGTTGATCACTGCCGATAAGCGCTATATAAGCGCGCATGCGTCCCATTGTATCACACAAGCGTGTGAGACGGTAAGCCACCATGTTGCTCATAACTTTGCTAAGCACGTTTCTGGCACTCGGCGGTAAATGTAAGTGTTTATTTTATTGTTGTGTCTCCAATACTACTTCATCAGTATCACTATTAAGTACTACACTTTATCAAATTCTTCCAACGCGTATGTCGACCTGTTTGCCCGTCTGCATGTTTACGATAATCTGGAGAACTACTGAACGGATTGATTTACACGCGATTTTCATTTCCGCTAGCCAAAACCTAGACGCAAAAAGACGAAGACAATAAAAAAGAATAGACTTAAGGTACTTATTATTACAACAACACCTCAGTCTGTCACTTAAGTATTTTGTAGTAGGTATCTCATGTTGTGTATTTATGTGTGTGTGCAATAAAAACTTGGATTGCATTGTTTTTTCAATCGCGCCCGCCATGTTCGAGCAACCGGGAACATATATTAGAAGAAAAAAATAGGAGAAACCAACATTCAGGCAAACCGAGAATCACCTTCAAGTCGATTAACTTAACAAGTTTCTTACAATATTTAAATTACTTCTGTATGTTTTATAAATTTATGAAACATAATAAGGTCAAATTTTTTTAATGTGCGATTGTGTCATTACTATTTTTATATTAAACGGTAACGCATTTCAATATTTCTTTCAGCTTTGATCTGTGTATCAATGGTTTACTTATGTTTTGTTTACAGGGTATCCCGATGGTACTGGGATTGGATTTGCATCAGCAAAAACCGTGGAGCATTTGCCTATGGAGACGCAGCAGACAGAGCGCCGGGTCGAACCTGAATATTATAGCACACGTATACATGTAGCACCGATAAACGATGCCCAAGTGCGAACAGGTAAGACACATATTTTTACCCCTATGTCATAGGGAGCAAACGAGCATTCGGATCGCCTGTTGGAAAGCGATTACCGTCGGCCACAGAGACCTGAAACACCAGAGGAGTCACGAGTGCGTTGCTGGCCTTTCAGGTGGGAGTAGGTACGCTCTCTTATTGAAGGTCTTTGCTCGTATCGTATGTTGTAATAAACAACTTCCAACTTTACCTACCCCTTGAACCACCCTGTTGGGGTAGGATTTTCACCAGCCAGGCTGCCAGACAAAGTCCGACTCATTGGTAATGAGGGCTATAACCTGACACAGTTAAATTCAATTCATGTCTAATAATAATAGATGCAAAATTCATCCCATTAGAGCCACTAGTTTCCCCGTGTTACCTAACAGACAGAGTTTTACTTTAGTATTTACTCTGTCTGTTAGGCCGCCGCGCCGCGCCGCGCGATGTTAGCCGCTCATTCCACGGGAAGACCATTTTTTTACGAGATAAAAAGTAGCTTATGTGTTAATCCAGAGTGTCAGCTACCTTCACACCAAAATTTATCAAAATTGGTCCAGCCGTTTGAGCGTGAAGAAATATGAAACGCGCAAACACGTAACACACACACACTCACAATTTTTTTCCTTTATAACATTAGTTTGATTGCATTAGTATAACAAACATAGACAACAAACAACGTGAACCGACGACCGGGGTCCTATGATGGTTGCGTTTATCACGTGATAAATAAGTGACAAAGCTTCTGTCACTCACAATCGCATTTTGTTAAAACGTGACGGATGCTTTGTCACTTTTAACGCCTGATAAAAGCAACCATCATAAGCCCGCTGGTCCAATATCGCGGGAAGCTGGTGAATGAGGACGGCGCACAATCGTTGTGGAGAACTTTAGGAAAGACCTTTGTCTAGCAGTGAACGCATTCGGCTGACATGATGACGTAGCTAATAAACTCATTTTCTTTTACAGATGCTGATCCCCAGGGTTCCAAGGATCAGGTTCTATATTCGAAGACTTCAGGACAAGCATCTGCAATATACGTCGACCGGGTAGCCCCCGTACACCCGCAGCCAGGGCGGCCATATTGGAACGAGTTTAGTATAAATGTTGCGCCTATCAACAATGCGCAGTATAACGCTTTCTACTATCCGACAACCCAACAGCCGGAACAGAAGAGCAACCATTAGACGGACGATTAATCTAGGACCTGTGTAATTTACTAAAGCTATATACAATATTAATAAATTACTGCGCTAGAAGAAGGAATGTATGTCTAAAAATTACTACAGATTAAAATACACAAAATGCGCTCATTTGTTTATTTTTTGTAATAAACACGGCGTAGCAAAGCAATAGATAGTACTATTGAGTCGATTCCAAAAAGAATCTAGATTTGGATTGAAGATCAGTTCTATGGGTTATGATTTCGTCTTTCGTCTGTCGTCGATCGTCTTTTGTTTTGTATGGGCGCGCGGCGTCATGCCAGTCTGGCGCCATCTGTTGTGCATAATTTCCTTTGTCCTTGCATCATGCCAAAACGGCTGGACAAATTTTAACCGAAATCGGTACAGAGATAGCTGGACATCGAAAGATGGTTATAGGATAATTTTTACCCAAGGTATAAAAAAATGTACACGTACGAAGTTGCTCTCAGTCATCTTCCGTCTAAGTGTCAGAGTCCCACTTTTGGTGAGAAGCAAAACACTGTATACGTGCTATGTAAAATACATGCACTTCCAGAGTTATTCTACTCAGCTATTACGGAAGCATTTACAGGGTTATGCCTCTCAGGTACGGTTTAATATTTTTCTATTAACATAACATAAACAAATTAAGAAAGGCCGACCCCCTGGTAGGGTACCAGTCTTTTTGTAGCGGATTATTAAAAAATTATCTATCTTACAAATGTATAATCAAATCTTGAAATTTAGTACTATATATGCGATATATTACCAAATTGGGGATATTACAATACCTCGTCTAATCACGGCCAGTTTAACTCCATTCTCTGCGTGGTATATACATCTATAGGTAGATACATCGATATATGGACCTAAAAGTGAATTGCTGTACATTTAAAAGCTTTCCGCATCAAGAGTCGTTTAACGCCGTCCGCACACCCGTAATTTGAAATAACTACCGCGCCGCTGACTGAAATACTAGCGATGAATTCTAAAATCATTTAAGGGGCTACCGAGGTAGCAAAGAGGCTGTATAAGAATCACTGTAACTTAAGCCCATCATGCTTTAATAGAAAATAATTACACCCAAACTACCCAAGGTCTTTTTATATAACAGCAATATTAGGTATTATTTCACTATTCTTCAAGCATATATGAATATATAGACAGAATGTACGGATCAACATTTTTTATAGCAACAGGAATTCACGGACTTCATGTTATAATTCGACCAATTTTCTTATTTATTTGCTTGACGACGCGGTTGGCTCAGTTTGTAAGCACCTGCCTACTGAGCCGGCGGTCCCGGGTTCGAATCCCGGCCAGGGAAAATATTTGTGTGTTGAACTCTCTCTCTCGAATTTATTTATTTAAATATATAAGTGTGTATATATCGTCGTCTAGTACCCATAACACAAGCCTTCTTGAGCTTAATTTGGGACTAGATCGATTTGTGTGAGGTTGTCTGATATTTATTCATTTATTATTTATTTATAAGAGCATATACAGCCATTATAACTCTAATGTCCAGATATCATCAGTTTTTATGATGGGGGATTTCAATGCTCACCCTGATAGCTTATTTGGCCGGGAAATGTTGAAATTTTGTGATGAACAGTCTTGGTTGTGTGCGGATATTGTTAAGTTGGGCGTAAACTCAGATACTTTTACGTTTGTGAGCGACGCTCATGGCTGTTCGCGTTGGCTCGATCATTGTCTGGTAAGCGAGGCAGCGATGCAGTCAGTGGTGGGTGCGAGAGTGCATTATGGGTCAAACTGGTCGGACCATTTGGCCCTGGAGATCAGCTGTAACATAGAGGTGTTAAAACCTATGCATACACAACTGAGTAAAGCTCATAATAATGTGGTGTGGGGGCATAGGGATGCTGCACAGACTGAAAAGTACCATGAGTTGTGTAATGAGAGACTTAGGGTTATAGATTTTCCAAAGGATCTATCTCAATGTTGTGATGGGTTGTGTAGTATCTCTGAGCATAGGACGGTTCTTGATAACCTTTATAGTGACATTGTTAATGTAATGAAGTGTGCGGCTGAGGAAAGTTCATGTGAGTCTCGGCGTAATAATAATAAGAAAGCCAAGTATGTGCCTGGCTGGAACAAACATGTTTACCATGCACACAAGGAGGCTAGGTACCATTTTCAGATCTGGCGCTCTCACGGCAGGCCCTCTAGTGGGCATATTTATAACCGTATGTCTGAGACGAGGAGAATCTTTAAGTCAAGATTAAAATGGTGCCTGGATAACGCTGACCAGATAAAGATGGATGTTTTGGCCACGCATCATGCGAGAAAAGACTTTCGTAACTTTTGGAAGGAAACTAATAAGCTTAATCCGAGGCCGTGCACCCCTCTCAACGTGAATGGCTTAAGTGAGTCCACTGAAATAGCTAACATGTTTAAGGATAATTTTTTAGTTGAGCCACTTCCCAGTAGCTCTATAATTCCGGGCCGGGCGGGTGAAGTGTCGCGCGAGACCGGGACTCCCATAAACTTTAGCTCAGCAGAGGTTGCCTCCGTCATTCGTGGTATGAGCAAAGGCAAATCTCCTGGTCACGACGGCATTAGTATTGAACACCTAAAGCATGCGGGTGTTCACTTGCCGCGCGTACTTTCTATGCTCTTTACACTGTGTGTTCGACACTCTTATCTGCCCGGGGAATGTATGAGAACTGTGGTTGTTCCAATAATCAAAAATAAAACTGGTGATCCGTCAGACGTAACCAACTACAGACCCATATCATTGGCAACGACAGTAGCGAAGGTATTGGACAGTCTGCTTGATCGACTATTGAGTAAGTACATTAAGCTTCACGACGCTCAGTTCGGTTTCCAGGCTGGGCTGTCGACTGAAGCAGCAATTCTGTGTCTCAAGCACACTGTCCGATACTATACAGAGAGGAAAACACCTGTATATGCCTGTTTTCTCGATTTGTCGAAGGCTTTTGATATGGTGTCCTACGACCTGCTCTGGCAGAAGTTGAGAACAGAAACGGACGTGCCGGAGGAGATAGTGGGTGTGTTTGATTATTGGTACAAACACCAAGTAAATGTTGTCAAATGGGCTGACGCTTTTTCTGACGAGTACAGGTTGAGATGTGGGGTGAGACAGGGGGGTTTAACGTCACCGCGCCTCTTTAACCTGTACTTGAATGCCCTTATAGAGGATCTCAGTGGAACCAGGGTTGGCTGTGCCATTGCAGGGGAGATGGTTAATAACATCAGCTACGCAGATGACATGGTTCTGCTGGGGCCCTCTGTTTGTGCAATCAGAACGTTACTCAAAAAGTGTGAAGGGTATGCAGTGGCTCACGGGCTTAAGTATAATACGGTTAAGAGTGAGTTTCTTGTTTTCCAGCCGAGGGAACATAAGGTAGATAGGGTTCCAGATATATCGCTCTATGGGGTTCCTCTGAATAGAGCCACTAAATTCAAATACTTGGGCCATTGGGTCACTGAGTCCCTTTCTGATGATTTAGATATTGAGAGGGAGCGTAGGGCGTTGGCTGTCCGGGGAAATATGTTGGCACGCAGGTTCGCACGATGTTCAGGTGAGGTTAAAGTTACTTTGTTTAAGGCCTACTGTCAGTCCTTCTACTCGTGCAGCCTGTGGGTACAATATACTCGTGGGGCAGTTAACGCCTTACGTGTTCAGTACAATAACATACTAAGGATGTTGCTGGGTCTTCCTAGATACTGTAGTGCGTCGGGGATGTTCGCGGAAACTTGTGTTGATGGTTTTCATGCCATCCTGAGGAAGCCAACCGCATCCATAAAACGCCGTGTACGGGACAGTACCAACAGCATCCTTGGTTTGATAGCGAGCAGACTGGATTGCCCTATAGCTAGGTACTGGGACAGCCTGCACGCTCGCCATAGTCAGCCGCCAGCGTAATATTATGGGCGTTTAATATTTTTATTTCTTGTCTTTTGCCACCAAGTTTGTATTGTTATTTTATTATTATTGTAGTTTTTTTTTACCTAATTTTGAAATTATTTTACTTTTGACTTAATCCTGGATAATTAATTATTGAGCTATTCTTGTTACCATGTATCGTGTGTTTTACTATTACTTTATTAATATCTCACTCATTATTATTTCATTATTTACATTTTATGATTGTTGTGTTCATTTTAGGCTTAGTATTTTTACAATTATTACGATGATTAATTTGCGCTGCTGCTGACATTTATTTTATTTTATTTATTTTGTAATATTTTTCTTAGACATACGTCGTCATTTTACTAATATAGATTACTATTAAGTTAAAATGTTTACTAACACCTTGTATGGATCTCGTTATCTGAAATAAATGCCTTATTATTATTATTATTATTAATTTAAGCTGTATAAGGCAGCCTGTGTGTTACTTGGGTATACGGATACCCCAACTGGTTTGCGGACGCCAGTGAAAATGGTAAAATAAATAATTTTAGTTACTTTATTTTCTGATTTAAATCATCATATTGATTTGCCTTATAACACCCAGAGAGAGAGAACACACGAAACAAGGCTTTGGGAAACGTCATACTTAGTCTGTTGTTAGAATAACTAAATTTTTGTGTTTATTATTTTTGTCATATCTAAACTACGCAAAAAGCAAAGAATGAATATGTGTGACTGAAATCAATATACAGGAATTTCAAAAAATTGTTTTTTATATTCATCTTCTACAATCTACATCGGTATCCTTTTGGTCCTGGTTTAGTATAGCGTCGGGGATCATGCAATACTGCGTAAATAACAGCTGTCGATAAAGTTGTCATTTCAATAAAATACTTAGCATTTGTTTGAATATTGATTCGTATCTACACTTGTTACGTACGTGGTATTGCACTATCCCCGACGATAGGTAAACCTATATTTATGAACCTAATCATGTACTTATATTGATTTAAACCGATTTTTACACATTATTATAACAAAACCGAATCGCTTTTTGAACCGTTATACTTTTTTTTCAATAACACCTAGGCACTTATATCACACGAACCAATTTAAAAATATAATTCAAAGAATCAATAGCAAGGATATCTTACATAGAAAACTATCGTGAGTCTCAGACATATTAAAATACTTAAACGGGTTTACTCACGTCGTAGAACTCGAATAACGCTCGACATGTTTCGAATAGGTACGCGATTCATCATCAGGAGAGACGATCAGTCGCGGCGGCGGCCAACCGAACACTGCGGGCATGTGCCCTGTCCGCGCGGCGGGTGACACCGACTTGGCTTACGATTCCTAACATTACCTATTTCACCTTAAGGCAGATCCAACTCGGCTTAGGTTAGGTACGACGACGAGCGAAGCGAGGAGGAGTTTTAGGGTGAACTATGACCCTAACGAGCGAGCGAAGCGAGCGAGCCGCGCAGGTCCGACTTTGCTTAGATTAGGTAGGTATTTTGTTGTTTCGTATTAATATTGAGTCGGACTTTTAATTTTTCGGTGTATTACAATTATCATGAAAACGGAATATTATGCCATATAAATTTCGGCGACACAATTATTCGACCATAGGAGTATTGTTCTAATCAACATTATGCTAATGTACTATTCTGCCAAAGAAACGTGTGCGAAATGATAGTATGCCAAGAAATTTAGGCAAAAAGCAATTGTGCGAAATAATAATTGTGCCAATGGTTGCTATGCGAAACAAAAATATGCCAATCAATTTTGTGCAACACATTAGTAACCCCTATTATTGTATCCGTTTTATTTTTTTCGGAGTTCCGAAGCCCCTTAACACTAAATAAAGTCATGGAAGCGTTTCCGCGGTGATTATGAAACATAAAAAATACATTTTAAAAACGACATAAAGCACGCTGCTGTGTTTACAGAAACATGTGGGGATACACCACTTTGGTATTTCTCTTTTTTACATTTCATAACGGGAATACTAGTGAGCATTTCCTTGATGAAACTAAAGATCAACATGATTCAAGAAACCCATTCAATGACGAATCATTAATAGAATGCGTCATTGACTTGACGCAAGTAACTATAATATTTACTCCGACTGTTCTGATTCTTGAAGATATGGAAGACGATATTGATGATATCTTTTTTAATAAAGTGATTGAAACGTTCGCCAAAAGAGACGTGCCCATTGTGATACAAGATGAAAAGAATCACGTGGTGAACCAAACACTGGATGTTTATGGTGGAAATGTGATTGTTATAGTACATTTCGACAATTGTGATGAACTTTTGAAATTCGATATAGGAAACGTAGATAAAAGAGTTAAACATCTCATTATCATTACCGAAGCGACGAAAGACGATTTTATTGCGTTACGAAAAGTTGAACAACGATTTATTCAACGTGATATAACTTTTGTCATTCAGAACCCCAAAGCAAAAAGACATGACATAATAACTTTTCTACCCTTGGTGGATGGCAAAACGTGTAAATTGGTTGATAAAATAGAACCAACGCAAATCAATGTTTGTAGCGAGGGCTCTTTGGATACTGAAGTCGTATTCCCTGATGGTATTATAGTTGACTTCAAAAATTGTTCCTTTAAAGTGGGCATGGCTTCAATGTTTCCGTTTTCCATAATACCAAATAAAGATAAATTGAAGAATTACGACTTAATAGAAAGAATAGAAGGTTCAGACGTCGAAATCATGAAAATAATCACTAATCACTTCAACGCATCACCAGTTTGGTACTATTTACGTAGACAAGAGGAAAATCCGTATGTTGACATGGAGTATGTTGCATTTATGGCAAATGGGAGCTTCGATGTCTGCGCCGGTGGTCTCTACAGAATATATGGAGATATTATGGCATACTCGGGCATCTACACAAGACAAGCAGTCATCTGGATTTATACAGCCCATCGCAACATCCGGTCATGGACCAATTTGGTGCACAAACTAAACGGGTTGTATTTGTTTTATTCATTTTATATATGTTACTCGATATTAACATACTTTTTTCGCAAATATGACCGCCAGCAACTTCCCTTTGAAGATATATTATTGTACAGTTGGGGGTCACTTATAGGGGGAGGTACTCTGCCGGAACCAAAATCAGTGAAACATAAAATTCTGAATCTATTCTATCTATTGTTATGTATATACTTGTCTGCTTATATGAACCTGCAACTGGTAAGTTTTCTTACAGTTGAAGGTCCTTCAATATGTTTTAAAAGCAACGATGACGTTTTCCTCTCAGGTCGAACGCCTTACTTGAATGATAAATCCAAGAACTTCATTGAAGACAAGAAATACTTAGCGTTTGCAAATATATCTAAAACTTGCAGCGATTTCTATGATTGCAGTGCATTGGTACTAAAAAACGATGGAATGACATTGATATTAGATGAATATTTCAATGTTTTACAAGCCAAAACAGCAGTTAAAGATGAGGCAAAAATATTAAGAGCTACGGATAACCTAGTTACGATATATCAAGAGATGCTGATCAACAAAGAAAGTCCAATAATAGTCAGTTTCCAGAACGTTCTAAATCGATTGTTTGAAGCAGGTATTTATCAACATCTTTTTGAAGAAGCCATCGGTATAACAGTAGTTGCTAGGGCCAAGAGTGCGAATAAGAATGCCCTTAGCAACAATTATAGCTGCGGATCGGGGTGTCCTATCACACTCGCACAGATGGCAGGAGTCTTTTATGTTTGGATTGTTGGGTGTTTATTGTCTGCTTGTGTGTTCCTATTGGAAATAATATGGACAAGGCAAAAATTAAATATTTGAGATAATGAGTAAAATCTTGTAAAGTAGATTGAATCTCACTATAGTAAAAGCGAGAGTGAAGATACTTCATTAATGAACAATTATTTCAACGTGAAGAAGTAACAAAAAAAAACTCAAGAATAACATTGAAAAAAATAACAAATCCTTTTTGGGATTTACATGCAATTTGGAACGGAGATAGTTTATACCCTAACTTAACACATATGCTACTTTATATCCAAAAAATATGGTCCCGTAATACAATGTAACCAAAAATAGTAATTAAAAAGTGGCTATACTGTAGTGTCGTCATCGTTTTCTTAGATTGATTAGAACGGGACGACACTACAGTATTGCCACTTTTTAATTTCTACTCTTTTTGGTCGGACTGTAAACAAAGCTACGGGCAAAAGCTAGAGTAAAATAAATTGTAACAAAAATTTTGTGTTGTGTTGGTTTACCCAAATAAAATTAATGAAAAAAAATTATATCAGATTTTATTGCTATTGCTTATATTAATCATTACAAAACTCATAAGCCTAAAATCTATTTGTTCATTTATACTTAACTTTTTGAGATAAAGTTCTAACATATGAGTAGGAGATACGAAGTAAGAACGACCTTACCCCAGCTGTTATTTCATTCTAAAGAGGTTTCTACGTTAAAAATAATAAGAGTTAAATGCCAAGTAAGTACAAATAGATAATCAGACAGTATAACTAATACCGTCACCAGTTCTTTTTTTTTTATAATAGGTTATTTCATTGCCTAAGATTGCGTCGTCAAAAATATATCAAATCCAAACTTAAAATTTTCAAAGGTGCATTTCGCCATGTAAGTTCCTAATTTAGCTAGGCAACCTAGTTCAAATTACGAGTATTCACAAACGTAATTATCTAACGAATATTTTTTTGTTCTGTTTGAATCAAATATCAGATGTGGGAAGGTAGTTCTTATATCGTATCTTGGACATTATGGGAGTGACTGAACATAGAGATATGCACCCGACAAGCAAGAGTTCTATAAGATGCAGTTTTTAAGAAACAAGAAAAAGAAAACATCTTGTATTGTGTGGATGATTTTAAGTTGGCTATTTCTAGCCTATTCCTTTCCTTATTTGACATGTTCATACCAGGTGGGCCCTGTAACAAGAGCAATAAATTAAAACATAGATTCTACCCCTCAAACTGAACACCATTTATAAAACAAATTTTAAAAATAACTCATTTATAATGTAAACGTGTAAATAAAGTTTATTCAAAGAAACAATGTATTGCGAAACATTTGATATTTTAGTATAGGGACAAGACAACTATTTCAATGCTAAGGCGATGTCAATGTTGGACGGCGTACATTGAAAATGCTATTTACTTAGTTTCTAATAACGAACATAATATATGAAAACAGTATTTTTTTTAAGTTTAAACAGATGTTGTTCAGTTTGACGAGTCAAAATAATGTTTGAATTTTTTGCACAGTACAGTGTTACAGGACCCACATGGTATACAGCGCCTAGAACGGACCAGTAGAAGTCGATATTTCGTCATAAACTTTCAGGTAATCGCTATTTCTATGGCAAAGAAAATCTTTCGTTTTCATAACACACGCGACTTTATGTCCATTATATTCGTTTTTTCTGTATTTTATCTGTTTTAATTTTACTTCCGCTAAAAGCCTAGTCAAGCAACTACATTGCCATGGATTACCGGAGAAGAAGAATCGCTTTGGCTGACTCGAAACTGACAAGAAATTTTCAGGTAGGTGAGTGATTCTGTTGTTGGATACATTAACTTCCTCAAGTCTTATACAATTTTTAAACGTTATTGGCGACAAATATTCAATAAGGTTGTGTTGTAATCGTAAATGCTTCAAATTAACCAAATTCGTGAAAAGTTTATCTGGTATATATTTAATTCTATTGTGGTTCAAGTATAGTTTATTAATATTGGATAGGGAAGCAAATATTTCTTCCGGAACAAATTCGATTTGATTATGCCTGAGGTAAAGGTTTCGCAATTGTCTAAAAGATGAAAATGTATTAGAGTCGTTCAGTGTAATTTTGTTATTGCCCAGATCCAAATGCTCTAAATTAAACATCCGCGTAGCAAATAAAGGAATTTTATCCAAAGAACAATGAGAAAAAAATAATAGTTTCAGAGAATATAAACCCAGCATTAAATCAGAGGGTGCTTCTCTCATATCGTTCCCACTAAATCCAACTCCTTCTAAACGGGTACAATATCTGAATGCTTCTGGGTGTATAAACTTTCCGCGAATTTTATTATTTTCCACTGTCAAATATTTCATACTAGCTGTGCCCCGCGGTGTTACCCACTCATCCCACGGGAACACTAAATTTATTCGGGATGAAAAGTATCCTATGTCCTTCCCCGGGACTGAAACTATCTATATACCAAATTTCATCTAAATCGGTTCAGCGGTTTAAGCGTGAAGAGGTAACAGACAGACAGACAGACAGACAGACAGACACACATTCGCATTTATAATATTATAGTATATAGTATATAGTATAGTATGGATTGGTGAGCGTATCGAAAACATTCGCATCGATGACTTCAATGCTGTTATTCTTCAAGTCAACCCAGCGGACATTTGGAAGGAGAAAGTCTCTGGATCCTATTCCATTGATGTAACAGTTGCTCAGGTTTAAGACTTGGGTGTTGTAGTCCGGAGTCCCACGAGATAGGATGCGGGAGCAGTTTCCATGGTTCCTAGGGTCGCAGGGACACCCTGGCCAGGTTGCCAGATCAGGAATGCAGACGGTGAGGGATAAACCTAGCACCTTGCACCACCCGGGAAGTCCACGAGTGACCATCTGAAATTTTATTAGAAATTATAATATTAGTATGAAAATTCGTCACTCAGGTACCCAGAGATGGTACATATTAAAATAAGCACTGATGTTATTATAATTTTATTGAAATTATTATGACACTAAAAATGTTTACAATGAAGCAAAAAATAAAAAAAAATAATGGTTCATTTAGGGTTCGGTTTTCCAACGGCTTTCTGGGCCAAAACGAGCGTGTACGCTATCAAACATTACTGCTTTAATTAAAATAATCCATGACACTACAGAGTATGGACATTTTGACATCATAGTTTCTACACTTTCTACTCAAATTTCAAAGTTCCAGCGATTCTTCAGACATCTCAATTCTAACAAAAAGACTCGTAAGTAAGATCTTCTTTTCAGAAGTTGGACAAAAGAAGGAGTGACCATAAAAGAAGAAACGCAATTAATATTACCCCTGTTTATGAAACAAAACTGACGATCCAAAATATGAGTAATATTAAACTGATCTGAACTTGACATCACTGCAATGTATCTCGACTAACTGTATCTACATACTAACATAAGTACCGGAGTTTTAAGAGTATCATTGTTTTATCGCTTAATGCCTTGTTTACACGAGGTTAGTACTGACTTGTACTTTATTCAATTACATAAAAAACCCAGTGGTCTTTTTTTTTCGTTGCAAAGCCATGAAGTGGGTGCCGGATGAGGGGCGGCGACGATGTGACAGGCCGGGACGACCTGGACACGTTCCTGAATAATTGGAGCAAAATAGCAGGGAGAACAGGGAGTTGTGTAAATCGAAGTCTGACAACTGTATTTTATTGGTTGTTAGTGTAAAATGCGACCCAGTGGTGATAGGTCGTGGGGGCGTAGCGACGTGGACGACTGACACGTGCGCACCGCTACTACTGAATTGACTAAAGTTGTGAATTGGAGAGAGTGACACACCGTGAGTCGGACCGCCCGCTCACACCAATAGTTGCCGCTTGCCGCCGTCGACACCGCTATCCCCTATCCTCCACAGAACCAGAGCTTAGGAACGCACGCCATTTTGCCCAACACACATGTGTAAGGTTAACTCAAACTTCATGTATGCGCTGCAGGGCTAGTATATCTTGACGAGACTCTTGTCGCACCTCTTAGCACCTGTCTTGCTCACACGGTATCGAAAAGAAAGTGACAGGTAGTATTTGTCGCGCGACAAAGATTCACTCTAAAAAATGAAGGCCAACTAAGAGTAGTTTTCTCTTAGTTGACGCTAAGTTAATTACAACGATTGCGATCTTATATAAATCAAAGAAAGCTGATCACTTAAAACAATAAGTGTATCTGTGATTAAACTAATAAAGTAGGTATATTATTCATCCTAACAATTGTATACGTTGCATCTACCATTAACGTGTTGGCATAATTACGTAACGTAGGTTGATTTAATCCTTAACAAGTTCATTAAAACAGATAAGTATCTTAATAGTCATAAACATTTTCGTAGTTTATTTGACTGTTTTGTCTTTGTTGATTTACATAAGATTTGGTATTTTAATCAACTAAACATATAACATTTAAAACAACGAAGATAAAACATTCAATCCCATTATGATCGAGTTATTGTATTTAATCACGAAACTAATATTCCATTCTACTAAGAATTCAATGGTAAATCGATTGTCATATTAGTTAAATTAAATAATCGGTTAATCCGAACAATCAATTAAAAATTTAAAAAACCCCCGACATGACCACCAATAAAAAGAAAGAAATAAAATCTACGAAATGTGCCTATACAATGAACAGTAGAAAAAGAATCCAAGCTTTGTTGCGATCGGGGGACCGCTAAGTACCTAAATGAAATGAAATATATTTTTCAACGCAAAATTGCATGTATGCATTTGGGCTTCCCACTTTACGATTTTCAGTACATTGCATTTCATTTACTTAGCGGTCCCCCGACGCAACAAAGCTTGGATTCTTTTTCTACTGTTCATTGTATAGGCACATTTCGTAGATTTTATTTCTTTCTTTTTATTGGTGGTCATGTCGGGGGTTTTTTAAATTTTAAATTTTATTTTTATTTCATATTTTTTAAACAAACAGAAGTTTCGTCCCGGAATTTTCTTCTTTTGACACTATTTTTGTTTTACTCCGTTTAAGGTCCAGGGTTTCCAATCTTTCGTCGAGCTTGATCCTTGACTATATGTAGATAACAACAGGATCCAAGCCAGTGGTAATGAATGCCGTCTTCTCTAAGATTGAAGTTAGGATATATTTTGATTTCAATAGCCTTAAGCAACATTCTGGGAAAAAGTCGTTAAAGTCAGACTAGTTAATGCTTATAATGGCGAAATGGCGAAGTTATTAGCCAAGACAATCAAAATATATACTTTAAATGCACTGCATGAGTCGCAAGGACTACTTATGGTCTAAAACAGAACCAGGTTTCTATTTTACAGGATCCAAATAGTAGGTACGGGTGGCTTACTTAGCTCCATAAAAATTGCAGTTGGTGCTAGGTAACTTGACTTAGTTCTGAGAGACCTAATCATCGATACCCCACACCATGGGATAAACATCCTTACTTTTGTCACGTGTAGGAAAGGTACACAATAAATGTTTTTAAAAATGTATTCAACCACTATGTCCCTGAGCTAAGCTGTGGACAGACTGACACAAACTACAAAATCCTAAAAAGCTGTTATTCACTTAGGCAAGAGTACTTTTGCTAAAGCTTACGTGTCATTTAGTCGCGTTAAAATCTTGCAGGGTGTTGCTATTTGTGACCTCAATCAAAAGAACCTGTTCAATAGTCCTAATAACAATTCAGCTTTAGCAGAATTCCGAAACTGTGACAGAAATTATAATGAGTTTTTTTGGTCAAAAAGGTTTTTTTGAGACTCGGTTTTATTATTGACTGTACTGTCTTACACAAATGTAAATTGCTCATCAAGAACAATCAGACGAGCCCAAAAACCATGGATTTATCTTGTTTTGTTTAGGAGTTCCTACGGCCATCTTCAGCTCCAAGGTACCAAATTATTGTACTGTCAAAAATTTATTAATCTGTTGATTACGCTAATAAAACTTTACATTTAACCAACATTAGACATTCTTGGCTTAGATCCTGTCACAACTAGCTGGTCATCATGAGACCTTAATTTATTGAGTGATATAGAAAATGCTAATAATACTTAACATTTAACCAAAACTTTGGAATCCTTGGCTTCAATATTGGCTGAAATCCATTAACGACTAGCTGGTCATCATAAGACCTTCATTTATTGAGTGATATAGAAAATGCTAATAATACTTATAACTAAAATTAGGAATCCTTAGTTTCAATATGGGCTGAGATCCATTAACAACTAGCTGGTCATCATGAGATCTTCATTTATTGAGTGATATAGAAAATGCTAATAAAACTTATCATTTATCCAAAATTTTGAATTCATGGCTTCAATATTGGCTGAGATCCATTAACAACTAGCTGGTCATCATGAGACCTTCATTTATTGAGTGATATAGAAAATGCTAATAAAACTTATCCTTTATCCAAAATTTTGAATTCTTGGCTTCCATATTGGCTGAGATCCATTAACAAATAGCTGGTCATCATTAGACCTTCATTTATTGAGTGATATAGAAAATGCTAATACAACTTAACATTTAACCAAAATTTGGGATCCTTACCTTCAATATTGGCTGAGATCCATTAGCAACTACCTGGTCATCATGAGACCCTCAATTAGTGAGTCATATAGAAAATGCTAATAAAACTTAACATTTAGCCAATATTTCGAATTATTGACTTTATTATTGGCTGAGATCTCGTCACTTGTTCCAATTAAAGCTGAATATCTTGGAAAATACTGGTCCTATTTCCACCAAACATAGCTAAGAACCATCTCGACGGAAAAGTCTTTCGATTAAAAAAAAACGCACTTAAATTGGTCCATCCGCTTGGGCGCTACGATGCCACAGACAGACACACAGATACACAGATACACATGTTAAACTTATAACACCCCTCTTTTTTCGTCAGGGGTTAAAAAGTAGTGGAAGCGCCTGTTCCCCGCCCGCGCCCCTCTCGCAGCGCTTTCGACTTGTGAATGTGAGGACGCTTGCGTCAGTCAGTTGTGTCATTCAGCAAGACGGGCCTTTTTGAAAAGAAATCTATTAACCTAAGTAAATTTTATTGCATCGAACGCGTTTAAAACTTAAGTATCATCTTCTTAAAGTTTTTCACATCTGTAAAGTTAGTGGCGTGGCGTGTGAAAAATCTAAACTTATTTAAGTACCTACATGTAGGTACATGTGCCATGCCATGGAGAAAGTGATAGAACTACAGAAGACTGGGAGTTGGAGAACTGGATTCACCAGTAAGTACATCATAGCTCATTATTGGTTTTTGTTTGTTAGGTCATAGTGTCTTGTTAGGGTAGGTATTATATCTATCATGACACTGACCGAAATATGAATTATACATCAAATATATTTACTTAGCATCTATTCTATTCATCTTATTGTATCCTCCTGAAGACCAGCATTCATTATTTGTCAGTTTAATTTTAACCTTATGACAAATAGTTGACAGTTAACTATTAATTGAAGTTTATGTACTATGCGTAGGACGCAGGAACTCAGGAGGGTATTACTAATAGAATTTTAACCAAATTCAATACCCGGTTATTTATGAGATTAATAAAAAATGCAGTTTCTATTAAATCTAAAATCCACTCTATGGTTCCTAATCCATATCTCTTATAGTTTTTGTTTTCTGTGTTTTCCCTGCTGACCTATTCGGATTAATCTCCCTGTATATATAATTTTGTAGTTTAATATGTTTGAATTTAACTCTGTGATATTAATTGCATCATTAATTTGTAGATTCCGATGGACTTGCCCTTGTTTGAGAGTACTCCATAAGTACGGATTTAGGTCATACAGGCTGCTGATATGGGAAATGAAAAGTTGCTTTCAGCAAAGGACAAATATATGCCACCTGCGATTGCACATTCTTATACTGCAGGGCCCAGTTCTTCGTGCAGGGTAAGCTATTTTATAATTATAATTTTCGTTTGTTTCCATAATATTGATTATTGTAGGATAACCAAATTGTACATTGGTCATGGACCTTGACACGCAATCCTACTATTTTCTTGCAGATGTACATGCACTTATGTATGTAAACACTTTAGTGTTTCTGTAAATATTAATAATATTTTATCTTTTGCTACATCCCAATGCATCAGTTGACAAGTGCAATATGCTGTACTGAATGTTCAGTATTTCTCTCAGCTTTCTTTACTTTTTGCTAATTATTGTATATGCTTTATCATTCCAGCTACACACAGACTTCAATGCTGCGCGTGGATTTAACAAGGACAATTTGTTCATTAATGTTCTATTAATGAAAATAAAGCTTCAAGAACTTCTGAAAAGAAAACGTCATCTCAGCCAGTCGTCGCTTTTTAGATGTTGATTATAATATAACTTGGTATGTAACAGAAGTTTCGTTTTTATTGCAATATGTTGACTGTCTAAATGTTTAAAAGAATAAATAACATCATATTATTATTAGTGTTTTTGTTTTATTTATTAAAACTAAATAAAAGCAACAACTATTGTTGTTATATTTTATTAACTTGATAAGCTTGAGCGTATTCAAAACCTCTGCATCAGATTCATATTTGGATTGCGCAAATATGATCATGTTTCTAGTTTCCGATCTCAACTTCAGTGGCTCCCTATTCGTCTTCGGCGGAATTCACATATTCTGTCTCTTCTTTTTGGCACTCTCTTCAACCCTGCAACTCCCCAGTACCTCAAAGAGCGCTTTAATTATTTTTCTTCTGCTAGATGCGCAAAAAACTTTCTTTTAACTGTCCCTTCGTCCCGTTCTAAATTTTATTCGAATTCTTTCACTTTTCATTCCGTTGTGTTGTGGAACTCGCTGCCTGTGGAGCTGCGAAGTGCTAAATCCTTAGCTATATTTAAAACTAGAATTAAAGACACTTCCTTTCTGTCCAATAAACTGTGTGAAACTGTTTTTCATCAAGTTTTCTGCTGACTGTATGTTTGTGCATAGTATTTATTTTTGTTTATGTATGTATATGTATGTATATATATATATATATATATTTATATATTTAAATTTTTGTGTATATATGTATATTCAAGGTTTTATATCTATTTATGTTTTTAGATATCTGTACCTTACGATGTGTCTCATTCGCCTTTTGCATCACCTACTCATTAAACGTTTTTTAGGATAAACTCCACTACCCAAAGGTTGTCTGGAAGAGATCGCTCTTTAGCGATAAGACCGCCTGTTGTCTACCGTTTTTTAATTTGTTTATTTGTAATTTCTTGTGTAAACGTTTTTTGGTGTTCAATAAAGCGTACTTGTATTGTATTGTAACTACTTATTCGTTTAACTTTGATAAATTTCCTTTGTCCTAGTTGTTTACGCGCCATACTTCATAATGCTGGTTCTCTTACATTTATTTCAGATTCTTTTGAGGATGACCTAAACTGGTTTGACTTCATAAACACGCCCGTCCCGAGTTTGTGAAGCTAAAAACCAGTCTAGGTGGATCGCCAAAAACTAGATCTGAATGAAATGTCTTAGTAATTGGGACAAAGTAAAACATAGTACTCCGGAACAAGAATGGTATTAAGTAAGTAAGTAAGTAAACGCTTTATTGTACACAAAAACAGTTAAAAAATACATCTATTACAAATAACATATAGGTACAAAGGCGAACTTATCCCTATAAGGGATCTCTTCCAGTTAACCTTTGAGCAATTGAGTGAGTACGAGAAGAAGATAGACAACAGTTAAGATGGCGCTGCTGTCTATGTGAACATCGGATTTGCAAGGAATATCCTATTAAAATAGTTTTTAACCTCAGTGTAAACCCAAATTTGCCAAATTGGCTAAAAGAAACCGCAAATAAACTATGACAATGAAGTGCAAACATTTGTGTACCGTTTAAAGTGTTAAATAACTGAAAATATTTTAGTGCCGTTGGAACTCAGTGTTTCAAAATTTTAGTGACTCGTAAGAACAGTCTCAAGTTTTTTCGATAAACTTCAAGGCCCCATGCGTCGCATACAACTTACGATTATAATATTCTAAGACTTTTATCAGTTTAAATTCACCTACAGTGCTTAATTCATCAAAATTTGAAATCAATTCAATCAATATTGATTGAAACGCCATCTATCAACCCCCGGAAACACTAAGACGCACGTGAAATATAGGTCAAGTTCAAGCACAAGTTGAGATAGATGCACGTATGAGTGAGCGAGAAAGCTATAATTAAACAACTCCGACCGTGTTAGAACACAAGCCAAAGCTCCGCGCAAAGTGAACAATAGAATAGGCCTAGATTTACGGTAACTATTCGTTTAGATTGAAATTTATTAAAATGGATTGCTCAGCATGCCAGCTTAGAATATCTACTAGTCATGAAATGATAAAATGCATAGGATGCAAAGATACATACCATTATAAATGTCTAAATATGACCACAACCTACAATAATGACAATTTAAAGGAACTCGAACGCCTATGGCACTGTCCGTCCTGCATGAACGTTACATCTCGAAAAAAAAGCGACTACACTCCAGTCCGCAAACGATTCGACATCACAGCACTCGAAGAGAGCAATATGTCAATCGACCACCTGATACACGACGATACTCAAAAAAGTATACTAGATGAAACCGTCGGCTCCCAAAAATACTTAGGACAACAACAAAACATTACCTTAGAACAAATAAGTACACTACTAGACTCCAAATTAGATAAAAATTATATGACCATTATTTGCAAAATAAAAGAACTCCTGCAGACAGAAATAAACACGGCTATCGATAAATTAAGGGATGACTTCACTCAAAAGCACAACTGTTTGAAATCAACTCAGCAAGCCTTAAAAAATCAAATCGACGATACGAACTCAAAAATAAGAGATCTGGAAACCGAAAATCAGAAAATTAAATCGGAATTACTGCTTTTAAAAAACTGTATCACCAACAAAAACACCTCAGACTCGGTACATAACCACAGTCAGAATCAGATCCAAAATTTATACCAAAATGTACACTATAAAGAAAACGAGAAAAAAAATATCTTATACGGGCTTGATGAACTACAAGGAGAAAGTGAAGTAAACTTAATTCAACGCATCGATAATATGTTTTGGTCGCTTTTAAACATTAATATAAATGGATTTATAGAATCCGCCAAACGGATTGGAAGAAAAGGTTACCGCCGTCCAGTGGAAGTCGAACTCATCAGCAAGCGTATGACCAATTACGTATTACAAAATAAAAGCTGCTTTAAAAACAATCGATATGCCATTTCAGAACTATTAGACAGAGAAGCTCTGCAAAAAAGAAAGCTACTTAGAGAACACCTCTTAAATGCACGGAAACAAGGACAATTTGCTATTATTAGAAACAACAGATTATATATCAAAGGGAACGAATACATCCCGTCAGCGACAACGCATAAAACCAACCCCCCCTCAGAAACAAGAGCCCACCACTCCGAGAGCAAACAGCTTAATAGTGAAGAGACCAGCAACACACAAACAAAAAATTCGTCCGATTTTTTCGTGTACAATAACATATTTATATTACACCAAAACATCAATGGTTTAATACACAAAGCCGGTGCTCTAAGTGTTCATCTAGAAGAACTAAAACGCTCAGGCAGCCAAATTGACGTACTCTGCATCACCGAACACAACATGAAGGCTGGCGACGAAGAACAGCTGTCCATCGCTAACTATAAGCTAGCAACTTGTTACTCAAGGGAAAACAGAAATGGTGGATCATGTATTCTTGTCAATAACATCCACAAATACGAAGTGTTACACGATGTCTTATCTACTTCCATCTCGAATGTAATTGAATGTTCCGCGATAGAATTAAAAGAACATAAAATTATTATTATCTGTATTTACCGAATTCCGAAATATGAAAAATATGACATAGAGATATTCTTTAAGAAACTAAATATAATACTAACGAAATATTGTTTTAGTAATAAGAAAGCATTGAGGTATTATTTATTATAGAGCCACAGACCCGAACAAAAGTGTCAAATAAAGTGGCACCGTTGTCATGTTCAAGTAGATGCCAATAACGCTTATTTATAATTTGCAGCAACATATTGACTTCGTACAAAAGAACTCTTTGTTTAAACGTTTAAATGTCAAATTGACTTAATTACTTATTACCACAAATATTTTACGTGTATATTAACTTTTTTAGCGTATTCTGACTGAAGTCTCTTGTCAAACTTGGAACATGGCACGAATGGATCAGATTTTAATATTTTTACATACTAAAAATATTTTCACTATTATTTTATTTAGGTATTAATTTTTTTTTTTGTTTGAACTAAATAAACTCGTAAATTGTTAATAACTAATTTAGTTACGTTTTTATTTAACAACTGCATAAAAAGTTTCCGATAGAAGGGATCAGTAATAATGACATTATTTCTCCTTGTTCCAGTATGTGAAATGAGAGTAAGACAAGTGCAAAATATTGACATTACTAGCTGTGCCCCGCGGTGTTACCCGCTCATCCCACGGGAACACTACATTTATTCGGCATGAAAAGTATCCTATGTCCTTCCCCGGGACTGAAACTATCTATATTCCAAATTTCATCTAAATCGGTTCAGCGGTTTAAGCGTGAAGAGGTAACAGACAGACAGACAGACAGACAGAGACACACTTTCGCATTTATAATATTAGTATGGATTAACCCTTTAAAGTTTGATCTTATTTGTCGGTGGCGTGGTATGCACGGCAGCACACGTCACCGTCGCCTTTATGTGTTCTTGGCGTTCAAAGGTTTAAACTGACAGTGTCTAGACTCTGTGACAAAATAAAACAATAACAACAGAGCAATTTCTTAGTAATTTATGAATGTCACCATTTTACGCTTCTGTTGATTAACATAAAAAAAACATGATTATGCCGAACATACGAGAGACGAATTATTTGGCTTCAAATATTCTTCGCGTTTGTCTCTTGCTAAATGTGATCTCCATTTTTACGTTGTTGAGAATGGGAATCTTGAATAAAAAAAATATGATAATTATTTATTGCACTCCTTAATTTATTAATAAAATATAAAACTATAGCGACTCCTTTGATTTTTGTTCTGTGATGAGGTGCATTTTGTAGGGACAAAGTTAATAATTCTAATACAAAAATTGCTATGATTTTACATAGGATTCGTTAATTAATCAATAGAACTTAAGTAAAAAAGAATATTCCGTCCTGTTCCTTTATTTTATAGTTGTTATTTCTGTAATTTTTCACTGAAAATTAAGTCACTTTTGAGACCCGTCACGTGTCATGGTCTAAACGAGACTGATCGCCCAACTAATGCGATTTGTGATTTTGCATTAGTTGGGAGGGTGCCATTTTTTCCGTCTGATTGTGTGTCCATGTAATTATTACGTCAATGTAAGAAAGTAATTGTTTGTGGCGATTTCAATATCGACTTATTAAAAAGAACGAGACATACTGTACATTTTAAAAACTTGATACTCAGCTATAACCTTAAGATAGGGGTAACACAACCAACCCGACCTGAAAGTAAGACATGTATCAATAACATTTTTCATAATACCCAAGGTGGTAAAACTCATGTGATTGATCTTGCTTTATCAGACCACACGGCACAGACATTGAAATGTCCAGTCAAACGAACCTGTCCGTTATCATTCTGGTATGTAAAAAAAAGGGACTGTAGTCCGGAAAATATCACTAAGTTTATAAACTGTTTGCAAAATCTTACCTTTTCTGATGTATTTCTAACAAATGATCCTGATGAAGCTTTCAAATATTTTAATGATGACTTCCAATTGTTCTACAATTTATGTTTCCCTTTTATTAGATCCAAAACATATATCTATAAAAAACCAAAATGGATTACAAACGGTATTAAGAGATACTAATTATAAAAACGGTATAAACTCACGTAAAAATTGTCAGGAACGGCCCGACATGTTTCGAACTCATTTGGAGCTCTTCATCAGGGGTAGCTAGGTAGGGGTAGCAGGGGTGGGTCGCGAGTCGCGTAACAGCACGGATAGCTACCCCTGATGAAGAGCTCCAAATGAGTTCGAAACATGTCGGGCCGTTCCTGACAATTTTTACGTGAGTTTATACCGTTTTTATAATTAGTAAAGATGTCTCACGATAGTTTTAATAACATTATGGTATTAAGAGATGTTGTAGGAAAAAACGAGATCTACTTTGGAAATATAGAATATCACCAAGTGAACACGCAAAAAAATACCTTAAAAATTATTCAGATAGACTTAAAAAAATATTATTTTTAACACAAAAATCCCAAAATGATTACTACATTAAGAACTCTGTGAATAAATGTAAAGCTACTTGGAATATCATAAAAAAAACTAAAACGACCCACCTAAAAGATAATATTACACAAATAAAACATGACGGTAAACGAATAAATGACATCAAGAGCATTGCACAAACATTCAATGAACATTTTGTAAATCAAGCCACCCTAAATTCTGACAAAAATTTCGATAATACTAGGCGTAAACATAACACTACCATGACATCTAAAATCTCCAATTCTATTTTTATGAGACCTACTACCCCCCAAGACATTCAAATAATTATAAAATCACTAAAAAATACGAATAGTACAGGTTACGATGGCATATCATGCAAAATAGTCAAAAAAGTAGCACCCATAATATCACTACCAATTAGCTATATTACAAACCTATGCATTGAAAAAGGCATTTTCCCTGAAATCCTCAAGACAGCTGTGATACGGCCCCTTTTCAAAAAGGGTGATAAAGAAAACATCGACAACTATAGGCCAATAGCTCTTCTACCAGTTTTCTCCAAAATAATAGAAAAAGTTATATACAATTCTTTAAATCAATATTTAGAATCATTTAATCTATTTGGACCGGAACAAAAAGGTTTTCGGAAAAATAAGTCCATCAACATGGCAATATTTGACTTACTTCAAAAAATAATGACAGATATTGACTAAAAAAAACCGGTATGTGCACTGTGCATGGATATGACCAAAGCTTTTGACTTTGTTGATCATAATGTCCTATTAGAAAAACTGTATAACTATGGAATACGCGGGAACGTTCATGATCTAATCAAATCGTTTTTCATTGGAAGGAAACAATATGTTACTCTTGAAAAAATATGTACAAAATCAAAATCTGAAATTAATGTTTCATCTGACTTTAAAGAAATTAAATATGGTGTACCACAAGGTAGCGTTTTGGCTCCCTTGCTTTTCCTTATTTATATAAATGACATGCCTCAATCAATAGATTATCCCATGATTTTGTTTGCTGACGACAGTACAGTTATATTTACAGCTAATGACTCGCACACACTACAAACGAATATAAACCAATCGTTGGAATCAATAATCGATTGGCTAAACAAAAATAACCTGTGTATAAATTTGTCAAAAACTAAAGTTATGAGTTTTAAACAAAGATCTGACCGAACGCGTAATCTTAATGTGACATATAAAGAAAATAATATAGATGAAACTGACGTAACAAAATTTTTAGGATTAAGTCTAGATAATAAGTTGACATGGAAAGATCAGATCGACATTATATGTAAAAAGCTTAACAAATTCTCATATGCATTATATAATCTTAGGAAAATTGTTAATCAACCTACTGTACTAACCGCCTATCATGCATATGTAACTTCGACGTTAAGATACGGTATCATATTTTGGGGCAACTCTACAGACCGAGAATTTGTTTTCAAAGGACAGAAGAAGTGCGTACGTTCTGTATGTGGAATTCCACCAACAGAATCCTGTCGACCTCAATTTATAAAACTAAATATCCTAACGCTGCCATGCATCTATATACATGAAATATCAATCTATGTAAAATCCAATTTATGTCAATTTTCTGTCTTTAACAGTGCTCGAAGGCGTGACAAAATATACTCAGGGCCTTTTAAAACCGCTTTGCTTTCAAAAAGCATTTTTGGAATGACACCAAAAATTTATAATAAATTGCCCAAACATATATCGATGATCCAAGACATAATAGAATTTAAAAACAGCCTTTACACATTTTTAGTACAAAAAGCATACTACTCAGTATCCGAATATTTAGCGGACACTAACACAATTTGAATTTATATTTTCAATTATTCTCAATTTTAATCTCATTATTTCAATTGTATTTTTAATTTCATTTCATTATACCTATTTTCAATTTTAATTTAAATATTGACATTTTAATATTTGAATGTTTAATTTAATTTTAGTTTTAAATTACATGATTAATTTTATATTCGTGAAAATGCATGCTCCATCTTGACTCAAAATATTTTGTATGCCTTATGGCGAAACATAGTGACACACCTACATATAAGTGCAATGTAACATCCACAAACCTATGTTTACAAATAAATTATTTGACTTTGACTTTGACTTTGACTTTGACTTTGACTTTGACTTTGACTTTGACAAACTAACACTGAGGTAAGGAGGTGAAGCAGGGTTGTAGAGAACTTTAAAAAGCAATGACAGGACATGCAGGTCTCTACGCTGACGTATTGGCAGCCAACCCAGCTGCGCTCTAAACGCGGACACGTGATCGTATTTGCGCAGTCCGAAAACATATTTTATGCACACATTTTGTAAGCGCTCGAGCTTGTCAAGTAGTTCCTCTTTGAGATTCGTCATAGCAATGTCACCATAATCCAGAAGGGGCAGCAAGAGTGAACTGGCAAGAGTAAGCTTGGTGGACATAGGAAGGAAGTTCTGCAGGCGCCTAAGTGAGTGAAGAGATGCGAAGAGCTTCCGGCTGACCTCCGAGATATGCGGAGACCAAGACAATGTCTGGTCCATGATGATACCTAAATTCCTAACAGTAGAGGAAAGAGGGATAGGAATCCCACCAAAAAGAATATCAGGCACCACCATTTCCGCCAGCTTGTTCACAAAGTGAGGACTACCGATGACAATTGCCTGCGATTTTTGTGCGTTTACGTTTAAACCAAAATTATTAGCCCAGCTGTGAATAGATTCTAAATCTGCATTGATTTGATCAATAAGCGATGGCAGATCCTCAATACTAGCCGCTGCATAGATCTGCAGGTCATCTGCATAAAGATGGAACGAAGATCTTAGGCACTCTGTGATCCCACCAATGAAAATCGAAAAGAGAAGAGGAGAAAGGACCCCCCCTTGAGGGACACCAGCGGAAAGTTTACGCCATTCCGACATTTTGTCGTCGACCCTAACCCGCTGGCGTCGACCGAAGAGGTAGTCGTGAAACCAAGATAAGGATGATTGAGACACATTTAGTGAGCGAAGTATGCCGAGAAGGATATCAAAATCTACCGTATTAAAAGCGCTACTGAAGTCAAGAAGAACGAGGACTGTAAGTTTTTTGTGTTCGATATTAAGACGAATGTCATCAGTGACTTTAACCAAAGCAGTAACTGTGCTATGCCCGGGGCGAAAACCAGATTGGAAGGGATTGAATAATGTATACCTATTAAGATGAGACAGGAGACGGCGATTGACAAAGTGTTCAATTATTTTGGACAGAACTGGGAGTATGGAAATAGGGCGATATTGCGAAAATTCAGTAGGATTGGGTTTTTTCGGGAGAGGAATTACATGAGCAAGTTTCCAAGAGGAAGGAAACGTGCCCGAGGAAAATGAAAAATTTATAATATTAGAAAGGATCGGGGCAATGGAATCCGCTACGAGCATAAGCATGTCCACACTGAGGCTATCCTCACCGACGGCCTTCGTCTTAATAGTTTTCAGAAAAGCAAGTGTCTCTTGCGGAGAAATTTTACCAAGTTCAAAGGGAGGAGAATCGGGGAGTGTAGTATTGGCAAGAAGTGATAGTGTTGATTGTTTAATGGAAGGGTGGAGAGTAACCGGAGAAGTACTAAAGTGCATATTGATGGCGTCTAGGTCGAGAACGCAAGAAGAATTATGTTGAGCTTTGCCTACTCCCAATGACTTCAGAAATTTCCACAGCTTAGCAGGAGGACAGTCTTCGATACAATTGTGGATATGGCGGCGTCTGGCATCCCTACAGATCTTATTGCAGCGGTTTCGTAAAGAAATGTATGCCTGTTGGTAATCAGCGTTTTGCCGTGATTTTACACGCACCCGGTCCCTTTTAGCCATAAGTTGTTTAATATCCGGCGTAAGCCACGGAGCAGGGAGGTGCTTTACACGCGTCGGTTTTAAAGGAGCGTGTTTGTCAAAAATCGCAAGCAATATGCCATTGAAAGCCTGCACCTTCAGGTCAATGTCATCCAGAAGCTCAACGCTACGCCAATCAGCACATGAAATATCATCACAAAGCGCCTGGGTATCGACATCATGAAGGTTCCTACGCATAATGACCTTATGTCTCCTTTTCGGGGGACGAATATTAAAAGAAGCGTAAATAAGGTCATGGTTGGAGAAACCAGCAGCATTAAATTGACCATGGAATGAAACTAAATCCGGAGAAGAAGTTAAAATGAGATCTAAGAGCGAGGGAGGGCCATTATGCGGAAAATGTGTGGGGCTAAGAGATAAAACACTCAGGTTTAAAGAAGTAGCTAGAGAGTGGAGTTTTGAGGAACGAAAATCATTTTTGAGGAGACACGTGTTAAAATCGCCCATGATAATACTATGGTCAAACTGTGGGCCTAAATCAGAGAAAGTGCTGTACAGCGAATCAAAATAATTAACATTAGAGGACGGGCTGTAAAAAATAAGAAGAAAGCCAAGAAGAACTTTAGAATGATGCAAAGTGACATCTAAAAAAAGATACTCGGGAGCGTTTGAGTACACTGTCGGTGACTGAGAAATTACTTGACAAGCAATATTGCTTCTTATGTAAATGGCAACACCTCCGCCACGAACGGTTTCCGTTCCGCCATCTTTAGTGCCTGTCCTGTCATTGCGAATTAGACGAAAACCGGGTAAAGGATACAGAGTAGATGGAAGAGTAGGCTTTAGCCATGACTCTGAAATAAGAATAGCGTGAATATTTTTATTAGTGCTGAAAGTCGTAATTAATTCCGAGTAATGTGCCGGTATACTCTGCGCATTGATATGACGACGTTAAAATTTTTAACGGAAAAATCGAAGGAGTCGCTATAGTTTTATATTTTATTAATAAATTAAGGAGTGCAATAAATAATTATCCTATTTTTTTTTATTCAAGATTCCCATTCTCAACAACGTAAAAATGGAGATCACATTTAGCAAGAGACAAACGCGAAGAATAATTGAAGCCAAATAATTCGTCTCTCGTGTGTTCGGCATAATCATGTTTTTTTTTTATGTTAATCAACAGAAGCCTGTCCTTTGTATCTTTATTTTTTGAAATGAATGTAATCTGTTTAGTGTGCCAATAAAGAAAAATAAAAAAAATAAAAATAAAGAAGCGTAAAATGATAAAATTCATAAATTACTAAAAAATAGCTCTGTTGTTATTGTTTTATTTTGTCACAGAGTCTAGACACTGTCACCTTTGAACGCCAAGAACACATAAATGCGACGGCGACGTGTGCTGCCGTGCATACCACGCCACCGACAAATAAGATCAAACTTTAAAGGGTTAATAATGTCAATATTTTGCACTTGTCTTACTCTCATTTCACATATTGGAACAAGGAGAAATAATGTCATTATTACTGATCCCTTCTATCGGAAACTTTTTATGCAGTTGTTAAATAAAAACGTAACTAATTTTGTTATTAACAATTTACAATAAAAACGTAACTAAATTAGTTATTAACAATTTACGAGTTTATTTAGTTCAAACATAAAATATATTTTAATACCTAAATAAAATAATAGTGAAAATATTTTTAGTATGTAAAAATATTAAAATCTGATCCATTCGTGCCATGTTCCAAGTTTGACAAGAGACTTCAGTCAGAATACGCTAAAAAAGTTAATTTAGACGTAAAATATATGTGGTAATAAATAATTAAGTCAATTTGACACTTAAACGTTTAAATAAAGAGTTCTTTTGTACGAAG